>CM068744.1:2156272-2588479 GCA_035084275.1 Hydrolagus colliei | reverse complement strand
TCCCACACACACACACACACACACACTGAGCAATAACAGCCCCCCCCCCCCCCCCACACACACACACACTGAGCAATAACAGCGGCCCCCCCCCACACACACACACACTGAGCAATAACAGCCCCCCCCCACACACACACACTGGGTAATAACAGCCCCCCCCACACACACACACACTGAGCAATAACAGCCCCCCCCCCCACACACACACACTGAGCAATAACAGCCCCCCCCCCCCACACACACACACTGAGCAATAACAGCCCCCCCCCCCACACACACACACACACACTGAGCAATAACAGCCCCCCCCCCCACACACACACACACTGAGCAATAACAGTCCCCCCCCCCCACACACACACACTGAGCAATAACAGCCCCCCCCCCCCCACACACACACACACTGAGTCCCCCCCACACACACACAATACACCACACTGAGCAATAACAGCCCCCCCCCCCACACACACACACACACTGAGCAATAACAGCCCACCCCCCTCACACACACACACACACAGAGTAATAACAGCCCCCCACCCCTCACACACACTGGGTAATAACAGCCCCCCCCCCCCCTCACACACACTGAGCAATAACAGCCCCCCCCCCCCACCCCCCTCATACACACACACACACAGAGTAATAACAGCCCCCACCCCTCACACACACACACACTGGGTAATAACAGCCCCCCCCCCCCCCTCACACACACTGAGCAATAACAGCCCCCCCACCCCTCACACACACTGAGCAATAACAGCCCCCCACCCCTCACACACACAGAGTAATAACAGCCCCTCACACACACTGGGTAATAACAGCCCCCACCCCCCCCTCACACACACAGAGAGTAATAACAGCCCCCACCCCTCACACACACACTGAGTAATAACAGCCCCCCACCCCTCACACACACACACTGAGCAATAACAGCCCCCACCCCTCACACACACTGAGCCATAACAGCCCCTCACACACACACTGAGTAATAACAGCCCCCCCCCCACACACACACACTGAGCAATAACAGCCCCCACCCCTCACACACTGAGTAATAACAGCCCCCACCCCTCACACACACACTGAGTAATAACAGCCCCCACCCCCCACACACACACACTCTGGGTAATAACAGCCCCCCACCCCTCACACACAGAGTAATAATAGCCCCCACCCCTCACACACACACACTGAGCAATAACAGCCCCCACCCCTCACACACACACACAGAGTAATAACAGCCCTCACACACACACACTGAGTAATAACAGCCCCCACCCCTCACACACACACACTGAGTAATAACAGCCCCCACCCCTCACACACACACACACACACTGAGTAATACCAGCCCCCCCCCCTCACACACTGAGCAATAACAGCCCCCCCCCCACACACTGAGCAATAACAGCCCCCTTACACTGAGTAATAACAGCCCCCCCCTCACACACACACACACTGAGCAATAACAGCCCCCCCCTCACACACACACACACTGAGCAATAACAGCCCCCCCCTCACACACACACACTGAGTAATAACAGCCCCCCTCACACACACACACTGAGCAATAACAGCCCCCACCCCTCACACACACTGAGTAATAACAGCCCCCACCCCTCACACACACACTGAGTAATAACAGCCCCAACCCCCCCCACACACACACACTCTGGGTAATAACAGCCCCCCACCCCTCACACACAGAGTAATAATAGCCCCCACCCCTCACACACACACACTGAGCAATAACAGCCCCCACCCCTCACACACACACAGAGTAATAACAGCCCTCACACACACACACTGAGTAATAACAGCCCCCACCCCTCACACACACACACTGAGTAATAACAGCCCCCACCCCTCACACACACACACACACTGAGTAATACCAGCCCCCCCCTCACACACTGAGCAATAACAGCCCCCCCCCCACACACTGAGCAATAACAGCCCCCTTACACTGAGTAATAACAGCCCCCCCCTCACACACACACACACTGAGCAATAACAGCCCCCCCCTCACACACACACACACACTGAGCAATAACAGCCCCCCCCTCACACACACACACTGAGTAATAACAGCCCCCCTCACACACACACACTGAGTAATAACAGCCCCCCCACACACACACACTGAGTAATAACAACACCCCCCCTCCACACACACACTGAGCAATAACAGCCCCCACACTGAGTAACAACAGCCCCCCCCCCACGCTGAGCAATAACAGCCCCCCCCCACACTGAGTAATAACAGCCTCCCCCACACACACTGAGCACTAACAGCCCCCCCCACACTGATCAATAACAGCCCCCCCCCCACCCACTGACTAATAACAGCCTCCCCCCACACACTGAGTAATAACAGCCCCCACACTTAGCAATAACAGCCCCCAAACACTGAGTAGTAACAGCCCCCACACTGAGTAATAACAGTCCTACACTGAGAAATAACAGCCACACAGAGTAACAGAGTAATAACTACTTGAGTGATAACCACCAGGAAGCAGATAGTAATAATAGCCAGAGTAATAACTAGCAGAGTAATAATCACCTAAGAATAGAGACTAATAGTCACCAGAGCAATAGGTAATAGCCACCAAGGGGTGATAGTAACTGGAGAGCAAATGATCACCAGAATAATATTAACAGAGATCAATAACACCTGAGTAATGGAGAGTAACAATCAGCAGAATAATAACAGAGTAATAATCACCAGAACAAACATAACACAGACTAATAACCATTAGAGAGTGGTCGGCACCAGAGTAACAGTAACAGCAATAACTGGTAGATGAAGAACTACCAGAGTAATAACTACCAAAAGAATAGTAACAGAGTAACAACAATCCAAGTTATATGTATCGAGAACAGTAGCAGAGAGTGATAGTGTATTTACAACCAGAAAAATGTAACCAAGAGTAATAAAAACATAAATAGTAAAGTAATAGTAACAGGGAATATTAAGAACCATAGTCATAGTACTAGGGAGTAATAATAACAACAACAACTTTGATTTATATAGCCCTCCTCCACGCCAGACGGCATCTCAGAGTGCTTCACAAAGCATAGCCCGGGGCCGAACCAGGGGGAGGGTGAAAATGGTGACCAAAGGCATGGTCGAACACAAAGTCTTTAGGCACGACCTGAAAATCGAAAAGGAGGGGGTGAGGCAAAGGGAGTGAGGGAGGGATTTCCAGAAGTTCGGGGCATAGTGGCTGAAAGCATGGACGCCGACGGTGGAGCGGATGATTCCGGGGACAAGGCCAGACTTGGTAGAGCGAAGTGAGAAGAGAGGAGGTTAGCGAGGTAGTGGGGTGCAGAGGAGTTGAGGGATTTTGAACACAAGAGTGAGAATCTTGGAAGTCGATCCGCTCCGAGACCGAGAGCCAGTGAAGTCTGGCAAGGACTGGAGGAATTGGGGAGCGAAGTTTGGTTTGGGTGAGAATGCAGGCGACAGAAACGAGGGTTTGGGCTGCTGTGGGTGTGAGGTACAGAACGAGGCAGGTAATATGCTGAGTGTGGAAAAAAAGCAGTCCTGGTCAGGGAACGGATGAAGGGGAGAAAGGAAAGCTGTGGATTAAACCTGTAGCCTAAATTACACACAGGATCGGTGAGTCTGTGAGAGCCCTTTGAGGTTGAGAAGTTTGGACCCGCAGTAAAGAAGACAGAAGCCACAGAATGTGACTGACAGGTCATCACTGGACTGGGAGTGGCAGCTGGAGGAGAAGTAGATTTGGGTGTCATCCGGATTCATGTGGAACTTGATCACATGTCTGTGGATGACATCTCTGGGAGGGAGAATGTAAATGGTGAAAAGAAGGGGGCCAAGGATGGAGCCTTGTGATACCCTGCAGGTGACCAGGAGGGGATCGGAAGAGAAACCATTGGCCAACATTTATTGCTGGCGATTAATCAAGTTTGCCCACAAATATACAGTCAATTAATTTTACATTTTATTCTGTGAAGCACTTTGTGACATCGATAAGGTGTGAAAAGCGCGATATCAAATGCAAGGATTATTATATTTATTATTTAAGTACGGTAGGACTTGTCACAAACAAACATTCATTCATAAGTTATACTCAACACTTGATACCAATAGCACCCTCATACATAAAATTCCCAGACATCTGATCGATATGAATCGAATAATGGACTCAGTCGTACATTTATTATTAAAAATCACACAACTCGTGTTGTGGCCACCACACTTGCTGCTAACCACACTTTCCAGCTGCCGAATCAAACCTTTTATTTCCCGCAGATGCCTGAAACAGAACACATTTATAACTGAGACACTTAAGTGGACCCTTACTTAACAGCCTCTCTCCGACTTCTAAATAATTCACACTTTTGTATCATCTGCCACTGCAAGAAAAATACAATAAAATCAGGGAAGGCAACAAGAATATTCAAATAATACATTTACAGATAATAAAACAGATTAAAAATGGTTGGTCCGGAAAATGATGGGTCTGAAAATTTCTACTTTGAAACCTTTCCTTAATGTCACCAGCCAGTTGTAAATCAAATAAAATCCAATTTAATACTTAAGCACATTAATCGTATATGATATAATTTATATATGATATATGCAGGTTTAACATAACTCTCTTGCACAAGTCACATAAAATGTATGGTCCCAACTGATACTACTATACAAGCCTTCCCAAACTCCTTCCTATTGCCCATTCTGGAATAGGCTACTTTCTCACTAGTATAATTGTAGAATCCATCTAGAATGCAAATGGATGAATTTCACATAATTGACAGACTTAATTTGTTCTACAACGACCTAGGTCTTATGAAAGAGTTAAGTCAAGGCATCAAAGAGGTGACTTTAGTAGTACAAGAGATTGCAAAATCATTTTGATTTGTGTTGTTGGGAGTACAATTTTCTACCATCAAAAGCAGCTAAACTTTTTGGCAAATCCTTTAAATTCCCATTAAATGCTAGAAATCCACAGCAGATCAATCAGCACCTGAAAGAGAGATATGATAACATTTCTTACATGATCACTCATCAGAACCAGCGAAGGGTTCTTTCCAAAATAGTTACCAACCTTTTACGTTGCTGATTGATATGCTGTGGGATTTTCAACAATTCTGTTGATAATCCTCGTGATTCCGCTAGTTTGTGTTTTGTTCACATTTTGATTCCATCTGTTTTCAGGCCTCGGCATTTTCCATCTCAGTTACAGGGGATGTAAATCCCCTTCATTTGAGACTGATGATGTCTGAGCTTTAAAGTGGAGGTCAATCCATCTCATTTCAGCAATAGCTTGGTGAGCCCCTTCCTGTTTGGATTCTCCACATCACCCTTGTTCCTGTTTTCCAGAAATTATTGAAGGAAGAAAAAATGTGCATTTTTAAAGCACTTTGTCATGTCAAAACGTCTCAGAGTGCTTCAAAGATAATTACTGTTGAGTATTGTGATTGTTTTTGTAGGCATATGCAGCAACCATTTGCGCCAGCGAGGTCCCACAAGCAGCCATGAAATGAATGACCAATTATTCCGGAGGACTGTTGACCAGGACACTGGGAGAAACTTATCTTTTCAAATAGTACCATGGGAGTTTTAAATATTTAATTTAATCATGTTTAATAACCTATTTTTAACGTCCACTTGTTTTAATGTGTCATCTGAATAAAGATTCCTCCAGTATAGCAGGACCCTGAGAGTAATGAACTGCGTGTTTAATTTATAAATTCAAGTCATGATGTAGGGCTTGAACCCCCAAACTTCTGCCGCAGCGGTGAGAATACTATCAATTGGTTGCAACACTGAGTTTTTTTTTAATGAGTATAGGTTTACTTTTTCTCTTTCACTTAGCATGTAAAACTTATTATAAGATCCCTTTAATGACATTTTATACAATAATTCTAATGCAGTGATCAGTCTTGTTGTTCTCCTCAGCAGTGCTGTAGGGCTTGGCAGCTTTTCTGTGATTTAGACCTGGATGCAGTACTCTCTTCAGTACAAGACCTGGCCTGAGCACTGTTTGACCATGACCATGATGTCTGGGGACTCAACTGATTTGACATTGAAACCCAGATATTGGCATCGTTGTGTGGATTATCTTAGTAAAACTAGAGACAGATGTATGAGTTTTCTCCCAACAGCAGACCAAGGAAGTTTGGAAAACAATGGGTGAAAAGCAAGCCATTTCTTTTAGATCTTAGACTGGGCTATATTCTTTAAAAATTTGACAGTAAACTGCCACAAATTTTGGTCTGCCTGAAATGTTGCAAAATATAATCTTAGAAACAAATATTAGCCAGAGACTTTCACCCATTAGAATTGCAAAGTGGTGGCATATTATGTAACCTTTGAACTGCCAATGACACCAAACTTTTTCTTAATTTAAATAGACTTTTGGCTGGTAAGAGAGTTTTGGTGCCAAAAAGCAGATGCTTTCTGAATTTTTGAATCTCATGGTTTTGTGATCAATATTTTTAAATGTTTCCAGACATAATCTAGCTTTTAAAATGAAGTTGTAGTAGAATTATACCGGATATGATAATAATAATAATCCTTACATTTATATAGCGCTTTCCACATCTTGCAACCTCCTTCTTGATCTCCTAAAAAGATCAGCTCCAAGCAGGATATCCACATGAACGTTTGTCTTCACAGAATGCAACGGTGTTTCTTTGTTATGTTTTGATACAATATAAGATTTCAGAGTTTCTTTTCTTAATTCTCTTGACCCTTCTATACCGTTCATTCTTACTTGGTACATTTTAAACAACCTGTAGTCTCACAGACCACATGTTCTGGAATCACGAGGGAGTTTCTCCCGATGACACAACCAACAATTGTCATTCCCTTCATTGGCTGTTTGTGAGACATTGCTGTGCGCAAATTGGTCACAATGGTCACCTGCAAATACATAACTATTGCACTCCAGTATTTCCATGAAGAACCCTGATAAGTTTCAGTGACATAGATATTATATTAAATACAAGGATTATTATCAGTTTCCTATTAATAAATTTTTTCTAGTGAATCGTAGATATACATTTATTTCCAAATCAATATTTTTTTCCTTTTGCAATTGCAATGCTCTCTTTAAACTAAAGGACATTAGTTTAAACTAGGGTCCTTTGATATGGAAATTTTCCGATTTCGATATATCGATATTTTCGGGGTTTTCGTACTGGGCATGCGCGCGTCGCGAGGTGCGTGTGCATTCGAAGGTGCGCGCGCATTCGGGGCCTATCTCCTCAGGAGGTAAATATCTCTGTCTGTGTCTCTCACACTCACTCTCCATCTCTGTGTTTTTCTGTCTGTGTCTCCTCTCTTACATCACCCCATCTCTATCTGTAAATTATCACATTCCCCCCGTCTCCCCCCCCCCCCCCGCTGCCGTCCCTCTCTCCCCACACACCCTCCCCCCGCCGTCCCTCTCTCCCTCCACCCACCCCCGCCGCCCCTCTCTCCCCCCACCCCACCCCTGCCGTCCCTCTCTCCCCCCCCACCCCTCCCGCCGTCCCTCTCTCCCCCCACCCCCCCCGCCATCCCTCTCTCCCCCTGCGCCCGCTGTCCCTCTCTCCCCACACACCCCCCCGCCGTCCCTCTCTCCCCACCCCCCACCCCCCGCCGCCGTCCCTCTTTCCCCCCCCCCACCCCACCCACCATCTCTCTCCCCCTTGCATACCTGTATATTGTATTCGAGGACTATGAATACAATATGGCGGCTTGCTCCTCGGTCTGTGCATTGTGTATAGAGATGAACATTCTGGGTCTTGTAGTTCAGTGCATGCGCATTCCGATTTTTTTCGATATATCGACTTTTTCGATATGTCGATGTTTTAAAAATGTCTATATCAGCGTATCGATATGAAAATTATATATATCGATATATCGCCGGACCCTAGTTTAAACTTTTGCTTTTTCTGAAATAATAGTTGGGTTTCATTGCCTGCTAGCTGATTTTTCTACAGGAAATTTAGGCACTCAGAATTTGTGCACTCAGAGGTACATCTTACTCTGTGGTATATAATTCATTCTGTGCAACATTACGCAAATTTAGCAGTACAGAGATATGCAGGAAGTGAAACATCAAAACATTTATGTCATTATTTGTGCATCTTAGTTATCATCAATAGATGAAGAGCATTGTGTAAGGTGCTGGAACTGTTACCATATATTGCATATATATATAATATGGGACTTCAAATATTTTAACACCTTTTGTCCCTTCTAATCATGGTAAATGTATAACCGTGGATCTCTTCCTCCTCCCTATTTCAAGGAAGAGACGAGGCTTGATGTGCTGATCAATAATGCTGGAATCTTTCAGTGCCCTTATATGAAAACTGAGGATGGTTTTGAGATGCAGTTTGGAGTTAATCACCTGGGACACTTCCTGTTGACCAACCTCCTTCTTGATCTCCTAAAAAGATCAGCTCCAAGCAGGATCGTGGTGGTGTCTTCCAAACTCTACAAGTATGGTGAGATCAACTTCGATGATCTGAATAGTGAGAAGAATTATAACAAGAGTTTTAGTTACAGCAGGAGCAAGCTGGCTAATATCCTGTTCACTCATGAGCTGGATAAACGTCTGGTGGGCACTGGTGTTACTGTTAACTCGTTACATCCAGGCATTGTGCGCACAAACCTGGGAAGGCATATTAATATCCCTATGCTTGGAATGCCACTCTTCAAAATGGTTTCCTGGGCTTTCTTTAAAACTCCATTGCAAGGAGCAGAGACACCTCTCTATCTGGCTACAGCTCCTGAAGTTGAACAAGTATCAGGGAAGTATTTTGGAGACTGCAAAGAGGAGGAATTGTTGTCAAAAGCAAAGGATGATGCAGTCGCAAAGAAATTGTGGGAAGTCAGTGAAAGAATGGTGGTATTGACTTAATATGATGCTTTGATGCCAATAATCCGATGTTTAGTTAACTTGAATTCAGATATTAGCTTTTTGTGAATTGTGGTTTTAAGTGAATAAGAACATGTACTATGTTGATAAATTTATTGTTAAATGCAGCCTGAAAAACTGTCTTTCAAGTTGACAATTCCACATAAGGATGTAATAAAATAATGTACTGCACAGTGTTAACATGATTTGCCTGAAGTTGAATGTTTTCATGCAAATAAACCCTAACTTTGGAACTGAGTTTTGGAGCCTGCCCTTTTATATGTTTGTACATTTGTAGGAATAGGTCCAGACATCTAATTTGTTTGGCACTTTTTCAGTTGGTCAACAGACAACGTAATAAATAACTTCTTCATAATGTTTGCATATATAGTTATAGTGTAGCATTGTGGAAGATTACAGTAATGACTGATTCAAACAGCACACCAAAAAGTTAATACCTTGCAAGTTTAAGAAAACACAGGAAGTCTGTGACCCAACAACAAAATTACATTTTGAAAGCACCTTTCACTCAGGGAGGACATCCCAAGGTGATGAACAGTGGTGGATCAGGACCCGAGTGTGTGTGTGGGGGGGGTGGGGGCAGGGTTTGGATGAGGAAGGGCAGAGAGATAGGAGGGAAGCTGAAGGCATGGTCGAAAAGGAGGATTTTCAATTGTGCATTGAAGGATACGAGGGAGCAATGTAATGCGATTGTGGGTTGGAGTTCCAAAGGATGGGGGCAGAGAAGCTGGACTGCCGATGGTAGGTCGGTTGGGCGGCAGACATGGAGCAGGCTGGAGCCTGCTGAACGGAGGGAGCAGACAGTTTAATAGCGGTTCAGCAGGTCAGAGAATGGGTCAGAGAGGTAGGAAGTGGCAAGGTCTCGGAGCCTTAAAAATAAGGACAAGGCTCTTGAATTCTATCCTCAGGGATGGGGAACCATGGAAGTGGGCAAGGTGGGAGTGATGGAGTCACAAACTCCTCAAGCCCGACCTGTTTTGTAGCCCTGCTTTCAATGTATCTGCCCCCACTCTGGAACTCCATCTTGGAGTCCCTTTGACTAGCCCTTCCCTACCTACCATCAGGGTCAACCTCAAGACCTTCCTTTTTAATCATACTTTTGGCCAACTTTCCCCCATCACTCCACCCTCATACCCCCACTAAACTGATGCCCCAACTGCTTATCAAGGTGAAAGACACTTGTCCAGATCGCATGACACTTCAAAAAATTAGGTCATTCATTTTGTAGCTATTTACATGACATCCTCTGCCAAATTGGCTGCTGAGTTTGGCTGCACATTATACATCCCGTGAAGTACTTTGGGATGTCATGCTGACTTTAAAGACGCTGTTGCAAATGCAAGTACAGCATTATCTTTATTAGATGTTGATTAAGCTGGTCTAATTTCCAGTATTATTGAAGGCTGTAGCCTGCTTATGAAGGCTGACCATCTTTTTTTTCTTTGAAATGCTGGAGTCTGTGTCAACAGGGTATTTGACATTGGGGCAAAGCTATCATGGCTAAAGCTAAATTCTGCCATCGCTTTATCCACATTCATTAATTTCCAACAGAGGTCACTGGATAGAAATAAGCTGATTGTCTCTCTCTACGCTTGAGATTCTTAAGACGAGCTCTGGTGCCCACAAAGCTGATTCGACACGAGATATGAAACCTGAAATCTTCCTGTTCTGTGTGATGTACAATGAAGCACAAATTTACATCTCTATAGTGCCTTTCATATCGAGTGGACATGGGTCCATATTATGTGGTATAGTTATAATATAGCTATAATTAACTCTTTTAATGAATTAACGGTTGAGATATCAACTGTTGTTCAGTAAATGTTGCACCGACATTATGTTATTTGACTGGAATGAGTTTTGCAACATTTTCAGTTTCCTGTTTATTTTCTTTCATATTCAACTTTCATCAGTTCTTCCAAAAACCCTTGCACAATATCATTTATATTTGGGCTTATTTTGTGGAGATAGTTAGGAGCCAACTGACAAGTTTTCCAGAAAGCATTTTGTAGTTTGCGAAGTAAACACAGCAAAATAATGATTTGTATTTTTTAAAATCCCCACTTGTTAATGAGAGCACACAAACTGTGTTAACAGAAGTGAACTTAATGGTTTCAGATGGAAACCGGTTTTGGATTTCCAATTTGTCTTCACTTTACAAAAATGTCCCTTAAGTGGAATTTATAGTGCCAGTATTTGACACAGCCACACTTAGATGGGAAGTTGTCAATTTAAAGTAAGTGCATGTGTGAGTGAAAAATCATTTTTTTCTGTTTGGAATTCCTTTCATGGTGTTGAATTTGGCAAGTCTGGTATTTTTTACTTTATGCCTTTGACTAGTGAATTCCCTGTGCGGCTTACAGCGTTCAATATGTTTTCCAAAACATAATGTAATACTGGTGCGTGATGTTTTTTAGTGGGGGTCAACATTTATTGTTCGAGGATCTGGATGCAGAACTAGTATTTCTTAAACGTTATAGAGCCTGACCTCGGTTGTTGATACCACAGTGCACACGGCACACCCACGCATCATACCATTGGTATAATGACTATACGTTCAAAATCATTATGCATCTTGACAGATTTTGTTCATTGTGAAATGTACTAGAATTTATTACATACTGTAACTCAAGTATTATTTTGTGCCTAACAGAACTGGTGGGGTGGGGGGGGAGCAGAAACCTTGATAATAGTGAAAGAAAAATAAACTTTTGTCTACCGTTCAAGATATACAGTAATGGATGATAATAGAATAACAACAGAATTACATTTATAGAGCGCCTTTCACGTCAGGAGAACATCTCAAGGCGTATATAATAATTATAATAAGATATAATTTGATATAGCACCTTGTCATATCATGTGGAGACCTGTAACTCAGTGATTAAGAGCACTCGCCTTGCAAGCGAAAGACCTGAGTTCAATTCTTGGCAGGGCTAAATTTTGGGCAAGTTTTCTTACTCCACACGCCTACCTAGGTTACCTAGCTGTAAGTAGGAACCTGGTTGTTTGACGATCGCTTTTCCCGGGGCAATAATTCCTTCAAAGATAATAATAAATCAGTCACTTCAATCCACGGCTGTTTGTGGGACATCGCTGTGCGCAATTGGCTGCCACGTTTCACCCACAAAATGTAGTCTTTTCAATTTACAGAATATTCTGTGAAGCGCTTTAAAACATCTCGAAGACGTGATAAGGTACTGTATCAAATGTAAGGATTATTATTATTATTGAGCTGTCTCAAAATTATAATGAGTAAAAAACGAAAAGTGGCATGACTGAGTATTTTGTGGCAGCCAGAGCCTCACAAACAATGGTGGAATGATTGACCAATTTTATTTGGAGGATTGTTGGCCAGCCACCAGAAATGATTCGCCCACAAATATATACAGTCAATTCACTTTACAGTATATTCTGTGAAGCGCTTTGGGACGTTGATAAGATGTGGAAAGCGCTATATCAAATGCAAGGCTTATTATTATTATTATTAATATTATTATTCCCTTTTCTTCAAATAGTTCCATGGGATCTTTGACTTCCACCAAGAAAAGCAGATGGGGGTTATCAGGTTAATGTCAGATCTGAAGAATGGTTCCTCTGACATACAAATGGGAACTCATTATGTTTTAATTCACTGGGGAGAGAGTCCTACCTTCAGAGCCAGGTTGACACACAAAAATGGTACCCGTACATATATGTGATTTGTTCCTGATCCTGAGTATTTATTTGGTGTATCCAAGCAGGAATGAATATGACAGGTACATTTCTGTTATCTGCTCTAAAGATTTGCTTCTTGTCCAACCAGAGCTTCAAGCGGTTAAACATAGGCTGATTATCTACAATATTATCCATGGGAAATTATAAAGGAGGAGGAAGAAAATGATTTTTTATACGTAAGAAGGGTTTCTCAACTTTTTTAAAATAAATTCTATGTAATAAAAAAATAAATTGGTAATTTCAATCCAAGACTGTTTGTGGGACGCTGCTGTGTGCAATTGGCTGCTGCGTTTCGCCCACAAATATATGGTCAATTCACTTTACAGTATATTCTGTGAAGCCCTTTGAGATGCCTAGAAGACATGAAATGTGCAATATCAAATGCAAGGATTATTATTATATCATTCTTAAACTATTCAGCTGCACTAGCGGTGTAAAGATTCAGATTATTATGGAGAAATATGTTGCTTTCACTAGTGAATAGCACTGATAGAATATAGTGATCTTCCAATAATAGAGCCAAAAGTACAGATTAAATCTTTCAAATATTAACCAACTCATTAATGGGTTTTGCCCATATGGACGTTTTCACTTAAATTTCTATTCATTGCATTTTCAGGATGGTAAAGTTAAAAAAAAAGGCAAGCAGTCCAGGCTGTTTCAAATGCCCTAATATGCCCTTTCAGCTCACGAGAACACAAACTGAAATAAAATTATTAATGAAAAAAAACACGTTTTGCCCACTTTGTTGATGGTAAACTTTGATTATTGGATTAATACCACTTGAGAATTTGAGCTCTACGCATGTGGGTGCTGCATAACGGACTAGAAGCTACCTTGTGTTTAGAAGCCAACTGCAGATTGACTTACATCTTACAACCATATTTCAACCATTATGGCTAAGCTATAAAATAAAGTTGGAAAATCTAATGTACCTTGTATTTCACATCAAAATATCCAAGGTCAGGCCAACCTGGGAATGTAATCAACATAGTTACCCTGTGTGAATACAAGGGATACAATTTATAGGCTATGAAAAATATATTAAAACGGTTCTCAAAGGAGATATTGTGGGGTACACACGGGACATGTAAGTTTGCTTAAAAAATAAAAGCTAAAGCTCAGTGGACTGATAGAACACATTAACACAAAAATAGTTAACAATTATTTCATCACAGCGTATGGATGTACTGGGGTTGCAATTGTTGATTTAAGATGTGAAAAATACTATGTTTAATTGTAAATCACTGAAGTCTGGCTTAGTTGGTAGCAATGCGGATCTGAGTCAGAAAGTTGTAGATTAAATCTGATGAAGGGAATTTGAGTTTGCACAATGTAGACTGATAGTCTAAAACAGTGCTGAGTGTGTTGCATTGTCAGAGGTGCTATATACTTTGTATGAGATGTTAACCCAGGTCCCATCTGCCCATTCAGATGGACACTCAAGATCTCATAGCACTATTGGAAACGTTTCTCCTGATGACATGGCTAACGTTCCCCCAGATAAAATAGGTCATTCACTTCATAGTTTGTTAAGTGTTCTGGGATGGTGTCCGGCGTGGAGGGCGCTATATAAATCAAAGTTGTTGTTGTTTATGGATCATTGATTGCTATGTGCAAATTGGCCACATTCACCTACGAAATACATATTTGGAACTGCTTTGCAATGACCTTCCAGCATAGAATCACAGAACCATAGAATTTTACGGCACAAAAGGAGGCCATTCGGCCCATCTAGTCTGTGGCCTCTCTTTGTAAAGAGTAACTCAATCCCACTGCCCAGCTCTCTCCCTATAACCTAACAGAACATAAATGGAACTATATCAATTGTAAGTGTATTATTACGTTTATCATGGTGATGATGATTTTAAATGATGTTTTTTCTGAAATGAAAAGCAGCATACAGCATTAAAACAAAATGGATGTAGCTTCAGTGGTAATTACTGCAACCATCACTGGTAAGGTGTCATTTGATCTGTTTTTTACTGTACCTTCCTGTTTCCGTTTAATGAAGATGATCTTTATATTTAACACGAGTGTGCATTAAGTACCCAATATCAAACCCACGTCCCACCACATTTATTTTGATCTATGTATTTAATAAGCATTCCATTTGATTTAGGGTCTTAACATCAAAATATCTCAACTTGTTTCACGGGGGAATTGCTGTCAAAAGCAGTGTCTGTAATTGTACGAGAGTGTGACAGCCAATTTCCACAAAGCAAGGTCTCACAGACTGTCACGATGTGAACGGCTAATGTAGGAACGTTGGCCAGGATACTGGGAGAAACGCCTTCTCTTTTTATAGTTTTGCAATCTTTTAACATCCACTTGAACAGGCAGCTGGGAACTTACTTTCTGAGAGTCAGCACCTTGTAGAATGTAGTGCTCCCCCAGTATACAGTAATATCAGCCTAGAAGTAGGGTCCGGCGATATATCGCTAAAACCCGATATAATTTTCATATCGATACGCCGATATAGGCATTTCAAAAATATCGATATATCGAGGTAAAAAATCGGAATTCGAGCACACTGAACTACAAGACCCAGAATGCTCATCTCTATACACAATGCACAGACCGAGGTGCAAAGCCGCCATATTGTATTCATAGTCCTCGAATACAATATACAGGTATGCAAGGGGTGGTGGGGGGGAGAGAAGGCTGGGGGGGGGGGGAGAGGGAGGGAGAGATGGCTGAGGGGGGGGGAGAGAGACGGCCTGGGGGGGTGGGGGGGGAGAGAGATGGCCTCGGGGGGGGGGGGGGTGGGGGGGGGTGGAGAGAGACGGCTGGGGGTGGGGGGAGAGATGGGGTGGATGTGATAATATACAGATAGATAGAGAGTGGGGGGATGTGAGAGAGACACAGACAGAAAAACAGAGATGGAGTGAGACACAGAGAGAGAAAGATATTTACCTCCTGAGGAGATAGGCCCCGAATGCGCGCACCGCGCGCGCATGCACAGTACGAAAAACCCGGAAGTATCGATATTTCGGTATATCTCGATATGAGCCCATCGATATATCTAAATCGGAAAATTTCCATATCGACGGACCCTACCTAGAAGGTTGTCAAAGTCCCAATGTGGGGCTTGAATGCCAACCCTCTGACCCAGACCCAGAGGTAAGAATCCGACCAACTGTGCCAAGCTGTGTGGTTCTTGTATTCCTAGTTTTACATACGTCCGAGTTCATCATAAGTGGTGAACTTTTGTCGCTGCATCCACACTAAGTCACTATTAGTATCTAAACTATTGTACGTGTGTTAATTGATCCATGAATAACAGAATAGACTGTATTTTCATCACAAGTCATCACAATTGGAAATGTTTCTATCCCTTTGAAATCTTAAATGTTTTGCTGCGCGTCCCTTATGATGTAAATGAGAGACTTATATTGTCAGAATATTTACTGCTTTCATGGTTAAATATATTACATTTGGGATTAAGACTAGCTGGGACACTGCCCCTATATATGTCAGCTTTAGTTCTTTTTTCTCTTGCCATGAGAATCAATCACAAGCTGTGGGCCACAAGAGAGAAATAAAATTGAAAAAAGATCCCATCATAGGTTTTTACCGTTTTGTGAAAACAGCAGTTTTTCTCTCAAGTCTTGGGAGAATTGAAAACATCAATTTTGTGCCAGTTTCTGTTATTAAATTCTACACCAACTGCGGAATGCTCAGCTAAAGATGGATGGGCAAGTGTTTTCTATCTACTGGTAAATTGTGATGCTGTAGCTGCAAATTAGGCAAAGAATTTGAGGAAAAGACTAAGTGTAAAGAAGAAGCATGACTTTATCAAGATACAAAAGCATGATTACAAGGGGCAGAATGCAGCCAGACTTCTACCCTTCTCCTCCTCCCACCATATACACCTATACACTAAACCTAAGGGGTAACTACCCTCAAATTAGACAAATCTGATACAACCAAACAAATTAGATTTGTCTAAATCTAATCCCAAGTTGCTGGACAGCCAGGGAATTGGAACTGAGCTGGGGGTTGGGATCAGGAGGGGTGGACGGCAGGGAGGAAAGGAATAGGAGGGTGACCGAAGGCAACAACAACAAAATACAGTCACAAAATTACACTTGTATAGTGCGTTACACGTCAGGAGGATATCCCAAGGGGCGCTGGAGGCAGAGTCAAAGAGGAGGGTCTTGAAGGAGGACAGGGACGTGGCGAGGGGAAGGGATTGTGGGATGGAGCGGGGGGTGGTGGGGGGCGGGATAGAAAGGCTGAAGACCAGTGGAGTGGAGGGAGTGGACAGGTCGGTATGAAATGTAAAATGATTGCAGATGCACTCGCATCAGGATCAAGCACCACGTCTTCCAAGTGATGAAAGCCTTTTGGAGAACAGAGGGCTTAAGGAAATGGTGTTACTTGTTTGCAGCTATAATAGGGATTCTAGCACTGGATGATATCAATGGCAGCATTGACTGGGCTCCAGAAGAAAACCACAGGTACACACTGCAGGAAGAATATGCCAGAGAACTCCAATCACACACCCAGAGTACAGTAGAGTCATATCGCCATCTATTGGCTATAATGAGATATTGTATATACCTGGGGAAAATAGTGACTCTTAGTGGGTGTGAAACCAGCTATTCCACTAACTATGTTGATTACATTTGTAGACCTGAGTCATTAAACAAGGGCCTCACTGTAGTATAACATTGGTAAGCCACTTCCAGCTTTCCTGAGCAACTCTGTTTTTGTACATTTCATTTTTTATTACGCAGTAGCCAAACATGATTAAAGAGGGCATCAGTGTTTTGCTTCCCACTTTTAACATGTGTTTTCTTAAAAGTCATTAATTAAGAAGCTTAAGCACCCTGAAGTGTGACTCACAACTTAGCAGTATTTTGAAAGCTATTTTACCTTTGTTACATCAATGAAGGCAATTTACCTGATTTATTAGCAAAAATCAAGTGATCAATTTGATTTTTCCTAATGATCAGCGCCTTGGGACATCCTTCCAATGTAAACGACATTATATAAATGTAATTTATTGTAGCTGCAAATTGCTGTATGCTACTGAATGTTAGATCTTCAACTAATTGTTTGGGAAATAGTCACAGTGGTTTCAGTGATCACAGCGTTCATTATTATTGTTTTAAAAAATAAAATCTGTGTTAACAAAAGTGTCTTTTCATGTGGTCAAAACATCTCAAGATAAATATACATTGTGTTTCACCCACATATACACAGTCAATTCACTTTACAGTATTTTCTGTGAAGCGTTTGGAGACGTCTAGAAGATGTGAAAAGCGCTATATGCAAGGATTATTATTATTATTATTATATTTGGATGATTGTTGGCTCATATACCTTTCAATTTGGCCAAAAATAGATTTAATAAGAATAATATTGAACATTAAAGCGAATTTACAAGTGTTAATTAGACAAATTTGTCTCTTTCTATATTTACTCACACTACAACAACAACAACAATTTACATTTATATAGCGCCTTTCACATCGGAAGGACGTCCCAAGGCGCTGAACAAGAGGCGTGTGACCCGAGCTGGGAGGGGAGTGTTTGGGAAGGGGTGAAACACGAAGGGGAGGTAAAAGAGTTCGGGGTGGAACAAAAGGCACGATCGAAGAGGAAAGTCTTCAAATCGGCCTTGAAAGAGGAAAGGGAAGAGACGAAACGGAGGGATTGAGGGATGGCATTCCATAGGGTGGGAGCGGAGAAACTGAAGGCCCGGCCTCCGATGGTGGGGGGGTGGTTCGGGCGGGGGGCTTGGAGCAGGCCAAGTCCTGCTGAACGGAGGGTCCGGGTGGGCGTGTAGGGGGAGAGTAGATCGGTTAGGTAGGATGGGGCAAGGCCGTGTAAGGCCTTGTAGGTGAGGACGAGGATCTTAAACTCGATCCTCTGGAGGATGGGGAGCCAGTGGAGACGGGCGAGGGTGGGGGTTATGTGGTCGCGGAGGTGGGTGCGGGATAGTACACGGGCTGCAGAGTTTGGGATGGCCTGCAGCCTATGAATGGAGGAACTGGGGAGGCCGACTAGGAGAGAATTTCCGTAATCCAGCCGTGAGGTGATGTACGCGTGCACGAGTGTTTCGGCAGCGCGGGGGGTAAGATAATTACGGAGCCTGGCAATGTTGCGCAGATGGAAATAGGCGGTGCCGGTCAAGGCACGGATGAGGGGGAGGAAGGAAAGTTTTTGGTCGAACATGATGCCGAGGTTCCTGATTGGCTTTGTGAGGTGGAGAGTGCAGCCTCGGATGTTGAGGCTGGCAGCGCCCGATGTGCGGAGGCGCTGGCTTGAGCCAATCAGGAGGGCCTCGGTCTTATTCACGTTCAATTGCAAAAAGTTGTCCCTCGTCCAGGACTCGATGTCGGACAGACATGCTGTCAGAACATCGATCGTCTGGGGTTGAGGGATGAGGCAGAAAGGTACAACTGGGTGTCATCCGCATACATGTGGAAATGTACCCCATGTCTGCGGATGACGTCGCCCAGAGGGAGCGTGGAAAGGGTGAAAAGGAGGGGACCGAGGACAGAGCCCTGAAACTACTTTTACTACTTCCTTTTTTGTTTACTGTTTCTTTTGCATTGCTGCTTTGTTTATTATGATATCTATTTACTCTGGGGTCTGATGACAGTATATTAAAATGCGATTTGTTAATATAGAATCTAAGTCACATCCTGGGGGCTCCTGGTATTCTGACTTGCGGGAACTCAGCTTTTCACATTAGGAGGTCGTACTTTGCAGGAAATGCTATGAAGTGCAGTGATTTTATTTGTAGGCAAACCTGTTAGCCCATTTCCCACAATAATGTCACATAAACAGGCATAAGGTGAATAATCTACTTTATTTGGGGACAGGACATCGGGACAAACTCCTCTTTTCTAATAGTGTCAGGGAACCTTTAACATACACCTGAATAAGAAGATGGGTTCTCGGTTTTAAACCCAAAAGCCAGCGTTTCAAACAAAGCAACACCCACACCCCCAGTCCTGCACTGGAGTGTCAATCTAGATCACGTGAATTCAAATTCCCAACATGGGGCATGAACTCAAGAACTTTCAACTTCTAACTCAGGATATTAGTGCAAACTGAGCTAGGCTGACACATAATTGAGCCATTACAAACATTCCTTTCAATTGACAATAAATATGAATGTTTGGAATGTCAATAGTAAATTATCGTGTGTGTGTGTAATAGGGGTGTGGTGGGGGGATTATGACCCCTTACCTGATGCTGAAGTAATGTGTCAAGCAATCCTTTAAAAAAGGTTCATCAATTGACCTTGCAATCTCTGTAAAATGATCTTGTTAATTTGCAGCTATTAGGCTGGACTGGCAGAAATTATTTGGAAGTAATCTGGAGGATCATGAAAAAGAATAAATAATGTCTTCAAACCTAAAACAAGAAAGCAACCAAAATGTTAGTCTAACAGTTAGTAATGTACAGTATTTAGAATCAAGTAAAAATCATAAAAGAAGCAGAAACTTAGCAGAAACCAAAAAAAGACAGTGTGATATTTATTTATATTTTAGTGTTTATTTTTGGCAATACAAGTGCATAGATGATAATAATGTTATTTCCGACATCTAAAAGTAACTTTATTGCTATATCAGAATGCATTTCACCAACGTGTGTGCAAGCAGAAAACTCTTTTTTTTTTAAAAAAACTGTCTGGCTCAAAGGAGCCTGAAATTGACAGAAATTGTAGTCTTAAAGGTTAAATGTATAAGAAATTTAATATGGAAAAATACTGGTTTGCAAAAGGTCAAAAGTTAAGTCTCTGGAAAGAAGGATCCTGGAGAAAAACAGGATAATTAGGTGACGAAAAAATGACAGAGAGATGTTGAATACTGGAACCTACACAATACTCATCTCTACTAGGGATGGAAACAATTTTAGTGACTGTCTTGGCAGCATTTGATTGATAACATACAACATAGTCTGGTGGCAGAAACCCAAGTGGAGCTGAATGCAATTTAA
The DNA here is from genome assembly GCA_035084275.1 of Hydrolagus colliei. NCBI lineage: Eukaryota > Metazoa > Chordata > Chondrichthyes > Chimaeriformes > Chimaeridae > Hydrolagus > Hydrolagus colliei. Next base: position 2,567,891 of record CM068744.1, on the reverse strand, counting down.
AATAAAACTAGCTTCACTTCTGAGTCTTAGTTCAACTTTCTCCATCTATACTAGTTAGTAAAATTGTTCATCATTGCTAGGTTCAAAGATCTTCAATGCTGAAAAAGTAACCTTCCTGCTAATAAATTATGGATGTGAATGTGTGTTTGTGTCTGTGTTGGGCTGTTATTCCATGTGGTAGTAAGTTTAGTGTGTATCTATTCTGATGTGTGCTTACGATTGATTGTCATTTATTCATCGTACATCACCAAAATACTTCAAACTCTTGCAAAACATCACCTACTTGGTATTGTCATGCGCATGAAACAATTTTTGTTATTTACTTTGCCTTCACAAACTATACGAAGAGAAGAACCAGCTAAAATCCCACACATGTGGATTGTTGAACGAACATAATGCCACCTGACCCTGTGCTGACTGCTGTCCTGTTTTGGTGCGGCATTAAACTGCTTTATTCTATAATAATGATCCATGTGTTTGATATAGTGGGACTGCGTTCTATCCATTTGTGTGCAGCACTTCATCAGGACCTGGCAATGCTTCAGAAAGGAAACCAAACTAGTCTGTAAGAAAGATGAGCTATGAGTTGGCAGGTTTGCACTACTATATAATGTCGTGCATTTAAGTGGAACTTGTGTTTCTTGGCTTTATTAAACTGAATAAATATAAATATACTAAATAAAAATTATTTGTAGGTTATATAAGATGTAGCAATCTCAACCAAGTCTTACTGTTGTATGTTTGTCTACAGGGAACATTTCAAATATAGTCTTGCACATCAACAATAGCTTTCACTTCTATAGTGTTTTTCTGTAGGAAAACATCTCAAAGCACTTTACAGAGATAGGTGCAAACTCCAACAAGTTGGGAAATCTGGTATTGGGATAGAAGGGAGCTGACTGAAGGCACAGTCCGATAGATAAGATTCTAGAAAAGGTTTTGAAAAGAGCATAGAGAAAGCTTGGCTGGAAGTGTGTGCTGGGGAAGATGCCATTCCACAAGCTTTAATTTGTGGATGGAGGGAGTGGGCAGGGGACGAGGGCTGTAGAGATTGCAAGGTAGTGTGGGTGAGACATTTGCAAATTAGAACAAGGAACGTGAAGTCAATCCAATAGGGAACAAGTGGAGCTCGTGAGGATCAGAGTGATGAACTCGTGAAGACTTGCAGGAGAGAATACATTCCGCAGTTACACATCAGTTGAGGCGTATAAGCTGGTGGGGCCATTGAGGAAAGCAGTAGCAGTTGTGTTCTGCTGGGCAAAGGATGAGATGTGGGGGTGGGGGGTGGGAGAATAATGAAATAATGCTGTCTGTGGAAGGAGGAGGCCAGGACTGACAAGTGGAGATGTGGCGGTGTCAGAATTTGATGTAAGATTGGCTGATATAAACTCTTGTTGGAAGTTAATAAAATATGGAAGTCTAAACCAAGTTACAGTTTGGGGGTTTTCTTTCAAGAAAAGTAAGAATATAATTTATTGTACCAAACCAATGTGCATCGACTCTTGTGGACGTACAGTGACAAACTGGTGGGGGCTCCCCGCTCACACAACAAATAAAGGAGGAAAATACACAGCAAAAAAGTTATATTTTATCCTCAATAAAATAAAAGAATTCAGTGTGAAATGTATGTTGCAGGTGGAAAAGGCTAAGAACAGCACCAGGTAAGGATTAATGGGATAATGACAATTGTCTTTCTGTCCAGATATTGTTAGCTCCTGATCAGCCTCCTCACCTCATATCAAATGAAACTGTCAACATCTAACACATAATGATTCCTCAATAATTAACTTCAACATAAGCTGCATTACAACCACTTTTGCATTTTATTGCAGTTTATCCTGCGAGACCTAGACGTTTGGAGACCAGACTTCCAATTGACTGCTTCCATTAAACCACAAACACATGTACAAAAGCACACTTCAAGCATCAACAGAAATATTCACAGGAAATGCCTCCATTAAACAAAATAAAATATGGACCATTTGTCCTGTCATCAATGTCATTAAGTGAACCCAACAAAAGATTAGTTCGAAAATTGATTTCATCATTAGCTTCTGGTTCTTTGAAACATTCAGATGAGGAGACTGAGTTTATATTTCATAGGATTAATTCAGAATTACTTGAGTGTGGTAGGTAAAAGCCTCAAATCGGGAGTGGGATTTCTTCTTAAAAACCCAAGGGTCTTCCACAAATATTTCTTGCAATAAAATTTTTTGCTGGCAGTATTCAAACTACAATATGTCAGCCTGACTCAGCTGAAATCACTCTTACCTCTCAGTCAGAAGGGTGTGGGGTCATGATCCATGTCTGATCTTTGAGCTAATAGTCAAAGCTGACACTATCGCAGAGCTGGGAGAGATTACTGGAGGTGACAAACTTTGGATAAAATGTTAAATTTTATTTGATGTTCAATTTATTCCTCTCAGGTGGATGTTAAAAAAAACTCTGTCCATATTCAAAAATTCTGTCCCTATTCAAAAACTCTGTCCCTATTCAAAAACTCTGTCCCTATTCAAAAACTCTGTCCCTATTCAAAAAAAGAAAGGATTTTCTCCCAGTTGTTATCTCCCAGTTTGTTATCTGGGGCAACAGTCCCCCAGATAACAAAAAATGCTCTTTAACTTTATGACTGTTTGTGAAATGTTGCTGGGCATAAAATGAGTGCTATCATCTAAGCCAGGCTGACATATGGTATGCTGAATACCACCATAAATAAATAAAAAGAATAAGAAATTGGTCATTTCAATCCATGATTGTTTGTGGGACGCTGCTGTGTGCAATTGGCTGTCACATTTCGCCCACAAATATAGTCAATTCACCTTACAGTATATAAAAGATGTGAAAAGTGCTATGTCAAATTGCAAGGATTATTTTTATTATATAGAAATACTACCACTGCACTCTACAAATACAGTCACTACACTTTCTGCCTTTCAACATAATAAAGTACTTTACTCAATGCCAGGATTATTATAAAGATAGTTGTGCTCAATAAACAGGGAAATTAGAGATGAAAAATTGTTGATCAAAAGTACGGTTGAAAGATCCCGTGTTTAGAAGGCTTTTGAAGGTAGAGGACCTTTCCAAACATTTTTTGGAAAAGAGTAGAATAAAGGAAGTGGGGTGCAAACAGAGGAGCGGTCAGAACAGTGAAGGAGACAGGTAGAGTAGAGCAAAACCATTGAGCCAAATCATCGAGTGATATCAGGACAGGACAAAGATCTTGAAATTGATTCTCTTGAGTATCAGGTTGTCAATAGAGTTTGCAGAGGATGGGAGTATAAGTGTGTAGAGCTTCTGTTGGCTAGGACCAGGTGATACTTCAAGCCTCTGGATCAAGGAGTTAGTTAATCCTGTTTGCTCACAAGTGCATTGGCTCAAATCCTAGCTGGTGATTGAATGTTAATGCTGACCAGATCACACTCTTGATTTCAGATTTGTGATTTCTTGCACTGTTTAAAACAATACATACACTGTACAGTACAGAATCAGACCATTTGACCCAACTAGTCCATTTCTGTGTTTATACTCCATGTCTTCACCACTGCTGGTCCCCTCTCACAGCCTGTGTATTCCCTCAAGTATGCAGAGTTACTAAACTATAGTATTACTATGTATGATCTCTGTAAAAAAAATATTTAAGATCATATAAGCGTGTAGATGCAAGTATTATATAAGTAACTACGCTTAAACCCCAGGTACCCTGGGTTCTGGCCATCGAGCTGGAATTTCCAGCTGTTTAATTACAGTGCTGTAAATGCTGGGCCTGGCAATGTAATTATTTGAATTCCATAAGCAGAAGATACTGAATCAGCGTTCTTCTGTTTGTGGATGGAGTTTTCGGAGTAGAAGCAGATTGGCTAAAAAAAAATGGTCCAATGGTGGTGGGATGATTGGGTGGGAAGCTCCTGTAGCTCAGTGGTTAGAGAACTTGTCTTACAACAGTGACACCTGTATTCGAATCCAGGCAGGTCAGGGAGAAACCTTGGGCAAGTTTCCTTACTCCACACGCCTAATAATAATCCCTCCAAAAAAACCACAATAATAAAATTGCTCATTTCTATCCACGACTGTGTGTGTGGGGGATGCTGCTGTGCACAATTGGCTGCCGCGTTTTACCCTCAAATATACAGTCACTTCACTTTACAGTATATTCTGTGAAGCGCTTTGCGATGTTGATAAGATGTGAAAAGCGCTATATCGAATGCAAGGATTATTATTATTATAAAGAAGTATTTATTGGGTGAAGGGAGCGGCCGGATCGGTGAGGCTGAACGAGGCATACAAATGTAATTTGTTATTGTTGCTGAACTACAATGGGATGAGACTGTGGAGACATTGCTACCTGTTTCATGCAAACCAGCTTTGATGGGAGATTGAAGAGGCTTATTTAATGCTAACTCATTTACAATTACAACAGAGGGAAGGCTGGAGAGCTATTCAATGTAAGATAAGTTCAAAGAGACCTACAACAACCACAAAATTATATTTGTATCGCGCCTTTCTGGAGATGAAAGGTGGGGAGACAAGAACAAAAAGAACACAGAAGATTCTCCCTCACAGCTTTTTTCCAAACAGGAAGCGGTTGCGATGTAACATCACAGGCTGTCCCTGGCTCCTTGTTGATGATAGAGCTGGAAAGCATGAAGCTCTGTGTAAACAAAAGAGCTAATAAAACTGATAATGTAGCCTTCAACTGGGAGGTTCAAATGGCAAAATGAATTAGGAGGACAGCAATCTTATCCACATGATTGACTGCAACCCATTGCCCAACAGGGTTAATATTTCAACTTGCCAAAGCAGAGGAGAAAACTAGACTTTGATAGTGTGCAAAACTAACCTGTGTTTTATTGGTACCGTATTTTCAAGGTCCAGAAGGAACTGAAGAATTATTTTTTGTACAGCAGACGCTTGCAGCAGAGTTGATTGTACAAAGCTATGATGGAGATTGAAGGGGCTTGGCTCAGTGGATGCAGCAGTGTAACCTGGTTGGAGTGAATGAGAGACCTGGTTTTTCAACCAGTTGTAATTCCCTGGCAAGATGGGGACTGTGCGAGTGATGAATTCGGGAAAAGTTGTTTGTTCTACACTGAAATAGATTTATATTCACAGAATTATCCAGCGCAGAAGGAGGCCATTCAGCCCATCGTGTCTGTGCCGGTTCTTTGAAAAGTGCTGTCCAAATCAATCCCACTCCCCCCACTCTCTTCCTACATCCCTGCAAACCTGTCCTGCCCAAATAACTCTACTTTTCTCTTAAAAGAGCTTTTATCGAATCAGCTGTCACCCTTTCAGCCAATCCATTCCGGATCCGAACAACAACAACAAAATTACATTTGTATAGCGCTTTTCATCCTGGGAGGTGGTCCCAACTCCCGGTGTGAAAAACATTCTCCTCACCTCCCCTCGGTTTCTTTTAACAACTATTTTAAATCAGTGTCCTCAGGTTACACGCCCACTCACCAGTGGAATGTTTCTTGATATGTTCCCATAGCTGCAGAAAAAAACACAAGGCAAAATTTCACTTCTGAAAATCTTGCTGAGAGGAAGAGACATTATTTGGGGCTTCGAATACCCTCTAATATCAGTGTGAGTGGAGACCCAGGAAGAGAAATCAGGTCTTGTTTCAGAAGATGAGGTCAATAAAATAAAAATCCACAACTTCGTTATGTCCAGGCTCATTTATCCTCCTGTAAAATATACAGTTAATACACTGACTGCAGAAAGTGTAAAAGTCTTTAACCCTTTCTCTTGATGTGAAAGGCACAGAATAAAAAACACAGATTATTACCTATCATTGTTCTAATCCACTACATTCTGGAATCCATATCTTCTCTACACAACCCACAGGCTCTCAGGACCTCTGCAGCCTCTTATCCGCACCAGGCACCAGGAGCCCATCACTCCCATTCTTGCCCAGTTCCACATCCACCCAAACTCCAGGGGATTGAATTGAAGATCCTTGTCCATGCTTGTAAATCCTCTATAGCCAAGCTCCAGCCCACCTCCGTGACCCTTTGTGCCTTCACTGCTCTTTCCATTCCATTTCCATTCTGCAAATAGCAACCTGCTTCAAGTCCGCTACCCAACCTGCTCCACCATCAGTGGATGAGCTTTCAGATATTTTGCCCCAATCTTTGGAATTCCATCTAGCAATGCCTCTGCTGCCCTCACTCCTCCTCCTCCTCCAACCTTTCTGCCTAGCTTTCTAATTGCACATTCAGCAACCTGCAGCAGTCCGCTCAAACCCCACCAAGCTCAATAAAAGCTTCAAGACGTCCCCCAGACACGCAAAACATCACATACATGTTAATTGTTGTTGATCATGTTTGTCAATTGAACGAGGGAAACAATCATAGATCTAAGATAAGAGTGCTTGTCTCAGAGAGAATTAAATCCACTCAAGTGGATACGAGAATCAGCAGGATGTTATATACAGCATTGAACTTCTGTGCGCCTTCATATGTGCCTTATAATGCTTTGTATATTATTTGGACAATTCCTAAATGTCTCTTGGCTTTCAAAAAAAATCAATTCTCTTGTCCCTGAAATGTTTGCATGTAGATTTGAACATTTGAAACTTGGAGAGGTACAAACAGTGACTGTAGACACAGTTTAAAAAACTAATAAACAAATATAATTTTATACAACTGAATATCTCAGAGCAGGTGTGTTGGGGAGATTAATGTCTTCTGCTATTTCCCTAATATGGAATTGACATTATTCACAGTACCCATTTATACAAGATGTTATACTTTTCACATTGTAATATCTACATGTAGACTAATTGGAGATTGTGTAATGAGTAACAGCCCTAAATAATTTAAAACAGTTCAGTTCATTTTAATCCTGATGCTAAATGATTGGAAATGTACCAATGCTCTCCATTATGGGTACAACTAAGCCTTGGAAAATTCTATAAAAATGGTAAGTACATATGCCTTGACAATAAATAATAATAATAACTGTACTTGATTTGGCAGCTTATCACGTCATTGAGATGTTTCACAAGTGAATTGACTGTATATTTTGAGGATAACAACACGAGGAAAATGGGGAAAAAAAACACTGTTCCTTATGGAATTTTTCACTGTATAAATACAAGCCTTTTACGAAATAGTGAGAGGTGCTAGAAAATGTAACGTGCAATTTGCCTCTCTTCGTTCTTTATTTCTACCAAGGGGCACTGAGCTGAAACAGTAAAATAACAAAAAAAAACAGAAATGAGTGAGCAGCTCCATCTACAGGAAGAAAATGGACATGGTAAGTACACATTGTATTTCTACTCAGCACATGTGAGATACAAACATTAGACTTGAATTGGTCAGGCTAAAATACAATTAATTTCTTAAAGGGAGAATCTGATGAAAAACACCCCTTTTTGATCACATCGTTCCAGAAGATCCACCCGTTCCAGAAGGTCCTGCCATTACAACATCAATCTGATTTTTAATGAGTCCACAGTCCACCTTTCCTGGGAACCCATTCAAATTGTTAATTAACTGCTGAGTCCTAGCATCGGTCCTGAAATGGAACTGGCAACATTGACCCAGTGCCTCTAAAGAGCAAGATATTCCCACCTCAGTCCAATCCTAGAGTAGCCGTTTTCATTTTGTTTTTGTATTAATACAATACAATGCACTTTATATGTATTAGAGCCTTTCATGTCAGATGGCCATCTGCTTACTCCACATGCCTGATAATAATTCCTCAAAAAATCAAAACATTCCAATAATAAATTGGTTATTTCAATCCACGACTGTTTGTGGGGACGCTGCTGTGCGCAATTGGCTGCTGCGTTTCGCCCACAAATATACAGTCAATTCACTTTACAGTACATTATGTGAAGCGCTTTGAGATGCCCAGAAGATGTGAAAACCCCTATATCAAATGCAAGGATTATTATTATATGTATTGCAGACATGATTGCCAATGCAAGGACTTGAATGTTTGTAATTGAAGAGAGCCTGGTACATCCTTGTACATTGCGAGTGGAAATGTAATCTTTCTGGGCAGACCTTAGAGTGTGCAATTTCACTTTGAAGAATGACAACACAGTTTGGGTATCTGCAAGGACATCCTGCTGATAATAACCTTTCTCCAGTCAGAGCCAATGCTTCGAGAAGAGGAGAAAACTGTCACAGGACATCTCAAAGATTATTTTAATGAGTTGATCATCAAAAGAATCCCTTTATTTTTTAACCAAGAGCTTACATACATCACAGGTCACACAGCACATGACAAGGCTTTGCTCTTGGCATTTGAGAGGATCACTAACATTGGGTTTGAGTTACAGCTCAGGATTGTTTGCCTTCTATATTTGACAATTTTCTCCTCTGAGAGTTATGTAGGTCGGACTCTAGTTGTGTACCAAGATAAGAACCAACTTTGTATTGATTCAATAAGCCTTTCCGTAGGACCAGGAGGATCAGCTGTTCACTTTGCCTTGTTGCAGCTCTAAATGTGAAAAGTTTGGAGTACCTTTCTGTGTCATTGGTAGTTTTTATTTATTATTTTCCATTATTTTTCATTTTTTTAAAAAATCTCTCCGGGTGTGAGCTTCTCTTTTCCTGATCTGGCTCCCTTTTGCTGAAGTGTAGTGCAATATGTGCTATGTATAATATTATAATAATCCTTGCAGTGGAAGGTCACGGCTCGTTTAGTTTTGCCCTGCAGTCCCAGGTAAGAGCAGCAACTCAGAATGGTGGTGAGAAAGGTTGATAAGTTGGAGCTCTACCTCTACACCATTAATGTTACAGTCTTGGTCGGTGTATAGTGTACGCAGGCTATTCAATAAGAGACTATTCAATAATGAACACATCAACTAGTTTCTTTTCTTTCTCCCTATTGTGTGTTAATTAGCACTGCCCGATGTTAACACATGACACATCACAATCTTCACCATTTGGTGACTTATTCAATAAGTTGACTAAACTTAAAATCTTCTCTATTAGAGTCTAATAGACTTTCACATAAATATTGTACTTTTTGCAGCATTGTATGTAACTGAACAAATTCCCGAATGTCTCCGAATGGACGATTTGTTTATTAACTGGACAACAATCTGCTGATTTTAAAATAAAAAATTACTAAATTCACTTGAATAAGGTTAAAAAATAGTGGGCATTTCACCAAAAGTCATACGCTATGCCAGTGCTTCCTGCTGTCACAAACTATGGTGATCCTTTGGAAAACTAAGAGATTGTCTGAAGCTCATGCTTTCTCATGAGATGCTCTGTTTATTCTGCAACCTCACAGGGGCTGAGAAAACTTTAAAACTTCTGTTACTGATAAATATTGCATTATGTTATTTCACCTGCCAAGCCGAGTGCAAATTCATGTTTTCCCAGGGGTTTCAGAATTGTGAGCACTTTAGATTTTGCTGCACATTAGACCTGATTGTCTTGGATATTTTTTCCAAGAAGTTGAAGCATTAGAAACAGTTAAACACTGTAGTATTTCATACATAACCACATGCTGAAATATCAACTATTCTCATGGTTTCAGATGAGGAGCAAACTTGATCGTTACAAAATATTATTTTGTTTTGGATCCTCAGCTATGTTTATACAGTATGAGGAATTGAATTCAAATCAGGTCAAATATTCATTTGAATCCTGCTCACCAACTCTGATAATAATATTCACAGAAGTGTTAATCAGAATACAAGTGGATTGAATGCGTATTTTGTGGGCAAGACGAGGCAATCGATTGCGCACAGCAGTCGTGGATTGAATGACTAATTTTTTTGGGAGGAATTATTACAGCCTGGAAAGTGAACTGCCTTTCAACTGACAACCAGTTTCCTACTTACCGCTACGTTAACAGAAGCGTGTAAGGAAACACTTCGCCCAGCCCGGGAAACAAACCTCTGAACAAAGTTCGATCGTTTGCAATGCGAGTGCTCTAATCACTGCACTATGGGACTCCACAAACTCAGTAATGACAGTAACAACAAGCCACCTTACATGCACACTGTCGACCCAAATTGTGGATTGACTGCTGGACTGAACAAGGCCTCGGCAGTTTAGTTTGTAGTATCTCTGCTCGTCCTGGATCATACAGAGTGAAACAAAGCAACATGCCACGTATTCGTGATTGATACTTTTAACGACATTCAGCAAGAAAGAAAGCTCTCAACATGTTTAGTTTATCAACAAAACTGAGTGAAGCATGATCTTCAAAGTACATTTTTAACAGGAAGGAAACATTTTTGTACAGTAATAAGGATTTGAATTAGAAATTTGACCCAGTTAGATATTTTATTAAGGCAATGTCCGCAATGTTATTTTGCTAAATCTTCTGTTCTAAAATTGCTCTTTAATAAAGTGGTAACGGTATTGTTCCACGATTATTACACGGTATGAATGGCCTTTGTTTAATAAGGTGCTAATAACACTTTCAGTACAGCACCTTGTTTTGGAATGCTAGTTTTTGTTTTATTCTCAGCTGTGATTTGAGATGGGTGCTGGTGTTCGTAAAATGACTGTTAAAAGATGGTTTTAATATTGTACTGTAAAGGCATGGCTATATAATGACAGGCTGTGGTTTTGTAAAGCAGTGGAATAGCTGTGAGCTGAGTAATAGCAGGCACTGAGAAAACACAGCTGCTGTTAGCACTGATTGAGTTCCAGCAGTGGCATTTCTAATCTGTCCATTCATTTATCTCTCTGGATGCTGTTTGGCTTGGATCCAACCAGAAAGTCAGAAACATATTCTTTAACTCTTGAAGACTATCTTCCCTTGTTGTTTATCTAACTGTTCCACTTTTATACTCTTGTCTCATTTAAGGCACTTAAAATCCTAGCCAGAAAATCCTGATCTGTAACACAAAAATCATATAATACGAATGCTATTGTCATAGCATTGAAGTCAAAGAGCAGCCAGTTATGGACTATTAAGGATAATGATAGAAAATACATCCATGTAATAAAGCTCTTTGGGAGCAATTTTTGTACATTTCTTTATCATGAATAAAGAACGTGCTTTTCATCGCATCAAAATGTGTCAAAGAAAATACTGTCAAGTGTAGCAATTCGTTTTGTAAGCAAATAAAGTAGGCTTTGCACCAATAAGATGCAATTGATTTGAGGGCTTGTTGGCTGGGACAAAGGAGAAACATCTTTTTTTCAAATAGCAACATGGAAACTTTATCATGTACCTGAACAGGCACAAAATACTTCTCAGTTTAATGCAAAAGTCTACATCTCTAGCAATGTAGCTGCCCATCAGAGCTGCACTGGCTGCTGTGATTATGGTCCTCGGAACTCTCTAATCGAGAGATGAGATTGCTAGTCAATGAACCAATCTGATATTGAGAATGATTTGGCTTTTAATGCTTTGAATGATATCACACAGATGCCATGGTAACAGGTTGGGCTGTTGGCCACTGTTTTGAAGTCCATCACACAGCCTCTTGACCTCAATCCCTCCCTTGCCTCACCCTCCTACAGCTATCCTTCCTACCCTCCACCTCTCCTGATCGCGAGCCCCATCTCAGGTCCATATAACTTAGTGTGCATTGGGATGTCCTCCCGATGCGAAAGGTGTTATACAAATGAAATGTATTGTTGCTGCTTCAAGTCATTTTCTTTGCAAGATGATTAAGTCTCTGCTTTGTTTCCAATTAGCTTGATTTCTAAATAAAATATGTAACTGGGTCATTTACTCAATAATTTTCAGTGAAACCTTACACCTCTTTATACTGTTAGGTCCACATGGCTACACTATGGAATAAACCAGGTAGATTCAATCTGGATGAAGAGATGGCACTCTCACCTCTGAGTCAGAAGGTAGTAAGTTCAAGTCCCATGTTGGTTAACCTCACAATCTGAAATTGTTAAAGGTGCATTCCTTCCGATGAATGTTCAACCGGGTGCCGTCTGTGTTCACTTGAATGTTAAATATTCCAAGCGACTATTCAAAAAGAGAATTAAGTTTTTCCTGGTGTCCTGGCCAACAAACTCTGTTAAGTAAGTTAACATAAGTTTGATCATTCACTTCATGGATATTTGTGGAACACTGCTGTGCACACACTGGCTGCTCTATTCACATGGAAAACACATCTTCCAGATCACCTTCCAAATCCTCTCCAATCTATTCCATGGAAGAACCCGTCCATTTTCTTCAGGTAAAGAACCATCTAATTGCGACTGAATTAAATAATTTTCCATTCCACTTTCCAGTGAAGCCATTTCAGACACCTGACATGAAAGGTATATTTAAATAAAATGCTTTGTGTTTTTCTTATTATTGGTACACCATCCTCAACTCACTACGGCAACAAAATTACATTTACAGAGAGCATTCACTTCAGAAAGATTTCTCAAGGCGCTGAACAGTTAGGGTTCGGGACTCGAGCATGGGGGAGGGGCAGGGTAGGGGGAGTGGATGGAAGAAAGAGAAAGAGGTGGGAGGGTGGCTGAAGGCACGATCGAAAATTAGGGTCTTGAGACCGGCCTTGAAGGAAGCAACTGAGGAAGCGAGGCGAAGGATCTGCGAGCTGGAGTTCCAGAGTGTGGAGGCCGAGAGGCTGAAAGATCGGCTAGGCTACTGATCATAGAGTCGGGTGGGAGATAAAGAGCTGACCAGAGCCCACTGAATGGAGGAGGGGGCGGGCAGGTTGGTAGGGAGTCAAGAAGTCAGAGAGGTAGGAAGGGGCAAGGCCATGGATGACCTAGAAAGTGAGGACAAGGATCTTGAATTCGATTCTCTGGGGGGATGGGGAGCCAATGGAGCCGGGCGAGGGCGAGAGTGATGGGGTTGTGGAGTCTGGTGCAGGAGAGGACACGAGCTGCAGAGTTTTGGATGATCTGTAGCTTGTGAAGGGAAGAACTGGGAAGCCCGACAAGGAGGGAGTTTCCATAGTCAAGCCTTGATGTGACGAATACATGGGATGAGGGTTTCTGCAGCCTGTGGGGTGAGGCTGTGGGGGAGTCTGGCAATGGTACGGAGGTGGTGGAAGGCAGTGCTGGTCACGGTGTGGATGTGGGAGAGAAAAGACAGTTCAGGGTCAAACAAGACACCCAGGTTCCTGACTGGCTTCACCAGATGAAGGGTGCAGCTGTGGATGCTGCCTCTAATAATAACTATAGATTTATTTCCTTTCATATTTTATTTGACTTCTACACAAATACTGGAGATCACCCTCAAAATCTGCTCTATTCTATTCTGTGGAAGCCCCAATCCATTTTCTTCAGAGAACGTACAAGAGATGTACCACGAATAACTGTCTTGAATTGTCATCACTTGTGCACCAATTGTTATGTTATCGCAAATTGGGTGAAACATTGCTGTATTCTTAAACCCATTCAGTTCCTTCATTATTACTGGGGTAACTAAGGAAAGCCAAATGAGCTATGGTCAAAATACGTTGTTAAAACTGCACATAACAACATTTAACCCGTGCTTAAACAGGACCTAGAGAAAACTACCAACCAATTACCACTGAATATTTTCCAAAATTTGCATTTTACTGTATATGATAATAATCTTTGCACTTAATATAGCACCTCGTCATGTCTTTGAGACGTCTCATAGCGCTTCACAGAATATACTGTAACGTGAATTTACTGCACATGTTATGAGCGAACAGAGGCAGCCAATTGTGCACAGCAATGTCTCAGAAACAGTCATGGATTGAGTGCCCAAATTATTATTTATTTTTAATTTTATTTCTAAAATATTAAGATAAAATATGCATAACCTTTAAGACATCTTCCTGACATGATTAGCCAGATTGCGAGGATTATTATTATTAATATTTTGTACTGATGTTTTGTTCAGTGATTTTTTAATGACTATAATGGTTTAGATATTGGGGATTTCCCTAAATTCTGGTAGAACCATACAGCTAGAATTGCTAACAACTAATGTCTGCCATAGATACAATCTGATATTTAGTTGAGCAATTGGTTTGCATGATTTGTTGACACAGTGTAAACACAAGTAGTCATTTCTGGCACCAAATCCTAACAATTCCTTTATCATCCAGTTCTCAGCACCTGTTGACAACTATCACCCGCAGATTCTTCCATCTTGATGAATAAAACACCATCTGCCATCATACTGCACTTTCCTGTGAACTAGTCATCAAGTGGAACAGTGTGCACTAAGCAGAAACACTTCAAATCTCAAGTGCTCTCTCAGGAAAAAAAAAGCCATGAATACTTACTTCCTGTTAAAAGATAGGGTGAAAATATGCCATTTGATGTAATGCAGGCCAAACCTGGTATAATGCGCTTGAGCATCATCCTATAGCATTGCACCATGGACGTGTGGTACACTTCCACCATACGATAATAATCCTTACATTTCATATAGCCTTTGAATGATTTGAATGATCAATTTTGACCAAAATATTAACATTCGAGGATAATACAAAGTTAGGTGGGAGAGTAAGCTCCGAGGATGACATGAAAAAAATATGCAAAGGGATATAGATAGGTTAGGTGGGTGAGCAAGAAGATGGCAGATTACATATAATGTGGGGAAGTGTGAAGTTATTCACCTAAGTCGTAAAAACAGAAAGTGGAATTTTTTTTAGAAGGGGAGAGACTAGAAAGTGTTAGGGGTTTGGGTGTTCTTGTACACCAGTCACAAATAGTTAGTTTGCAGGGACAGCAAGCAACTAGGAAGGCTAATGGTACATTGGCGTTCATTACAAATGGGTTAGAATATAAGAGTAGGGAAGTCTTACTGCAACTGTATAGGGCCCTGGTGAGACTGTACCTAGAGTATTGTGTGCAGTTTTGGTCTCCTTATTTAAGGAAGGACATACTCACCTTGGAGGGTGTACAGCGTAGATTCACTAGGTTGGTTCCTGGGATGAAGGAGTTGAGCTATGAAGATAGATTAAGTAACTAGTCCTATATTCTCTAGAATATACAAGAATTTGATGGTGATTTTATAGAAACCTTTGACGGAGTAAACAGTGGGAGACAGTTTCTCCTGGTTGGAGAAACTATAACTAGGGGGTCACAGTCTTAACATTAGGGGTCAGCCTTTTCGCACTGAGTTGAGGAAAAATTTCTTCTCAGAGGGTAGTGAATTTATGGAATTCTCTGCCCCAAAAGGCTATAGCTGCTCAGTCCTTGAGACTGATGTTGATGGATTTCTTATGGATAAAGGGATTAAGGAATATGGGGATAAGAGAGGGAGGTGGAATTAGAAATGATCTTATTGAATGGTGGGGCAGGCTTGAGGGGCTGAATGGCCTACTCCTGCTCCTAATTCTTATATTCTTATATTCTTTATCTGGGGTATTGTGGTCAGAACACCAGGAAAAACTCCCTTCTCTTTGCCAATATTCCCATGGGATCTTTAACAACAGGCAGGGGGGACTTCAGTTTAATCATTTATCTGAAGAATGGGACCTCCAATAACGGAGGTATGAATAATAATGCTTGCATTTGATGTAGAGCCTGTTCACATCACTGAGATGTCTCAAGTGGTTTAATTATTTTGTGGTAAAGCGCATAGAGGCAATGCGCAAAATGTGACATTGGACTAATTCCTGCACATAGCACACTGGCGTACATCATACAATAAATCTCATCAACAACTAATTGATGATCAGGATAAATTGATTGGTAGTTTATGACCTAATACACAATGTTACAAGTCCTGGAGTCCTGTAGATCAGTGTCAGAGCACTCCATCCTTAGGGTTAGGGTTAAACATGCCTTACAAGCACGAGATTTGTGTTCGAATCCAGGTCAGGGCAAAACCTTGGGCAAGTTTCCTTACTCCACACAGCCAATAGTAAACTTTCAAACTAAATCATAATAAATTGGTCATTTTCAATACACAGCTGTTTGTGGGGGACGCTGCTGTGCGCAATTGGCTGCCGCATTTTGCCCACAAATATACAGTCAAATCACTTTACAGTATATTCTGTGAAGCGCTTTGAGACGTCCAGAAGACGTGTAAAGCGCTATATCAAATGCAGGGATTATTATTATTATTATTATTATTATTAGGGGTCACTGTTTCTGTTATTGATGGTATTTGTTGCAACATGTACTTCAGAAATGCATCTTCCAAATTAAGATTGTGTTGAGGACTTTTCAAATTTTCATACCATTTAAAATTCAAGACAATGTTTTAGGTTTAAACATGCCTCAGAGGGTATTAGTGACTATTCCGCCTGTCACAGGTTTTTTGATGTTAAAGTGAACTGTGATAGACATCGTTCTCAGTCCATTGAGACAGATCTTGATGCTTGACTAAATGTAAGTATTTGTAGGTATGCTTTTCACGTGGTTATGTTTCTACTGATAGAATTTAAATGATTTACATTCAAGGAGAACATATTCTTAACAATGTATTGTCTTCCTAGTGTCGAGGGGGAGCTTTAAATTAAAAGATGCTTTCTTCCTATATGTGATTCCCCTTATAACAAAAAGATAATCGATCAAATCACTGGGAAATTTGTCATTATGCTATAGTTTCCTGTAAATAATATCAACACAAATAAGGAAACGTGGCACAGATTTGTCAAACAAACCTTGATTCAGTCTTAAATTTGTTTTTCCACATTTTGGAAGAACAGCTTCCAAATCAAGACTGAATTGAAGAATTTTCTAAATGTTTTCATGATATTAACAAAATGGCTCAATAGACTGACTGGATGTAATTCAGGCCTGTGTAGTATGTAGTTTAACCAAGCTGTATGATAAACAGAACCTAGTTAGTGACAGGATATTTTGGATTTTAAATATATATCTTAACCACATAACTGGAAGTTGGTTCCCATGCCAAAAGGCGAACATGTTATGAAATACAGATGAGTTTGCTTGTGTGAGAGAACTGTAAAGTTAAATGAAGAATCTATTTGTGAAGCCAAGCTTTGAGGCCGTACATACCACCACTACATCACTAGGGATTGTAATTGTACCACGTTCTGACCACACAACTGACAGGGAATGGATGGATTCCTTGTACAGGACCACCAGAAGGTTGTAGACATGAATTTGTCATTGGTGAACAAGATAGTCATATCTCTATTACCAGCCCATCAGGGATTTTGAACATAGTCTACCACTGACTCTACCATCTCAGTGATGAAATGTTCCCAATAAAGGAACTTCCCAATATAGTTCCCACTGAAGGGATTCTTCATTGAAATTTATGTGAAGAGAATCGTACTCATTGTTGTTTGTTGGATGACGCTGATTCCTATGGTTTTTGGACTTGACTATATAACAGCATTCACCACACTCCCAGGTCATCATTCTTCCTTTTTCAATTAAGTCGATCAGCTGAGACCTTGTCTACCTACCGTACTGAATAGAGCACTCGCCTTTCAAGTAAGAGAGATTGGGTTAGATTCCTGGGCAGGGCAAAATTCTAGTGGTAGGAATTAGATCTCGGTATTAGAACACTATGGGGGTGTAAAATAGTACAGATGGTGATGCAGAATGTGTTGCGTGATGTGCTCAAGAAAGATGGTAACACTTTCGTGCTGAGCTTTGCTGCTCACAAGACGTTTGCAAGACCAGAGGTTATGTCATTATTATGTCATAATAACAATCATAACAACAACAATAATCTTTGCATTTGTCATAGCACTTTTCACGTCTTCTGGACGTCTCAAAGCGCTTCACAGAATATGCTGTAAAGTGAATTAACTGTATATTTGTGGTAGAAATGCGGCAGCCAATTGTGCACAGCAGTGTCCCATAAACAGTTGTGGGTTGAAATGACCAATTTGTTATTGTTTCGTGTTTTGAAGGATTATTATTAGGCATGTGGAGTAAGGTAACTTGCCCAGGGTTTTGCCTGGAATCGAACCCGGGTCTCTCTCTTGTAACCCGAGTGCTCTAACCACTGAACTGCAGGAGTCCACTTATTATATTGTAAACAGGAACTATCCTAGATAGTAAATGAGATATGTGACATACTTTGAAACAGAATGTAAAAATCAAATCAACCCTCTTTGCCAATAGGCTAGTTCCTGAGACAAGTAGGCTTGCAAGTTGTCGGATCATTGGAACTTCCCAGCTCATTGTCAGTGCCTGGGGGGCAAACTAATTACAACACCAACAACAACTTCAATTGATATAGCGCCCTCCACGCAGGACGGAGTCTCAACAATGTTATTGGGAGGAGCTTGTGTTAACCCTAGAAGTTAAAGCCCTATCTGTTAGGGAGATCCAGCTCAAAAAATGGGGGGACGTTTGCCAGACAGTGTTCTCAATTTAAGTTATGAGGTTTTAGTTGATTAAGCTCCAGCAGTACCCCAATCACCAAAGCTTCTCTAAGCCTTGCTTCTTGCCAATTCATGCCTGATACACTCTGGTAAGCAGGGTGTGTCTCTCCAGAGGGAGAATATGCATTCCTTTCCAGTCACACGGACACTACCATTGTAGGTGGCAGACATATGTGAAAGTCTGGTTTGGAAGCTATTAACTATAATGATGACTTCCCCATGTCAAGGCCACCTAGGTGATGAGGAGACATTGGAACAAGTGACCAGAGATTGTGCCAAGGCAGGAATGAGGTCCTGAGGTCTGAGCAGCACATACAAATCCTCAAACAACCCTGTCAAAACACAAGGTCTGAAAGATTTCAATAGAAACTCAAAATATAGAAAAGATCTTAATCCACGAGTCCGATTTTCATGAATTTGCAGACACAATGTTTTCTTTTCATGCTGCACTGTCCATACAGTTTATCAAAACCAGATTTTCTATGCCAGGTTCTAAAATCAGTAATCAGCATGCCTTGCTCTGATGTGTATTTAGTTTTTCAGGTACATAGTTGTGGGTCTGGGGCTGCCTCTTTACTAATACTGTGTGGTAATCACAATTTTCCCCACTAACAACTGTCAAGTTAACAGACATTGAGTTCCATAGTGTATTGGAACCTTTGGGTATACACAGACCGTATTGTAGGGTGTACAGTTACAAGTGCTCACAATGATGGATTAACTGCTTGGAAAACATTTACTTGCAGGATTAACCCCGCTTTTGCTGATTGTTTATCAATTATTTGGTTGCAACATTGAGTTTGGGATTTTGAAGGATGGTTGTTGAGGAAGCGGGTGGGTGCAAAATAGTTCCAAAGGTTAGTTCTTGGCAAATGTTCATTCCCAAGGTTTCCAGCTCTATGAGCTGCCAAGATTCACACTTGGATCTCATTTCATTGTGTGCCACGAGTATCGTCTTTGAACTCTAAATACCTGAGGTGAATTAAACTCTCTGACAGAACTTACAATTACTTGGATTATTGTGCATTAACAATGCAAGAAGTTTTGGACAAAAGTACTCAGAGAAATCTTCAGTAAGTGCTGCCTTTCAGTTGAGACTTGAAACCCAAATCCTGGCTGCTTGGTCAGGTAGATGTTAATGATCCCAAGACTCTCAAACAGAAAAGGAACTTTCGCTCGGGTATACTGCCTAACAATCCTCCAAAATAAATTTTTCATTCACTTCTTGGCTGTTTGTTGGAACTTATTTTGGACAAATTATCCGCTGTGTTTGCCTACAAACACACGGTCATTACCCTGGAATTTCCCGTGATGTTGTTTGAGATGTTTTGATTATTTAGATAATAACGATAGTAAAAATAATAATAATTACATTGATATTGATTGTGGAGTCCTCGAGCTCAGCGGTTAGAACACTCGCCTCGCAAGCGGGAGATGTGGGTTTGATTCCTGGAGGGCAAAATGTTGGCAAGTTTCCTTTCTCCACGTGCCTGTGTTTACCCAGCAGTGAGTAGAAATCTGGTTGTTAGTTGATTAGCTGATCGCTTTTCTGGAGGTAATAATTTATTTTAAAAAATTGGTCACCCAATCCACAACTGTTTGAAAGACACTGCTGTGTGCAATTGGCTGCCGCGTTTCGCCCACAAAATATACACTTTTTTCAGTATATTCTGTGAAGCGCTTTGAGACATCTCAAAAGACATGATAAGGCGCTATATCAAATGCAAGAATTATTATTATTATTATAATAATTATCAAAACATGTTAGGAGGATGTTTCAAAGTGATTTCCAAATTCCTGGAAAGTGGGGTGACTGTCTATTTTGTAGCCAAACACAACAGTCAATTTGTCCACAACAATGTCCCACACACTGCCATGAAATGAATGAGATGTGTTATCGGTGGGAATTGGTGGCTTGGAAACATGGAAAATATTGCTTTCTCTTTTCGAATAATCTCTTGAGATCTTTAAGTGAACAGATGGGGCCTCAATGTCTCATTGAAGAACTGCAGTTCCAATAACGCTGCACTCCCTTCAGCTCTGAATTCCAGTGTCTCTCCAAATTATGAGCTCAAAGTTCCAACTTGAGGCTTGAATGCAAAACATCCTGATTCATTTTATCCCGGTAACTGTACTCTGTGCCAAGGCTTCCAGGGACAAAGTGAATTACCTGCATTGAAGGTTTGGGAGTGTTTCTAACGATTACTTTTGCAAGACTTTCACTGATCCACTTTAAAACAGGTGCAAACTCTTATCATAGGGAGAGAAAGAAAGAAGATTTCAACACTACTCGATCACGTTGAAACACCTCAAAGTGTTTTATACATATCTATTTTCAAGCATACTGATGGTCGTTTTTCAGTAGGCAAACATAGCAGGCAGTCTTTGTGCAGAAAGATTCCACAAAGAGCTGAAGGACACAGTACCAATGGCGTATCACCACAGGATAACTTTTTCATTCAACTGGGAAACAAAATTTAACCATTTAATTGTACAAGAAAACACAGTTAATCAATTGCTTTCCTCTTGCTTGATCAAAACTCTCCCCAAAGTGGTCTTGTATACAAGTTATATGATTAAGAAGCAACTACATCATGTTTCTTTGATATTTTAGGTTAAATATTGCTGGTAATTTACTATATTAATCACCTAAATACAAAACCACTTTAATAGGTCTATGTATCCAATGATCACAGCAATCCTCACAGAATAATATTTTACAATTATAATAAAATAATACAGTAATAGTAATCCTTGCATTTGATATAGCGCTTTTCAAGTCTTCTAGATGTCTCAAAGCGCTTCACAGAATATACTGTAAAGTGAATTGAGTGTATATAGTGAAACGCCAACAAAATATAATTACAGTATTTCAAAAAAAATATAGGAGGGAAAGTCCACATCGTATATTGGAATCTTTCTTCCATTGGATTCCTATTCTGAACAGTATTCAATTTATAATTCACGTGGTTTAATTTTTGAAACAGCTACAATTCTGTAACAGCCTGGTGGGTGGCCGACAATGTGATCTTGAATCATTATCTCACAGAAAATTGCTGTTAAGCCAGTGAAAAATTATCGAATGGCCATCAATGTTAACCACTTTTAAGGAGATTATACATGTAATATTCCACTGAGTACAAATATTTCGAATCAAGACAGAATGATTACTAGGATGGGACACTGAGAATTAACAGGAATATTTCTGCAAAATGTGCATCCCGCATTTCTAGAATTGTTATGTCCAGGCAGAAAGGATCAATAGATTTTCCAATGCATAGTTGATCTGATATTAAATGAAAAATAGTGATGGTTCAGGGGCACAATAACAGAATGAACCTTACAGTGGCTCGGGAATGGATGCAACTATTTACAAGCAGGCACAATTTAAAACAATATTAGCAAATGTCATGTGGAAGTAAAGTAAACCCTCATGGATTGCTGCCAAACAGACAGAAATCAGCAATTTCATAGAGACGATATCCAGCAGAGATGCACTCACAATTGTAGATGCTTGAGTAATCACGCAGTTAGCCTAGTTAGATGCAAATGTTTTACCTTCCTAACCCACTGCCTATACAGTAATACCATTCTAATGGAAGTTCTGTTACAAGCAGTGGGTGTATTTGTTTCTCTCGGCTGCCTTTCAGATTTGTTGCAGATTATGTTTTTGGTGACAAAACTGTTGGTGTTTTATTTCAATTGATGATTGAGTCAGCCAAACAATAAAACTTTGGATGTGCTGTGGGCTCCCTAAGAGTACAGTAAAGCTAAAATCCAGACAATAATGTGTGTCAGACAATACCATTATAAACATTCAGAATAGATAAATATCAAAAACTCTGCAGGCAAAGGTCACCAAATATACATTATACAGAATATTGTAGGACATTGTCCAACATCATTTTCTATCATTCTAAGGATAACAATTTGAAGAATAAAGATATAATAGGGTTTCAGGGAAGAGCAAGGAAATGGGATTTGAGTACATAGCCTCCGGTGGGGAAGTTGTATGGTATGATGGGCTGAAAGGCTTCCTACTGTACTGGAGTTTTTTGATTACATAATAGCACTACAGTTGAGCGAATACTGTAAAATCCTTTGACACAGGTGAAAGATTGAAAGAAATATCGGCTTTGATTTCCAACATTTGATAAATTCTTGGAAATTTAGAGGTGGCCCATAGGAATATCACAGTGTGATGGTGGTCTAAACTGTATTTCAGATAAATGCCCTGAAATATGCAGCAAGATTTTGTTTTGTTTTTTAAAAAACTGTAAAAACCCCTGAGATCTGATAAGCTGCTCATCTGGAAGAGTTTACCTAAAATGATCGAAGCCAAAGAAGAGTTTTGAATGTGTTGTATTCCACCTTGCAGATGACAGGAAAGCTCGCACAGCTCATCTACTGAAATAAGACACAGATACTTTTGTATTTATTACCCTCCCAAAAGAGAACATGTGAAGAATAACATTTGTATTTTCATCTGCTTCAAATAGCACTACTTGTGCGGTAAGACATCCTGACCAAGCAGAAGGATTTACCATTTGTTAGCATGTAAGTTAAATATATTTTCATTGCATTAATTTGATTTTCTTTCTTAATGTAACTAAAATAATTCTCCAGACAATGATAGATATAAAGAAGAAATACAACACAACATGGGAACTTGAGTTTCAGTCAACTTGAGTTAGAGCATCTCCATTGGCTTTAGAAAAAAAAACAATTACCGGTAATACAATTTGAGTTAGAATGTTTGGATTTTAAATTTGTTCTGCGACTATTCATAAATTAAGGTGACTCTCAAAATGGATAAAAAATAAACTTAAATCTTAGGTCTATTATTATACATTCAAAACACAGAAATGAAACACTTGAAGATTCTTCCTCCTCCTCCACACTTTACAGTCAAAAGCATATACTGTAATAAGCCTAAGTTAGAGGCATACTGCTCAAATTTGTGTTTATTAGAATGATATGGAAATCATATTAGTTGTAATGTGATTTAGCTCATTTAACATTGAAATATTTCAAAGAGCTTCAGACGTCATTTGTGTAACAGTTACTGGCTTTCTATTTGTAATAATAATAATTATTATTTGTAGGCAAACAGTACAGTACTTGTATACTGTACTATATTTGTGCAATTATTTTTAAGCCAATAGTACCATTTATGGCAACTTCCAACTCAGGGCAAGACAATGTGCGTTCAAATCCGACACTACAGTACAGAAGGAATGTCATGTAATTGATGGGGTAATAATAATAATCCTTGCATTTGATATCGCGCTTTTCACATCTTATCAACGTCTCAAAGTGCTTCATAGAGTACACCGTAAAGTGAATTGATTGTGGGCAAAACAAGATAATAGGATAATAGGAGAAAATAAACTGTTGCCCTATCTACCTGTTCAGGTAATTAAAAAATAACAGTAATAATCTTGTTTTAGTAAAGCAGCTTTCACATTAAGAGAGATTCTCAAAGTGATCCCAGGATTTACAGTAAACAATAATGACTATATTTCGTGGGCAAAATGTGGCAGCTAATTTTGTGCATGGTGATGTTCTACAAACAACCATGCCAAATGATCATTTTTATTTGCGAGATTATTGACCAGGACAGTGAGAGAAACACCCTTTTCTTTCCAAATAGTGCCATAAGATCTCTGACATTTACCCAAACAGGCAGATATGGGTCTTCAGTTTAACATCTCATCTGAAAGATGGCTAACTATGCATTGTACACCAGCACTGAACTGGAGTGTTAGCAAGGATTATGAGAGTTCAAAGACCTGGCATAACAACTTTTCTACTTAAATGCGAGAGTGCGACCAGCCAGACCAGCACCTAATAGAGATATATGGCACACTTAATAACAATCCCTCCACAAAACCACAGTAATAAAATTGGTAATTTCACTCCATGACTGTTTGTGGGGGACGCTGCTGTGCGCAATTGGCTGCCACGTTTCACCCACAAACATACAAGTATCCCTCCCCAACCGAGGGGGATACGTTCCTCTAAACCTCTGCGGTTGGTAAAATCACGGTTAGAAAATGCAGGGCCCCATGGGAAACATGGGGATACGGGGAGTAATTTTGCGTTTCGTAGAACTAAACACAAAAAACACATACAGTTATAACATACATGGGGATAGGGGGAGTCAGTTTGGATGCATCTGCAGCAATCCGCGAGAGTGTCTGACTGATCTACACAAAGAGAGAGAGAGAGAGAGTGAGAGAGAGAGACACGGAGGGTGGGGGGCAGGGAGTGACACAGAGGGCTGGGTGGGGGCTGTCTGACTGATCTACAGAGAGAGAGAGAAATCAACGGAGAAGTTGTGGTGGGTGACACGGAGGGCTGGGCGTGCTGTCTGTCTGATTGATACAGACACAGACAGAGAGAGGGGGGGGAGGGGGAGGGGGTGGGGGGAAGGGGGAGGGGGGGGGGGAAGAGAAAGTGAAACAGAGAGAAGGTGAGTCAGAGAGAGATACACGTACACAGAGAGAGAGAAATTTGCAGATCCTGGCAGCCAAAGCTCCCAAACTTACTGGCTAGGCTGCGGAGAAGCGACAATAAATTCATGTTACTGTATTTACCTTAATCCTAAGAGAGAAGCGTTGTCGCTGGTTGAATGCAACATCGCAACTGGGTCCTAATGCTATACACTAGCGCGAAGCGACATCGAGGCTGGTTAATGCAACTGGGTCCTAGCGCTAAACGCTAGTGTTAGTGTTAAAACCCGTGGATAAGCCGTGGTTGGCAAGGGTTGTCGCAGTTAGCAAACTGTGGATGCGTGAGTTTCGCGGCTGACGAGGCCGCGGTTGGGGCGGGGTACCTGTACAGTCAATTCACTTTACAGTGTATTCTGTGAAGCGCTTTGAGACGTCGATCAGATGTGAAAAGCGCTAAAGCAAATGCAAGGATTATTATTATTATTACTTCAATACCAGAGTTAAAGGGTACCACGAGGGGATGGCTGCAGTAACAAACACAGATGCGCAGGGAATGTATCTGCAACCAAAACTAGGTTGCAAAGAAGATACAGGAATACTATTTTTTGCCAAGTCACACCTGTGGAAATCCATCCTTGGATGTTCTCTGGGGTCACTCTCCAGGAGGTTGTGGATGTATAAAGATGTCCACCCCCCAGAGTGGCCAATAATATGGCCGCCTTCACCATAACTGTTTTTGCACCTGCTAACACATTCAAAAGGCCATAAATATGCGGGCCAGTGTTAGTACAGATTGTACTATCGGAGAACTCAGGCACTAGAGCTAACTGACAGGCGAGGAAGTCCAGATTTCTGTAATGTAAGCCAGTTGAAGCAGGATCAGATCAACAAGAGGCCTTGTTTGGGACTCAGGGAAGACCCCACAACTTAATAAGGAGGAAACAAGTATGGCACGAGCTGACCTCCTGTGTGAACTCTGTCACCCCTCCTCGGAGGACCACCCCAGGAGGTCCAAAGGAACTTATATGATTTGAAGAGGAGAGCCAAGGTAAGGAATGTTACACTGATTGCTTTAAAGCACAAATAGTTTGTGGACTGTGAGAAGCACTCTTTCAGCCAGACAAGTACGAGAACATTGGTGGAATGATTCAGTGATTTGTGATTCTTGAAAACTGGATAATGCATTTGGCAGCCACAACGTTCAGTGTGGAAACGTTTAAGAAAATCAAAGTTGCATATTGTGTGAGTGCCGTGAGCTCATAATGGCCTAAGGAAACATTTTAATGATCCCTTTCTTGTTTTAGTCTATTCTGTGTGCAAAATGGCCTTCAATCTTAAGCCACAACACATGGGTGGGAGCACTCACTCCATGTAGAACTGATTCTGACAGAAGACAGTTCTTAAATTTGTTATAGACACACACACACAGAGAGGAGTTTGGGCTATGGAATATATTTATGAATCGAGACTCAATGGCGTCTATGCGGCTAAGACTGCAAAATGGGAATATTAAGTGTCAGCCTGGCTTAGCTGGTAGCCCGTCAGGCTTTGAAGCAGAAGGCTTGTACCTACACAGTCTCACTACAGGACTTTGAACTCGCATTGTCAAGAATGACGCTCCAGGACTGCATTGTTGGGAGTTGATGAGATGTTGAACTGAAGTCCCTTCTGCCTGTTTAATAGGATACTAAAGATCTCTTGGCACTATTCAAAAAACAGAAGGGAGGTTCTGGTATCCTGGTTAACAATCTCTTTGCATTAAAATGCTTCATTCACTTTGCAGCTGTTTGCGAAACATTGACTTGCGCATATTGACTGTTGTGTTTGCCTATAAAACTACACAGTCACCACACAGTGAATTTTGTGAAGTGCTTTGGGATATTCGCCCAATGTGAAAGGCACTAGATTGTACGTAAGGATTATCCTTTATATTTCCGTTCATTTTAATTGAATCTGACGTTATAGATATTGTATGAAATGTAAAGATTACATTTTATTTTCACAAGGAAAAGTGAAAAAAGCATCTAATGATGTGGAAGGAGAGGTAGCAGGAACCCAAGAGACTGTGTCACAAGATTCCTCACCTCCCGAATCAGCATATTGTACAGCAGTGAGATTCACCATCTCAAAATTGTGCGCGATCTGCCCTGTCCTAGACTCTCACCTACTTAAATCTTCGGATCAAAAATCCCTCAAAATGTTTCTCCGTTCCACATAGAGAATCACGTGACAGTTCAATATTTCTATCACATCTTAACCACCTCCATCAGGCAACCGTCTGCTTTTCATGGATGTTAATTCTACAGCTCCAGCAACAGATATGCGACTGTATCATGTTGCACAAAGCATTTGATAATCTAAACTTTAGTCTCGTTTACAGCTTTTTACAACGTAGATAACTGGCTTGACATTTCTGCTTTTCCATCTCAGAAGTCCGTTGTATATATTTTGTGGGACAATGTTTATTTTCAATTTCTACTACTTTTTTCAGCAGATAAGGACCAGGGATTACAGTATATAATAATCCTTGCATTTGATATCGCCTTTTCACGTCTTCTACGCCCACCCGGACCCTCCGTTCAGCAGGACTTGGCCTGCTCCAAGCCCCCCGCCCAAACCGCCCCACCATCGGAGGCCGGGCCTTCAGTTTTTCTGCTCCGACCCTATGGAATTCCATCCCCCAATCCCTCTGTCTCGTTTCTTCCCTTTCCTCTTTCAAGGCCGGTTTGAAGACTTTCCTTTTCGACTGTGCCTTTTGTTCCACCCCGAACTCTTTGACCTCCCCTTCGTGCTTCACCCCTTCCCAAACACTCCCCTCCCAGCTCGGGTCACACGCCTCCTGTGCAGCGCCTTGGGACGTCCTCCCGATGTGAAAGGCGCTTTATAAGTGTAATTTGTTGTTGTTGTTGTTGTTGTTCTAGACGTCTCCAAGCGCTTCACAGAATATACTGTAAAATGAATTCACTGTATATTTGTGGATAAAACGCAGTAGCCAATTGCACACAGCAGCGTCCCACAAACAGAAATCGAGTGATTAAATTATTATTGTTTTCCTTTAGGGGATTATTATCAGGTGTGTGACACACAGAAAATTGCCCCAAGTTTCACCCTGCTGGGAATCAAACCCAGGTCTCTCACTTGCAAGGCAAGTGCTCTAACCACTGAGCTGCAGGACTCACTTTCCTCCTGTTAACCCTGCAAACCAAAGCCCTCGTAGGTAGGATGCTCCTAGCTACACAAACAGCAGGAAGCTTGCCAGACAGCGCTTTCAATAGAAACCTACAGGGTTCCAGCTAGTTAAACTCCAGTTACCCAGAGCACACTCTGGGGTCTCCAAGCCTTGTTTCTCATCAACCTGTGCCTTCGTTTCCAGAATTAGGTAACCAGGGTGTGTTGATCCAAGAATAGAGTGTGCATTCCATCCCATACATGGAGAACTCTCAGCCTTGTTTGGATTCTATTAAACATGGTGATAATGGGTTTCAGTATATGCCTTGTTTACCAAAAAAAGTATTATGGGAGAATATCTGAAAGTGCTTAACAGTGGGAGCAGTGAAAACTAAGAAGAACTGGGAGCAAATTTTGAGATGTGAAACCGTTCTCTCAGGAGATTGTTGAAAGCAGGAAAGAAGCGCTGAGATGAAGTGGTGCTCGGAAAGAGGCCCAGAGATTATGGGCAGAGGTTGAGATCTTGAAATCAATCCAGGGAGCAATTGCGGCTCAGTAACGACAGGGTGTGGGAGTGTGGACGCTGTGCTTGACACGACTTGGACTGGAGAGTTCCTGATAAGCTTAAGTTTGGGAAATGATGCTGCTTGAGATGCCATTCATAATAATAAAATGAATAATAATTAGTATTATTAAGCGATATGGGGATAGGGCAAGTAAATGGAATTAGGATAGAAGATCAGCTATGATCTTATCAAACAGTAGGGCAGGCTCGAGTAGCAGAATGGCCTACTCCTGTTCCTACTTATGTTCTTATAATAATAACAATAATAATAATAATCTTTGCATTTTATATAGTGCCTTACCATGTCATTGAGAGTTTCAATGAACTTCACAGAATATATTGTAAAGTGAATTGCCTGTATATTTTGTGGCCAAAGTATTCACAAGAGCATTGGCAAAATCCACGGTAGAGGTGTTGCATATGTGTTGGTAGGATTTAAGCAAGTCACAGAGGTAGGGTGGGGCAAGACCATGGATGGATTTGAAAGCGAGGACCTTGACCTGAACTCTCTAAGGTTTGGAAAGCCTCTGGAGCTGCTGGAGGGTGACAGGCTCATGGAGCCTAGTGCAGGAAGGGATACAAGCTGACCCTATTCAGGCAGACATTAAAAATCCCATGGTACTACATAAAAACAGAAGGCAGTTTCTCCTAGTGTCCTGGCCAACAAACCCCCAAATAAAATTGATCATTCATTTCATAATGTTTTACATAGAGGATACAGTTTAAGATCCTGCTTCCCACCTTCAAAGCACTTCATGGTCTCACTCGCCCCAACCTCTACAACCTCGTAACACCCAACAAACCTTCCCACGCCCTCCACTCAGAGGGCTCCAGCCTGTTTCACATCCCCCACCTTGCCAGCCCCACCATTGGTGGGCCTTCAGCCACTCTGTCCCCACCCTCCGAATCCCCATCCTGCAGTCACCCCATCTCGCCCCAATCCTTGCCTCCAACAAGACCCTCCTCAAGGCCTTCATCAACCTCATTTTCCCACTGCCCTCCACCCTCCCCAATCCCTACCCCCAGCTTGGGTCTGAAATTTGTGGAGTCCTGTGTCTCAGTGGTTAGAGCACTCATCTTACAAGCATAAGACATGTGTTCAAATCCAGGCAGATCAGGGCGAAATCTGAGCAAGTTTTCTTACTCCACACGCCTAATAAAAATCCGTCCCCAATTATTTTTTTAATTTTTTTAAATTGGTCATTTCAATCCACGACTGTTTGTGGGACACTGTCGTGTGCAATTGGCTGGCGCGTTTCACCCACAAATATACAGTCACTTCACTTTACAGTATATTCTGTAATGCACTTTGAGACATTGATAAAATGTGAAAAGCGCTATATCAAATGCAAGGATTATTATTATTATAAATACTGTCTGTCCAGTGCCTTGGGATGTCCTCCCGACATGACAGGCACGATACAAATTGTGATTTATTGTTGTTTTGGGAACATTGCTGTGTATTGCTGTCCGGAGTGGAGGGCACTATATAAATTGAGTTGTTGTTGTTGTATAAATTGGCTGCTTTATTTGCCTACGAATGCACAGCAACCGCACTTTACATTAAACACCTGTGAAGCTCTGAGTCCTGTTGCCAACATGATAAGGCCCCATATCAAATTACTAGATTATTACTGTTTCTTAACGACTTCCAGCTCTTTCAGTCTCTTAATTTATGTTTGTAACAATCCTGATCACTAACCATTACTTGGCACTTAGGCTGACAGTTTGCGAGGACAGATAGACAAGGAACCCGTGCTTGTCAGGCCCCAAACTGCAAAAGCATCAGATAAATACCCATAAGTGGAAAATTATAGTTTATATTTTACACAAATCAAATATTTGCAGCAGTATTTTTCCTCCTGCTTCTGTTCACTCACATGTTTTGCTGACAGGAGTAGGATCTTTGGGTCTGACAAGTTCTGTCAAGTGCTTTCATTTTGTCTTGAATTGACAAACTGGAAGGTCCCCATGATTACCGTTTTCCTCTTCTCACCGCAGGAGTAACTGTAAAAACAGCACTGAACCACTTAGAAAAGATTCCAATGCTTTTTAAAAAAAAGATTGCCACAAGTAATTTATATAACAAAACACAATAGTGTAATACATTCCAATTTACAATTCATGTCAGAAGGTTATCTCAAAGTGCTTGCAATATGCTATATATTAAACTAACCACAACTCATCTATTTTGCATGACACCATTGGGATCTAAATAAAGAACCATGTCAGAATCCCCAATAACCCATGCATAGATCATACTAAAGGCGAGTTCCTGGGGGCTGGAACCCTACCCTTCAGGTTACCTGAAGCCCCATTTTTAAGATTGATTGTAAATTAGACCCTGGTCAGTGCTTTTCATTTATGGTTTGACCTGCAATTGTTTCAGGAACAAAACTAAATGAAACATTTGTGCTTTGGAACTGGACGGAATAGCTCCTTGTGTGTTTGGGTGCTATTAAAAGTGCAATTTTTGTTACCTTACAAAGATATACAGTCACTAAACTTTACAGTAAATCCTGTGAAGTGAGTTAAGAGTTTTATTACTCTACGTAAAGGTCTTATACCATGTGCTAGGATTATTATCGTTATTAATATAAAAGATTAACGCTGCTGTAATTCTGGTTATCCACTTTCCATAACACTTAGTTGCATGATAAATAGGTTATTACACTGCCTATTTTAACTGAGTCAAATAGGAAACATTTATAATGGAAGAAATTAATAGTGAAATACTTTCATTGATGTTATATTGAAATAACAGTACAAATGATGTCTTTTAATAGCCAAGTCAGTAACCAGCCTGTTTATGCAACCATTAAATGACAAGTTGCCCTCAAGTGAATTCAGTTTGGTGGATCACAGTGAAGAGTGACTTTCATAAGTGAATATTCAGTGTATACAACACAAATAGTAAACAAAAACTTGCAACTTATCACAAAAAATTTTAAGCAAAACTTAAAAAGCCAAGTTTTGCACAAGGAGTGTTTGCTCCAACAATGGCTCACAAGTAGCATCCAATTGGCAAATTTGTACAAAGGAGAGATATTGATAGGAAGAGTTCACTGCTCTTCTTTGAAATTGTTCCTTGGATTCTTTAACACTTGAAATAGTAATAACCCTTGCATTTGATATTGTGTTTTACAGGTCTTCCTGACGTCTCAAAGCGCTTCACAGAATATACTGGAAAGTGAATTGACTGTATATTTTTGTTGGCAAAACGCAGCAGCTAATTGCGCACAGCAGCGTCCCCACAAACAGTCATGGATTGAAATGACCAATTTCTATTATGGGTTTTTTGTGGGAGGGATTATTATTAGGCGTGTAGAGTAAGGAAACTTGCCCAAGGTTTCGCCCTCACTTGCCTGGATTCAAAACACAGGTGTCACGCTTGTAAGGCAAGTGCTCTAACCACTGAGCTACAGGACTCCATTTGTATGTATCCTCAGTTTTAATGTCCTATTAGATTTGTAACATTCACGCAGCACAACACAACAATCTTCAATCTAAATATTATTATGAAATCTATAATCAGAATGGTACAAACCAAGTGTAATCATCTAATATCACTATATACCACCCCCTCCCAACTTGACTCTACTTGCCTGTCCACCCAACCCACTAAGCCATCAGCATTCGCTCCTTGCTCTCTGGAACTCCATCTCGGAATCCCTCTGCCTCACTCTCTCTCCTTTCATACTTTTAAAGCCCAGCTCAAGACATTTTGACCATGTTCCAGTGATACATTCACGGTTTCTCAAAGAACAATATAAATCGCTGTTGTTGTTGCACTCTATTCACCGCTAGACCCATATTTTTTTCCCTCATTATATTTGTGACACCCTTGAATTTAAATTTACGGCAACCAGCTTCAAAATTTCACAGTAAATTTAAATTCAAGGGCGGCACAAATGTAATGCTAAATTAGCCTGATTTACGGTACTTTCTTCCCGTATTACTTCAAAAGTTTAATTTTTCTTCTGTTGATTTACTCTCCAGTTCTCCTTCCCACTCAGTCCCTCCTGGATCTCTTTACATGGCTCTCACGTTTGCTCTCCTAACATTGTAACTGGATTGTTATTCTTGGCCTTAACTTTTAACACAGTATTAAATCTAACCACACAATGATGACCAACACTGAAGCGCTCACCCTGATCCAGGTCACTAATCAGTTCTGGTGGACTGTTAAATATGAAACTTAATACAGCCTCTGCTCTGGAGACCCAGATAATTTAAATGAAGCTGCAATGTCCGCATGAAGCATTAAACACCATCAGAAAGGCTTCCAGTGAGATGCTCATAATGACACTCACTGAAGACCAACAATACAAATTTGCCAGCACTTCCTGGGACTTGGACTAGAGCCAAGCTTACTGTTGCTTGCTATGAACGCAATGAAAGAGGTGGGTTGATTTATACCCACAAGATATAAAGCATGAAAGCTTTTGTTGGCAGGATGCAGCTCTCTTGTCTCCTGGGAACAGTGTGTAGCAAAAGGTGGTGATGATTCTGGCAACATCCCAAATAATGGGGTGAAGTTAAAATGAATTAAATTGAAGTGAGATCACCACATGAGTCAAATATTGAAGGACTTAGGGTCCTCCACATGTTTTTGATGTGTTTCTCTGGAGAACTGACTACAGTTGTCCTAAACTGGATGTCAACTCTGTTTTATGGTGATACATCACAGATTCCCAGCTGTCATTCTCCATTGATTCACATAAGAAACAGGGGGTTGTACAAATGTTATAAACAGATAAAACAATTTCTTTAAAAGCAATCCTTATGGCTCACTATGTTCTTTTCACCTCACCGTATCATTCCCAGGAACTGACTAGTTCTCTTGTTTTTCAGAATCATCAACGGTTAGCAGATATCTTCTTTCCATTAAAATAGGGCATTCGAAGCTGTTCTGCATTTTGTTCTTCTTGAGGGAACTTGGGAAAAATTTGAATCTTTAATGCTGTTTACAGCAAATATGAATTTACGAGCTATGATCGAAGGTTTGCAGCCAAAGTTGACGCATCAATAGTGCAGCCAATTCCTTGGTATTTTCTTTGGTCAACTCGCAATCAGACATGGGCGAATCCCTTTCCATGTTTAAGTCCAACCCCGGTCTCACAAAAGCAATTTCTCCCTAAGGGAAGGAGAAGGGCACACCCTGGGTGTTTATGGCCAGAATAATAAAGTGGAGCAAACAACTACATGATGGAATAACCAATGCTCTTATGCATGTCCATAGTCCATATTCAGACCATAGTCCATATTCAGACCATAGTCCATATTCAGACCATAGTCCATATTCAGACCATAGGAAAATGGCTCATGATTTTGTGGGGAGAGAAAAGCAATGCTTTGTGCTGTACATTGTCCTGAGTTTCACACTTGAACTTTTCAATTCTGAAAAAAAATGAAAGTGTGAATCATACTCAGTCCTAGTTCTTTACACGGACAGCAATTAACCATTGGAACAAGTTACCGAGAAGGATAGTTTAGGCCAGGATCCTAGACTAATTTAAAAACAAAATTTATGCTGTAATGATAAGATTGGCTAGGTATTCTGGAAGGATGAGATCTTTATTGGTTTCTTTATCCAAGCTAGTCTTGTGATCTTAACAACAGCAACAAAAATAAAATTACATTTGTATAACCCCTTCCAAATTGGGAGGATGTCCCAAGGCACTGGATACACAGTATTCGAGACATGAGCTGTGGTTAGGAATTGGGGACTGTGGAGGCCAGGTGGGGGAAAGTAGGTTAATCGATTCCAAGACTACTGGCGTCCTGATAGACTGCCTGTCAGACATCAAGTCCTGGATAAAAGACAACTTCTACAGCTAAATGTCAGCAAGACCGAGGGCCTCCTGATTGGCTTACACCAGCGCCCCCAGAACTCAATCACTGGCAGCATCAACATCCACGGATGCACACACCACCTTACCGTGTCAGTCAGGAACCTGGGTACCTTGTTCAATCCTGAACTGTCCTTTCTCTGCCATATCCATGCCATGACCAGCAATGCCTTTAATCAGAGCTGTTTTAACAGATTATGAATGATGGATCCCCTTCTCCAATCTCTGCTTCTTGTAGATTTGGTTATGTCAAATGTATCACTTGGTTCCAGTTTTCTTATTCTATTTAACATGTTGAAATTGTCGATTAGATCTCGCTGAGCATTCTTCTCTCACTTTCCATAGTCTCTCCTTAAAGTGTCAGTTGCCAATAATAATAATGGTCTTTGCATGTGAGATAGCATCTTTCTTTTTAGGAGAGGGGCTCAGGCCAGGATTTGTAGGATTCACTGTGAAGTGTAGTGTCTGTGTATTTTTGCCGGCGAAAGTTAGGTATCCATTTGGTTGCCCTCCTCTGTACCAATTCTACTGTCAAGGTGTCTCCCCTGCTGTAATATTGTGATTGGAAATGTAAAGAGAGCACTTCTGATGGTGGGACTGTAGCAGTTTATCATAGCTATCTGTTTCTATACAAGTTCACTACCATTTCCTGAAACATTTGGTCAGCAAATGATGATGTTGTTTGTTTTATGTGTTCTGGAGAGCAGTCCACCCGAACTCCCAGAGCCCTCTCCTATTTCTGCCCTATGATCTGTTAGCATTTAATTTATATTCCCAATGATTATTCTCATTCTTGTCTTCTGTTGATTTTTATTCCAGATTTCCAGCATCTGTGAGTTTTCTGTTTATATCAAAAGAACTTCCGTCTCAAGTACAAGATTGCTGCCAATGTCACTTGAGCCACATCTTTGAGCAGAAACATCCTCTGAGCTCTTGCTGCTGAACCCAAAGGAAGATACAAAACTATGTTGTTTCTTTTGTTAAGCTCACTGCATGAATGTTCTACAATTAATGGCATGTTAGAAACATTTTAAAGGTTAGCTGCTGGCAAGAGCATCCACAACTTGCTCCAGGAAATTGCTTGTGGGTCTTCAAGGTTGTGACATCTTTGGCTTGGACCTGAGGTCTAATCAGAGTCACAGTATAACAAATGTATTGACATACAAATTCCACTGGAATGCTTTGTAAATGGAAGTGACTCATTGTATGATGTACTTTCACAGCTATGCTCAACTAATAGTCCAGAATTAATTACTTTGCACCAAAAGCAGTTAAGTTGTATCCTGGCCTATTTGAGAGGGAACTATTGTATTAACTCAAACCTGAGAAGTACTCCCGACGTGAAAGGTGCTTTATCAAATGTAAGGCACAGGCAGATTTGAGAGGGTTTGGGCAAAAAAAGGAGCTTTAGAGCAATTCTACATTGCCATTGATTCTAAGTTGTCCCCCAATTCTATGGACGACCATAATAATAATAATAATCCTTACATTTGATATAGTGCTTTTCATGACTTCTAGATGCCTCAAAGTGCTTTGCAGAATATACTATAAAGTGAATTGACTGTATATTTGTGGGCGAAACACGGCAGCCAATTGCACCAGCAGTGTCCCACAAACAGTCGTGGACTGAAGTGACCAATTTATTCATTTTCTTGAGGGATTATTATTAGGCATTTGGAGTAAGGAAACTTGCCCAAGATTTCACCCTGTCTGGAATTGAACCCAGGTCTCTCGCTTGTAAGGCAAGTATTCTAACTACTGAGCTACAGGAACGTGGATGAATTCCAAGCAAAGACAAGAAAAAACAATTAAATATGAAAAATGTCATTAAAAAGTCCATTGAGGGAAATGAAAGATAGCATGGCGTATGCATTTTTTTCAAAACTCTCGAGCTGTCCAGATAATTGCAATGCTCTTTCCCATTCCTTCCATTTCTTTGTTTCTCAAGTCTTTCAGCAAGATACACTGGTCATTTTTGATAAAGATATCAATGTTATGAGGGGGAGCTTTTAGTTGGTTAAATTCCAGCATTACCCACAATGTACACTCTGTGGGAGTTAATGTGTGGTCATTTCTAAAGGAATTCCTTAAGAAGGAATCCAAGTAGGGCCACCTTCCAATACCAGAGGAGCATCTGACAACTCTAAGGAATTCAGGTCCCAAAACAGATCCCATTGAAATGGGGTTGGAATGATGTGCTTCTGGATTCCATGTTAAGGAATCAAATTACAAATCGCTGTAGCTTAAATCCAGTTTCTATCAAAAAAATACAAATCACATTTGTATAGCGCCTTCCACTTCAGGACGACATCCCAAGGTGCTGAACAGTCAGGGATTTGTGCCCGAGCTGGTGGCTGGGATCAGGAAAGGTGGAGGGCAGGGCAGGTAAGGGTAGGAGGGTGACTGAAGAGTTGGGACTTGTCTTGAAGGAGGCAAGGAAGGAGTGAGGCACTTAGACTGTGGGATGGAGTTCCAGAGGGTGGGGGCAGAAAGGCTGAAGTCACACCAGCCAACGGCGGGCAAGGCAGGGCAGGCCAGAGCCCATTAAACCAGAGCACCTCCCACCCTAGGCAAACTGCATTCTCGGAAAAAGATTTAGCAAGGCTCAGCCAATTTATTTTACAGTTCTAGTTGGCACCACAGTAAACCCTTGATAATCCTGCACGTTTGGTCCCACATAATTTCGGAGATTGCCGGTGTTTTGAACCTACCCTAGAAGCCCCATCCCATACACCACCACATGGGCTGTGAACACAACCCTGAAGCCAAACACTGGCTGAGCTCCACCCACAGCACTGGGTGACACAGTGGCCACACCGGGAACTACAAGCAGCTGTTCTGGACTTCGGGAAATTTGCCAGACGTCAGAAAATAATCTAATACTGTTGTATTTTGAAATCCTGCCGGTTTTGGGATGTTGCCGGCTGTCGGAATGTCGGACCATCAAGGTTTTACTGTCATTATTTTTTTCTCTTTGTGGCATCTGTAAAAGTAAGTTTTTCCTGAGGTGTAATTCAGTAGATACTCAGGTGGGGCAGAGCAAGTCCTTTCAAGTCCACTCAGGATTCCATAGAAGTTAACAAAACACGTTTCACAGATTGAAATTTAGAAACTTATATAAATGAATATAAAAGCAATGATGGGAAAGAAAATTTCAACAGCGTACCATTTCAGTGTGGCTTAATGCATAGAATTCTCACCTCTAGCTGTGGGTTCAAATCCCAATTTGAGATTTCATATTAAACTCATAGTCTAAACCGACACTCCAATGCAGCGCTAGGGGTGTGCGGCATTGTTGGAGATGCCATCCTTTGGTTGAGATGCTAAATCATCTTAAACATGTTTAACCATAGAGTTATGTAGCTCAGTGGTTAGACCATTTGCTTTACAAGTGAGAAACCTGGGTTCAATTCCAAGCAGGGTGAAACCTTGGGCAAGTTTCCTTACTCCACACACCCAATATTAATCCCTCAAAAAAAAATTGGTCATTTCAATCCACAACTGTTTGTGGGACACTGCTGTGCGCAATTGGCTGCTGTGTTTCTCCCACACACACACATATATATATATATATACACACATATATACACACACATATATATATATATATATACAGTCAATTCACTTTACAGTATATCCTGTGAAGCGCTTTGAGACGTCTAGAAGACATGAATAGCTATATATCAAATGCAAGGATTATTGTTAAACTGAAGTCCTGTCTGCCTGTTCAAATCCAATGGCACTATTCAAAAAAAGGAAGGAGTTTTTGGTCAAAATAACTGAATCAAATTAGTCATCCACTTGTCTGTGCGACATCGATGTGCACAAATTGTTTATTGTGTCACCTGCAATTATCAGTCACTATTCTTTATTTGTGAATCTCTCCCGACAGAAAAGGTGCTCCATCAAATGTTGCATTGTACCCTACATTAGAAACTATGGCCTTGTATTACACACAGTACAAGCCTTTATACAACTTAACGTCAAATGAAACAAAATGTTAAAATGATTGTGCACTGGTGTTAATGATAACACTTTTCTTCCCACTGGTGCAAAGATGTTTTGAACAGTATATACTAGCAGTGTTTGCAGTTTGTACCATTTGTCCAAATGATTATGATTCCACATTTCACAACCGTGAAAAACACTAAAATTCAGTCTTAATTTCAAAGTTGGTTTTCCATAGTTCTTAAAAAGAACTGACTTCCAGATTAAAAAGTGAAATGAATCAATTTCTACATTTTAAAATTTTGAAACACATAGTTTTACAGGCTAAGAATAGGTGGGATTTTAATCTTGTGTGGTTGGTTTCATCCAGATTTTGATCAACCAATTTACATTAGGCTATGTAAATATGGTAAATGAAGCATAGCAAACAGCCTCTTTTCCCCCAGCAGTATTTAAGCCTATAGAGCTCAAATTTATATTAATGTAACTAGATGTGTAATAGCTTCTGAAATAAAAACAGAAATCGCTGGGAACACTCAGCAAGTCAGGCAGCATCCATGGAGAAAGGAAAGTGAATCAACGTTTCGGGTTCACGACCCTTCATCAGAACTGGCACATGTTGGGAGGGAGAGGCTTTTAAGGACTTAAGGACCCCTCCTCTGTGTCCATCTGGTCTGCTTGCTCTTTTGCAATCCCCCACCCACCTTTGTGTTAAAACATGAATACCTCTTTAACCCATCATCTCCTGTCCTCTACCCCATTTTTTCCTTTGTCTTCCATGCCTTGCCTCCCCCTCTCCCCT
Organism: Hydrolagus colliei; assembly: GCA_035084275.1. Classification (NCBI taxonomy): domain Eukaryota; kingdom Metazoa; phylum Chordata; class Chondrichthyes; order Chimaeriformes; family Chimaeridae; genus Hydrolagus; species Hydrolagus colliei. The sequence goes on along the minus strand of CM068744.1, from coordinate 2,528,890 downwards.
CTGTTAGTCCTTAAAAGCCTCTCCCTCCCAACAATCCCCAATTCCGACGAACGTTTGTGGACCCAAAACTTTTCCTTTCTCCATGAATGCTGCCTGACCTGCTGAGTGTTCCCAGCCATTTCTGTTTTTATTTCAGATGTCCAGCATCTGCAGGATTTTTGTATTTTTTTGTTTAATGGTTTCTAATGGTCAGTGAGCATCAATGTAACAAATTGTATTGATGTTGCAGGTTTCACATTGGGAGGACTTCCCAAGGCGCTAAATATTTTGTATAAAAAACTTTAAGAGAGATTTGTTAGGAGGTATGATATACTATGTTGTCTAGTGATTGAGGCAGGATCCATATCAGTTTTCATAAAGATAGACATCCAATAAAGAATAATTTGTAGGAGAATGGGGAAAAGGCAGTTAAATGGGACAAAATGTGTTGTTCCTACAAAGAGCCAGACACAATAGGTTCCTTCTGTGTTGCACAATTCTCTTTCCTAGAGCTGTAATTGCAGCAAATCTTAATCAGCAATAAAATATCTAGTAAACCTAATACAGAATACAATTGAATCCTGTTGTATTCAGTAAGTGGGTCAGGATAATCAAAGTTTGATCAAAAGCAGACTGACTGATAGAACCCATTACACCTATACAGACCAAACAAGGAACAAACTGGGACTTGAAATTATTGGAATTTTTGAATATACCATATAGGATGTATTAAGAAATAACCTGTAATTTCCTCGCCAAAAGTTCTCTATAAATAGCCAAATTCTTTACTCTTTCCTTTCTGTTCTCCAATCATGAGAAGAAAGAAGTTCATAATGTTGCTTGTCAAAAAGCCTCAATGTTCCAATGTACAGAGTTCAACCATTTGTCTCTACCATGCTACATGGCTAATCAAAATAGGCTGTTGGAAACAGGAAAGAATTCCAAGATCATTGCGAATTTCTGTGTTTATGGAACTCAAAAAAAAATATTATTGCACATCTGTTAGCAGCACGCAGTGCATAACAGCTGGCGATTAGTGAAGTTTAAATCCACAAACTCTGCATTAATTCAACGTTCGCATACTGTGCTTTTCCTCATTGGGAAACTTTAATCAGAGTCGATATACTCCAGAAAGTTATTGTAAGTCACTCTGTTATGTTGCTGTGTGGGTAAACAGTAGTAAACCCTTAGCTTGTTTTTTAGTTTGCATTGTTTCATATACACGACCAGAAATCTACTTCAGTTGAAACTGAAATGCTTGAATAATCATAAAGACTTGTACTATCAGTGAGATAGAACCACAGTAAAAAATCTGGATTAGATCAACTGGTGAAATTCCAGATATAAATCAAATTTGATTTAAATTTTCCTTAGCCATGAAAAAATAAAGCTTTTGATACGTGTATATGTGAATTAATACAATATTACATCGGTAAATGATGAGTTTGCACATTATGCTTCTCCTCTGGTGCCTGGTTGATGATGGTGTTAACTATCTTCTGCCAAATCCCTGTGTACTTTGCACTTTAAAGAATGCAATTCTGTAGATAAGAATGACATTTCATAGCCACTGATTCTCCTGAGAGATGTTTATGGTTGATAGTAACCATTAGAAAGTTTTCTGAGTAATGATCCACATAAATCTAGGTTAAAAGTCTAGTTAAAATATATATCATGGTTAAAAAGGGGTTTCTCCTGGTGTCCTGATCAATAATTCTCCTGAAAACATTGGTCATTCATTTCATGGCTGGCCGTTGGGCATGCTATACTCAAATTGGCTGTTGCTTTCACCTACAAAATGCACAGTCACTAACAACCACAACAAAGTTACATTTATAGAGCGCCTTTCATGTTGGGAGGACGTCCCAAAGTGCTGAACAATCAATGATTAATTCGCGTACTAAAGTTTGTAGTAAAAAATCCTGTGAAGCACTTTGAGTCATTTTGACGATTTGAAAAGGTTGCCCTTTTCAACTGTTCTGTCTTCCCCACACCTGACCAGCACTGCCTTCATCCACCTCCCCCACATTGCCCACCACCAACTGTACTTTACCCTAAATGCAGCCGAAACTCTATAGTATGCGTTTGTTACCACCTGCACTCAACCGCACTCTTCATCGGTCTCCGGCAGATCAGCCAAGATCTAATTAAATGGAGGAACAGGCTCAAAAGGCTGAATGGCCTACACCTGTTCCTATGTTCCCAGCTTCACTATTCATAAAAATTCAGTTCATTCAGAACTCTGCTGCCTGCATACTGACCTGGACAAAACTCACCATCTCACCAGTTCTGGCTCCACATCCCAGAATGGATCGACTTCAAGATCCTTCAACATATTCATATCGCTTAATTCCCTGGCACATCACTACCTCTCCGACCTCACTCCCCAACGCAACACCAGGCTCAGAAACAGGCTCTGATATGTTGCAGGGTCAGAGGTGCTGTTTGGATGAGACGCTAAACTGAGGTTCCACCTGCCAATTCAATTAGATGTTAAAGACCTCATGGCACTATTTGAAGAAGGGAGTTTCTCCAGATGTCCTGGCCAACAATCTCTCAAATCAAATTGTTTATTCCCTCCATGGCTGTGTGCGAGACATTGATGTGCACAACTGGCTGCCACATTTCTGCACAAGATACTCCATAAGAAACACAAGATAATCCATTTGACGGTATATTCTGTAAAGCACTTTGAGATGTCTCAAAGGCTTGAGAGGGCAATATATCAAATGCAAGATATTTTATATTTATATGAATGGAGAAGCCTGAGGAATGTGATGTTCAGATGAAAGTTGAATGAAATCGGTGCCATCCAGTATTGAGACTTTGGTGTCATCTGGTTTCCTAACTCAGTGGGCTAACTAATCAAAGATGCCAGTAGATTATTCCAGATCATTGGGACATCAGGTTCAATAGCAGTTTGGTGCCTGATGTAGTTGGGAGTTTCTGTGCAGCCAGAGATATCAGCAGGAAGTGAAATTTCCAACTACGATATGTGACAAAATATCACTGGTGATAATTACTACATTGAATGCCACATTTTTCACCCTCAAGCAAGGTAACTAAGCCTGCATTATTCTATTTCACACAATTAAATCCTGTTAGGGAATGAGTGATTCAATTAGCTACATGTGCCTCCTTCCACACAGTGTTTCAGGCGCTGAAGATTGTGAGCTTGGTGATGCCTGGTTCATTCTCAGGGAGGATACAGATGTTCTGTCTGTTCTTTTTCACACACCCTGTAATGTTGAAGCTTTAAAATCACACCACAGACATTCTGCTTCTCCTCTGTGCACGTTTGAGATATTCCATGCACATTCCTTGGGCAAAAAAAGGCGAAAGGCAATTACACATTTTTTTTCAACAAATGGGGAAACACCTGTGATTTTTAACAGACATCACAATCAGGTTATGAGTTATTTAAATGCACACAAACTAGATCAATCTATTTTCATGGAGAGGGGAATTTGCTTTTGTGAGTTATTCAGTTAACTGGCAAAGATATCCATTTATTTATAGGAGACCTTTATAGTTAACAAGTCACCTCCACCCCACCCCCACCCCCACCCCACCCAATTTCAAGAGGATCTTATTAAACATCTTTTACACATAGATTTCAACAACATTTTTGCCACATTAACACATTCACCAAAACACACAGGAGAGATTTTCTGTAGTCTATTATAAATGAATCACTAAAATGAACAGGCTGCAATAAGGGAAGTTGCATCAATGTGGAACATGGTGACTTGCGAAGTGCCTTCAGGTTACATGTTGAGTTTACTAGTGCTATTCTCACTCCTCAACAAAGTGCCAACAAAAAGGATCCTGGAATACACCCCCAGTAGAAGAGTATTTAGAACAGGAAGTGTGAATGTTATAGGTGTTTATCAGTAGGACATTACTGGGAGCAAATTAGATGCAATTTCAGCCTACAGGTTGTAGTTTTTCAACCTAAAATGATTGTGAAGGAACTGAAGAGGTATTTAAAGTTCTGAAAGGTTTCAATAAGGTGCATTTGATATGCTGTTTCTACTTATTGATGAGTCTAAAGGTCGAATGTATGAATATGAGAGCTAGTATTCTAAAAGGGAGTCTTTGAGAAAAAGTAAACCTTTTCATAATGGAAATCTGGAGTTCTCACTCCCAAAAGGATCAATTAAAAATTTCAAGATTGAGAGTGATAGATTTTTGCTCAGTGAGTGTATTAAGGGATATGGAACTCCATCCCGCAGTCCCTTCGCCTCGCTTCCTCCCTTTCCTCCTTCAAGGCCGGTCTCAAGACCTTCCTATTCGACCGTGCCTTCGGCTGCCCCACTAACTCTTCCCCCTCTCCTTCCCCTTGCCCGCACCCCGACCCTTCCCCAACCCCCACCTCCCCACCCCCCTGCGCGTGTCCCGACCTGACTGTTCAGTGCTTTGGGACGTCCTCCCGACATGAAAGGTGCTATAGAAGTGCAATTTTGTTGTTGTTGGAGCAAAGGCAGGTAAATGGAATTGAATTCAGATCAGCCATGATCTAATAGAATAGTGGAAGAGGTTTAAAGGGCTGAATAGCCAAATCCTTGTTCCTCTAGGGTAGTGAGAATGTGGAATGCAACTGCCAGAGCTGTGGTTGAACAAAGTACAGTGACACATTTAAGAGGAATCTTGATGCATACATGAGACAGAGAGTGAATGAAGTATGAGGGGTAGAGGCTTGTGTAGAATATAAACATCGGCACGGCATTAGTTGGGACAAACAGTCTATTTCCATGCAGTATCACTTTGTAATTCTATATTACACTTTACATTTATACGGGTCCTACACACAGGGAACATACAGTATCTCAAAATGCTTTACAAAGCCTGAGTGAGAGTTCAAGCTGGGAGAGTGTAGTGGCAGGTAGCCAAAAACAGGACTAAAAAGGTATGCGTCTTTAGATAGGTTTGAAGGCAGAGAGGAAGGTTATGGTGGGGGGATTTTGGAAGACAGTTCCATAGTGGGAGTGACCAAGCAGTTGAAGCAGGCGACCACGCATCAATGGAGGAGAAGAGCGAGCGGGGCATGAAGCAGGCGAGAGAGGTGTGTGGACCTCTGCTCAGCTCTCCCTGTCTGCCATCAGTCACCTAGTCATTAGTTTGTGAAGGTCATTGACCTGCTGGTGACAGAATTGATGGGTCAAATGGTCCAGGTCAAGAACCACAGTTGACATTCGCAGAAAGCTTTCACATCGGGAGGCGCTCACATTTCAAAAAGCTTCAACTGATTTATAGGATATATTTTGTTAAAATTGAGTGAGAATTCGGGTGAGCAGTGACCAATTCATTCAACATTTATTTTATAAAACCCTGGCTGGAGGCAGATCAAGATCAAATTCCAAGCAAGTTGAGAGATGAGATCTGTATATATTATAAACCCAGTTTGCTTCTATTAGACAACGAGCAGAAACCCTTTTGCTGGTGACAGTCAACATTTGCCACACACTTTAAATTCTACCCTTTAACTCCACAACAGTCCATCAGACATTAATATGACTAATATCTAATACAGTCCATCAGACGTTAATGTGACTAATACCTCAAGTAATTCTGCTGTTTAAAAAGTCATGTAAAGAGGACATAAAATCACTGTCAGCTTTGCCATAAACATTACCAAAAATAACCATGCAAGTGGATAATATTTATGTTTCAGCACTGCCTCTTCTCCGAAACTTGACTATTAGCTCTGGTGTGAATTCAAAGTTCATCTGAATGCGTACATTGAAATCCCATCTGATACTGCTTCTCAATTTATAGTGCTTTTCTGCAGTGGTTCTGACACAGCTCAGGGTGTATTTCTCTGATCTCATGACCACAGCTGCCACCCGTGAGTTCATCTACTATCCAAACTGTTTAAATGAACAACAGTTTAGAAGACTTGACATTTTTATTGAAGGAATAATTGCAACTGTCAAAACCTGACAAGTCCAGCATGTGTCATGGAAAACTATCTAGTTATTCCCTTTTACTAACTTAACTCGTGGTTTAATGTATGTGTTCAGACTCAGACTTAGAATCATAGAATTATACAGCACAGAAGGAGGCCATTTGGCCTTGGTGTCTATGTCGACTCTTTGAAAAAAGCTGTCCAAATCAATCCCACTCCCTCGCTCTGTCCCCATAGACCTGCAAACCTGCCCTCCCCAAATAACTGTCTAGTTGTTTGTTACTATCTAACTTTTTTTTGCTCACGCTGGGTGTATTTCTATTGCACCAAACAACAGCAGCAAATTACATTTCTATACTACTTTTCATGTTGGGGGACGTCCCAAAGCACTGGTCAGTCAACGATGTGCAAGGCGAGGTTGATGAGGAAATGAAAAATTGAAAAGTGTAAATATTAATCTACTTTGAAAGAGGGACCCAATTTCAGAACAGATCTCTTTGAATGTTTTCAGCCATTCTACCCCTGCTCTTCAATTTAGACACCTTTGTCACCTCTCGGCTGGACTATTCCAATGCCCTCCTCGCCGATCTCCCCTCCTCCACAAGCCACAGAGTCTAGCTGATTCAGAACTCTGCCACCCGCCTTCTCACCCTCACCAAACTTCGCTCCCCCATCACCCCAGTCCTTGCCTCCACTGGCTCCCTGTCCCTGAGAGGATTGATTTCAAGATCCTCACCCTTGTCTTCAAATCTCTCCACTCCTCTGCACCCCCCTACCTCTCTGATCTCCTCTCTCCCCAAACCAGCTCTCACTACCAACAGAGCCAGGCTGACAACTATTACAGTATAAACAGATGGCATTTACTAATGGATATAAAATAATTCTGCTGTTTCTAAAATCGTTTGTTACAATTTTACAGTGAAATATTATTTATGAGAGACTTACAAGATCTATATTATTGCAGCAATTTCCACTTTTATGCTGGTTAGAAGTAATACTACAACAACAACAAAATTACATTGGTATAGCGCCTTTCACTTCGGGTGGATGTCCCGAGGAGCTGCACAGTCAGTGTTTTGGTCCCATGCTGGGGTTGGGAATCAAGGATGGACGGACGTGAGATACGGGGTAACAGATGGCACTGTCAAAGAGGAGGATCTTGATCCAGTACTTGAAGGAAGCTGGGGGGGGTGGCGAGGTGGGGGGGTTGTGGGATAGAATTCCCAAGGTTGGGGGCAGAGTGGTTGAAGACTTACCCGTCGATGGTGGGTCTGATGGGTCCGTGGATATGGAGCAGGCCAGAGCCCGCTGAGTGGAGGGAACAGATAGGTTGGTAAGGGGTTGTATGCGGAAGAGGACACAGGCTGCAGAGTTCTGGATGATCTGCAGCCTATGGAGGGAGGAATTGGGGCAAGCAGGGCATTGGCGCAGTCAACCCTGGACATAATGAAGGCATGAATGAGAGTTTCAGTGGCCTGAGAGGTGAGGTAATGGCTGAGCTGGGTATTGTTGTGCAGGTGAGGGAAGGTGGAGTGGTTAATGGATGTGGGGGGAAAGAGACAGTTGAGGATCAAACAAGACATCTAGGTTTCTGATTGGCTTGGTGAGTTGATGTAGGTTGATGCTGCCAGTGCCTGATGTGCGGAGGTGCTGGCATGAAACAATCAGGAGAGTCTAGTTTCCATTCAACATATAGATTGTTAGATCTCATCCAGGAATTGATGTCGACAGGCAGTCTGTCGGGAGAGCAGTGGTCCCGGAATCGAGAGTGAAGGCAGAAATATAGTGTTGGGTGTCATCCACATACATTTGGAAGTTGACCCTATGTGAGCAGATGATGTCACCAAGGGGAAGCAAATAGATGTTGAAGAGGAGAGGGCCAAGGACAGAGCCCCTGGGGGACGCCACACATAATAGCGCAGGGGCTGGAGGTAATGCCTTTAGTGGCGACAAAGTGGAGATGGTGGGCGAGGTAAAACTCATTACAGGATCTCAGAGATGAATGGGAGGTTGGAGATGGGGCAGCAGCTGGGGAGTAGGGAGAGGTTCAGGGAAGGTTAGTGGCAACACTTTCACCTCTCATTCAGAAGTTTGGGAGTTCAAGTGCCATTTCAGAATTTGGAATCACAGTCTAAACTGACGTTTCAAAGCAGTGCTGAGGTGGGACGGTGGGTGCATTGTCAGAGGTGATATCCCTCGGATAAGAGACTAAACTGAGGATGTACCTGTCCGTTCAGATACACATTAAAGATCTCATGACGTTATTAAAAAAAAGTAGGAAGTTTTTCCCAATGTTATGGTCAATAAATCCTCCAAATAAAATTGGTCACTCACTTCAGGGCTGTTTGTGGGACATCGTTATGTGCAAATTGACTGCCGCGTCTTGTTCCACGAAACACACAATTAATCCAATTTACGGTGTTTCTTATGAAGCGCTTTGAGATGTCTCGACAAAGTGGTAAGATATCGAGTATAAAATGCAAGGATCATTATTATTAGCATCCTGGAATGGCCTGCGTTTATATGGTGCTCTGTACTTATGTATCACTGAGACATAATTAGGGTGAATGATTATGTATGGCCGTCCAAAACAAGTCACATTAAAACAATATCTGATAAGCATTTTATAAGTACAAAGGAAGTATTTTACAGTAGAAACAAGCTTTGTTTATGATTAAATTACAGAGTGACTTTCTTAACCATTAAATGGGAAAATCAGCATTGAATGTCTGACCAGCAAGTCACTACATATACAGCTGCTTTCAGTTAGTAGTCTATCACTTATCAATAGTCAAATAGTTTATTACTATTTTTCACTTTTCCAAATCTCCCTGGATTTGCATTGTAAATCTAGTGAATGCAACATACTTTAAGAGCAGATTTCAACAAATTGCTCATAACCTTAAGACTCCTTGAGCTTATGCTTAGAATTGATTCTGTTTGTAAGGTTAACTACAAGAAAGATTTTGGGCAACTGATTATGATGATTAATGGGTAATGGAATAATAACTTTTCCTTTTGAGAATTATAAAGCTAATGTTACTGCTTGATTTGTTTCCTTCAGTACCAGTGTGATTAATGTTGGGGATATTGGTAGGACCTAGCAGTAATTGTCCCACAAATGAGGTTAATTTTATTCACTACAGTAGTTTGTTGTGTTTTCTTTTGTCAGCCGGGTGTCGGACACATGCAGAAACTCATCGCAACGCTGAGGGGAATCCAAAGAAGGTTCTATGTTTGTATGGCACCTCCACACGGAAATGTCCCTTTGCTTGGAAATAAATGCATACTCTCTGCCTGGAGAGATCACATCATTGGTTTGGATGAAGAAGACCCTTTGGGCCATCTTATCTCAATCCTCTTTTTTTTAAAATGAGTCCAGTGTCTATGGAAAAAAAAAGACTGTCAAGCTATCTTTTGGGTCATCAGTGCCTGTCACACATGTGCCAAGTTTCTGTGGATTTCTCTGGTGTGAGGGAAGCCAGCTGGTGAATGCAGGATGCTGAAAGTGAATCACATTTTCAGTAACCATGGAAGATAATGATAATCGTCCTTCAAGTTGACAAAGCACATTTCAAGTCACAAAGAGCTTCTTTAAAGAGTGGTTATTGTTAAAGGATTTAATGTAAAGTGTGGTGACTGTGTATTTTGTAGGATGCACAGGAGACCAGTGGTTTAAGCAAACTCTCATTCCAGTGAGATGCTCAATAACAGTATCACCCCCTGTGTAAGCGCTGAGATGAGAAATGTTACTGTCAGAGATAGAAGACCGCAACTCACAGTTGAGGCCGACATTCAACACAGCACAATCTTCTGAATTTGAGGTGAGATTATTACCGACTGAGTCAGACTGCGATCGTGTGAAGCCAGCGTTGGGTGAAGCAGTGCTCAAAGCATCCAACGACTGCAGTGGCAGATCTGGGCTCCAGCACCAACCCCTGTACAAAGTTTGAGCGACGAGACATAATTAACTCTCAATTTGAGGAGCACATTTTTTACCCTGTATATGCATTATATAACAAGAACAAAATTACATTTGTATCACGTTATTATAAAGGTAGATGCAAAATGAATGCAAGAGACGTGAGAGCTGCCAAACAAATCTACCAAATTCATATCGTTACACCGAGTTAGACTCGGTCGAAGTGAGCACAGTGTCCTTTGTTCATGTACACTAGGTGAGTTCAGATCAGACGCCGAAGTGTCTTGCGAAACCAGGGGAGAGGAACGATGCTCAGGATATTGTTCCCAAGCCTGAACTAGATTGAGTGGTGCGTGGCCTCGTGGGTTCACATGGATGGTTGGTGAGCATTCCTCCCAGCTCCCAGCACCTTTCGGTCATTGTAGTAGATGGATAAAGTCTGCTATAAGTTAAAAGCTGGAAAATGTGAATCAGATGTAGGAATTTGTGTTGGAAAAATCTTACGGAAAGATTCGGGAAAAGATACGTCAATTCATCAGGTCGGGTGAAGAGACAATATTCCATGTGGTAGAAAATGATTGGAGCTTACCCTAGAGGCAATATGCTGAAGAGAGGAATGAGACATCATATTAAATATATACACAGGGGTCTACCACAAATGGAGGTCAATTTTATGGTATTTCTTAATATAATTTCTCAATTAATAAATCCATATGTTCCACGATGCCGGCTTGTGCCAAATATGTTCAGAGCAGGTCCACCTGAGACAACAGTAGAGGGGAGCTGAGGAGAAATTTTTTCACTCAGCGAGTTGTTCGAATCTGGAATGCATTGCCTGAAAAGGTGGTGGAGGCTGATTCGATAACAACTTTTAAAAGGGAATTAGATCTTTATTTAGGGAGAACGGGTCTATTAGGCTATGGGGAGCGGGCAGGGCAGTGGGATTGAATCGCTCGTTTCAAAGAGCCGGCACAGACTAGATGGGCCGAATGGTCTCCTTTTGTGCCGTAAAATTCTATGATTCTATGATTCTATGATTCTATGATTCTAACCTGGGGTACCTCGTGTAACTATAAGTAGTCCCACTTGGATCTCTTAGTTAAGGAATTCCATTGAATTATACCTTGCAGCTGCTAATGCTCGCAAACCTTTTATTCTTTGCTTCTAATAGGATATAATGCATTAGTGAACAACATGTTTTTGAACTCATTGTGATGTTCTTTGTGTACACTCTATATTAATATGTGAAGTCCTGTAGCTCAGTGGTCAGAGCACTCGCCTGTGTTCGAATCCAGGCAGGTCAGGGCGAAACCTTGGGCAAGTTTTGTTACTCCATAACCCCAATTATAATCCCTCCAAAAAAAACACAATAATAAAATTGGTCATTTCAATCCATGACTGTTTGTGGGACGCTGCTGTGCTCAATTGGCTGCCGCATTTCACCCACAAATATATACAGTCAATTCACTTTACAGTATATTCTGTGAAGAGCTTTGAGACGTCTAGAAGTTATGAAAAGCGCTATATTAAATGCAAAGACTGTTATTATTACTTGAAAACCTCCCTTTCGCTTCTTTTTATTTTGAATCTTAAAATAGAGATGCTGCTTGCTTGCACTTGATATAACACTTGTCACTTGATGAGGAGATCTCAAAGCCACTCCAATAGGAAACACAGTGCAGCACCTACTAAATTATGGAAAATAATGGAATTTACCCGGAGGTAGAAATAGCTACTGAGCTCAGAATAAAAAATAAAACAAAAAAAATCTCGGTTGGGTGTTCCATATTTATATATCGGGCTGCATCACATGTCAGTCTGGCTCAGTAGTCATGGGGAAAAGTGCAGGGAACTGAAAGGATTCCTCTTACAAGAGTCAGGAATAGTCTTGTTCTGTTCTGGATATTTCTATGATTCTTGAGTTCTGCCATGGCACTCTGAGTTGGAAGGTTGTGGGTTCAAACCCAATGACTCAGTCTACATTTACACTTCAATACAGTGTGTATTGAGTGTAGAGGTGCCGTCCTTTGGAATAGATATCAGACCAAGATTATGTCTGCCTCTTAATGGCAAAATGGCTGCCATGTTTGTGTACAAATACTGTCATGACATTTCACAATGAAATATGAAGCACTTTGAGACGTCTCGACGATGTGATAGGCACTATGTTGAATGCAAAGATTATTATGTTATGGCATCAAGTAGACTTTACCAGAATGCTGCATAAAATTAGTTTACTATCCCTAAAGATAACCATTTAGATGTTTAGGACTTTGCAAACTTATTCTGTTGGATGTGGTTACATAACAATCCTCAGTGGAATGTATCGTTACTTTTCAAATAGAACATTTCATGTTTCTTAACGGCCTCATCAACACTTTAGTCCAGATGTTAGCCTGAATTTACCCTCAGACATTTTGAAACGCTCTTGTTTCTCACAAACGTATCAGTTGCTTCTCGTAGTTGTGTGTAACCCGATATTGCTGAGAATTGAACCTAATTAAAGCAAATAGGTTCACGTTCAGTGCACAGGGCATGTAGATGAAATTAATTCATTTGTGACCATCCTGTTTTATTCGGAAATCTCTGAAAAATGTCAAGTGATTACAGTTCCTCTCCGGGACGCAGCGTTAATTTATAAAAAGTCTATATTCTGAACTTTACCCTGAAAGATTACAATCAAACTTATGTTTAAGATACGTGCCTGGTATGACTTCCTTTTCTTTACATGGCACAATGCCAACCAAAGGTGGCTCTTTCAATCAGGGACAAGAAATATCACACTCCCAACATTTAGATAAGAATCAGTTTGCCTCATTTGGTAACACTTTCCTCTGGGTGAGAAGGTTGTGAATTCATCCCCTGTGTTGGTATTTGAACTCATAGTGCAGGTTGACACTCTGGTATAATAATAATCATTGCAATTGGTACAGTGTCTTTCACTTCAGGTGAGAATGTGTATTCCAGCCTGGACTATGTGAGTTCCAAGATGTGGGGCTTCCTCCTTTGCTCCCTTCAAGTCCGGTCTCAAGACTCTTCTCTTTGACCGTGCCCTCAGTTGCTGTCCTACCTCTCTGCCCTTCCTCAACCCAACCCAACCCTCCTCTCATTCTCGGGTCCTGACTCTTGACTGTTCAGCACCTTATGACATCCTCTAGACATGAAAGGGCGCTCTACAAATGTAATATTGTTGCTGTTGTTGAATCCGCAATGTTCTGACTCAGAGATGAGCGCTATCAAATGAGTCAGGCACTGTTGGGGGGAATGCTGCCATTTCTTGAGCCCTTGGCTGCCTATACAGATGAACGTTAATGTTCCCATAACATTATTTGAAAAGAAAAATCAATTTCTTCCTGTATCCTAGATAAGAATCCTCAGGGTAAATTGGCCTGAACTTGTAGCTGATTGCAGGACAATGCTGGTGCTGTGTTCATTAAACACTGTGAAGAACTTGAGATGTTTTGGTACAATAGTGTGCAAGTTTTCTTTCTCTTTCAAGTGATCTGTTTGGGACAATATTTCTTGGAACAAGATTAAAGAAACAAAATCCTGCCCGTAAGTGAAATAAAAACACTACAGAGGATATTCTGTAATATTGTATGTGGATGAAGGCTTGCAGTCTTCATCGAGTACAACAACAAAATTACACTTCTATAGTACCTTTCACGTCAGGAGGACGTCTTAAGGTGCTGGACAGTCACTAATTCAGACCCGAGCTGCGGATGGGGTGGAGAGAGGGAAGGGAGGGATTAGGAGTTGCCGATGGGTCCATCGAAGAGGAGATCCTCTGGATGATGGGGAGTCAATGGAGTCGGGCGAGAATGGGGGAGATGGGGTCACAGAGTTTGAAATGGTAGAGGACACGGGCCACAGAGTCTGGATTATCTGCAGTCTGTGGAGGGAGGAATTTGGAAGGCCTGACAAGTATATACAAACTATAACATTTATGAGTGCAACACAAGGAATAGGAAAGTACGAATAAGCAACTCATCAAAGGAATAAGTCCAGTGTAATTGAAGAACTCTGGTCCTCTGTGTAAATGAACATTAGGGCCAGATTTTATTACTTATTATTTGGACTCTTTTTGCAAGATTTGAAAACAAGCAATATGATGGATACCTTTTCCTTTAAAACCAATTCATGTAAAATGATTAAAGTCCGTGCAATAAATCCAAATGCTCATCGTGGTCCAATTATTTTAATCTGTCAGGCTTGGCCTGAGAAAAATTAAAGTCATGATATAATAGCAAAAGGAGAAGGTTGAAAGAAAAAAGGATTGGATCGGTAATAATAAAAATTGTAACTGTTCTTATCTGGAAATCTACTCATTTCAATAGAATGATTTAAGACATTAACTGCATCTTACTGAAAGAAACCTCTAACTCTCAGATCTCCATTTGCATGGAGAAAGATTTAAGACTAGTCAGAATCACCGTGAAATAAAACTAGTGAAATATTCTAAGTATAAAATTAATAAAGATTGAAAACAGACAGCTTACAGTGCTGGGATTGTTGCAAGGCTAAAGTAGATGATGAATAAAAAATGTATCTGGAAATATTTTTCCCTAGTAATTTCCGGAGGGGCTTACATTTTGTGCTTTTCAGGATTAGGAACATTTTTCCTCAATTTTCTGGTCATTGTCAGAATCAAGCATTTCCAGGTCACCTGTAACATCCACTAGAGGCATAGAGAGCCTCCTTTTAAATATAACAGAGATATGTGACATAGCCATATCTCACCCCGTGTCTATCTTCAGTCAAGAATCATCTAAAAGCTTATTTCTTCAACTGTGTCTACGGTCACCTCCCTCCATTCACACATAAACTCTAAAACTGGATATTACTGTGTAAGAACGGCCCGATAAACAGTAATTGCAAGTTGTTGTTGATGCTAACCTCACAAATGCAGCTTTTATTGATCAAAGTTTGCATTTCTATGTCTCACACCAGTTTACATTGCTGGAAGCTAAACCCACATAGTCACTACACTTTACAGTATATCCTGTGAAGTGCTTTGGGTTGTCCTTCCAACATGAAAGAAAATACTATTATTATTAAATCAGTTGCTTGCAACAGTTGGCCGAGTTGCCTAAGCTAATTTTACCATGATTAATTGTTCTTGTTCAATGGTGAGGAGAGCATTGCACATAAACGACTAGGTTCACAGGGAATCCCACTGATAAACATTACTTTCTACGTTCCCTTAACATTTATTGGGAGTTTATCAACTGCAATTTATTTCAGAAAATTAATTTGAAGATTGTTGCAAAGAAAGAGAGGTGTTAGTTAAGTAGAAAAGGCTGAAGAAACTGGGTCTGTTATCATTAGCACAGAGAAGATTGAGGGGTTTACATAAGGGAAACAGAAGAAAACTATTTCCACTAATTGGTTGATAGGGAGTCAGCAGGTCTAGACAACTAGAGGGAGTAAATTTAACATCTTCACTAAAAAACTATACCGTTATAATCTTTTGATTTGATAGGGCTCCCTATTACTGTACATCAAAACATCACAAAGTGCTTCAAAGAGTTCTCTATAAAGTAACTGTGTATTTGAGCCAGCACCTTGGGACGTCTTCTCGACGTGAAAGGTGCTCTTTCAATGTAATTTTGTTGTAGTTATTGGCAAATGCAGGAATCGATTTGCACCTCAGTGACCAATTTGTTGATGATTGTTTGGCAGGACACTGGGAGAAACTTCCTTCTCTTTTTATATAGTATTTTGGATTCTGTAATATTAACCTAAACAGGCAGATGGGACCTTGGTTTAATGTCTCATCTACAGGAAGACAACTCTGACAATGCAGATTTCCCCCAGAGTCTCAACATAGAGTGTAAACTCAAAGTCCCAAATGAGGCTTGAACCAGCAACCTTTTGACTCAGCAACGAAAATACTACCAACTGAGAGAGGCTGACAGGACCTGGAACGTTGAACCAAACATGGAGGTTGAAACAGAGTACGTACATAATTAGCTGGCAAAAGAAAATTGGACAAATATTTTATCAGCAAAGTGAGAGCTTAGTGAACCTAATGGCGGATGATATGCAGGTTTATCAGATTCAGGCATGATGGTAGAGCAGCCTCTGTCCGTGCTGTGAGATGCTATGATTCAAAGCCAAGAAAGAGTTAAAACAATTTGAGCCATGCTTGGCTGGTCGCAAAATCCTGTAAATGTTGCACTTCTAATTTTTCCTTAAATGTCACACACTGTACTGTAGTTCATCAGTATATTGGGCATGAGTTGACAGCCACTTGACTGTTTTTGATTTGTGTCACCCAGAGGGAAAAAGAATGGGGTTTGTGAATAAAACATAGACAGATGAAAGGCTGCAATTTGAGGAAAAACAGACCTGCTTCCCAGTTAGTGCTGAAAAGTGTTACATTACACAATCTCAACGGAAACAAGCTGCAGGTTCTAAGTACCACAATGCTGCAAGGGCACCATGGCTGCTTATGAAATCCAGAGCACTTGAGAATTCAGATGTATTGCAATGTCAAAAGACATATTTACTGGTGGATTCAAGGCAAGTTGGTCATTTTCAGAAATTACTATGTTTTGAGGTATAAAAGCGTACCGCACTTGTATTTTTGTAGCAAGAATGTATATTAGCCTGCTTACTTCAGAATTATTTTGTGTGTTTAGGTTATTAACATAAATGAACTATTTTGTTCAACTTTAATTTTCCTTCAGTAGAGATTTTTTCATACACTCATCGGTGGTATACATTTGCCCTAATAAGGAATTAATTTATCCAGCAAGATTCATATTTAACAAATCATCACCCGGGTGATTTTTTTTCAAATTGTCCAACGTTTGGCAGACTTCATGTCGGTTCCACTAAGACGCCAGGATAGCATTGTGTCAACCTATCCCTAGTATGAATGATAAGGGCCATGCATAATACAGAATACCTATTAATAAACACTGGGCAATGTATTGTGCTGAAATGCATTAAATAGAGAGAGATACGGTATATGTACAGGCACACAAGTAATATTCACACTACACAGCAACTGAGCACTAACTCTCACAGATAATTACAGATTAAAAAGAGGTTGAAATGAAAGTAAGGCATGTAATTGAACATTAACTTGATCTTAATGATGATTAATTTCTTGGGTAAAAAGTTTCATTCTGTTTCTTGAAGGCGTTCTTGGATGTACGTAACCGATATCTTTGGTTAAAACAATTTGTGAGTTTCTCCTGAGGTCCTGGACAACAATCCCCTGACAAGAATTGGTCGTTCACTTCATGGTAGTTTATGGGACATTGATATACCAATTGACTGCTGACGCATTCACTCATGATTTACAGTTACTTCACTTTGCTGTACAATCTATGAAGCATTTGCAATGTGCTCCCAAGGTGAAAGGGACTATATCAAATATAAGGATTATTAATGTTATTGTTATTATTATTATCACTGACAAAGTCTGGAAATAAATAGAGCAGTTTTTCACACTGAAGCCTATTGTGATCATATCATTCCAGTAGCTTCTAACCATCACCTGAATCCAGAGATAAGATCATAAGATGGACTTCACTCTGGTATACACTGTTGTATTTTTATTTCACTTTATTATGCAAATGGATTGAAATATCACAATGTGCTTCAAGTAATTGCTTTCCAGTTTGGTGACTGCCTACACCCATTTCCTCTGTTCTCCCTTCTTACTCAGCTGACCATGCGTTCAGCCACTATGGCACCAAACTCTGGAACTTTCTACCTCAACCCCAATGCTTTGTCCCCTCCTTGCCCAGCTTCAGATCACATCTCAAGACCTTCCACTTCAACCTTGCCTACAGTACTTCACATCTCTCCCCAGCTCAGGATCAGGCTTTGCCACCGTTAAGCAATCTGAGGCACATGTAAAGGCACCATAGAAATGCAAGTTGTTGTTGTTGTTGTTGTTGTTGACAATTTTGGTGCGAAAGCCATTTGTACTAGCCAGGTCCAGCTGGCAGCCATGAGGCAGTCTACAGTCTGTGTGGTATGTTTGAGAGGCACTTTTGTTTTTGCTCTGCTCTTTATCACTAGTTGCTGTCTCAGCCAAAACTGACAGCCAGAACACTCCGGGTGAGATATTCCACCAAGTGTAGTAACTTTGATGATGTGCTCTTATAAAATCCCATTACAACCCACATTGTCGAAATCCCCACCTTTAGTGGCATGAGGAAAATGTCCTCCCAGATACACCTGATATATGATGACATCCTCACTGAAGGATTAATGACTGGGATATATATTTACTTCAAGGCTATTGAGTGATAATCTGCCATTGATTACCAGAAAAACAGTCATATACATACTAGAAAGCATCATTCACAATATTGTAGGTTTTTCTTACTAAATAGAATAATATTTATTTTCAGTATTCTGTCTTGTTAGAGAAGCAATTAGCCACAATTATAAAATGACTATAAATTGAAATGTTCTCCCTTCCCCTCATTTACTGCACCTCCTGATAGGAGATGTTGGCAGAGGTCCAATCACTCGCCCTGCTATTGTTTCCATATAAGAGCCTAGACTATGATTCTTCATGCTCACTGAACAGCGGTCAGCAGAGAAAGAATATGCATTTTTATAGCACCTATATTTCAAGTCAAAACATCTTCATGTACAGTACCTCATAAGAACTTAAGAATTAGGAGCAGGAATAGGCCATTCGGCCCCTCGAGCCTGCCCCACCATTTAATACGATGGCTGATCTTCTAATCTAACTCCACCTACCCGCCCTATCCCATATCCCTTAATCCCTTTATCCACAAGAAATCTATCAATCTCAAACTTGAACATGTCCAAGGATTGAGCATCTACAGCCCTTTGGGGGTAGAGAATTCCATAAATTCACTACCCTCTGAGTGAAGAAGTGTTTCCTCAACTCAGTACGAAAGGGCTGACCCCTAATTTTAAGACTGTGACCTCTGGTTATAGTTTCTCCAACCAGGGGAAACAGTCTCCCACTGTCTGCCCTGTCATGCACCTTAATAATCTTATACGTTTCCCCCAACTCCGACCCTCCCCCACCGCTTGGGTCCCGACCTGACTGTTCAGCGCTTTGGGACGTTCTCCCGACGTGAAAGGCTCTTTATAAGTGCAATTTTGTTGTTGTTGTGTTCGAATCCAGACAGGTCAGGGCGAAAACTCGGGCAAGTTTCCTTACTCCACACGCCTAATAATAATCACTCCAACAAAAAAGCACAATAATAAAAATTGGTCATTTTCAATCCATGACTGTTTCTGGTACACTACTGTGCGCAATTGGCTGCCGCGTTTCGCCCACAAATATAGTCAATTCACAATATATTCTGTGAAGCGCTTTGAGATGTCGATAGGATGTGAAAAGTGCTATATCAACTGCAAGGATTATTATTATTATAATAACCTATCCTCATAGTTTTTACCACCTAGGTGGCTGACTTCATACTTCCCTAAAACTCTCTGTTTTCTTCCCGTTAGCCATTCTTCAATCCATGCTAATATATTCCCCTTAATTCCATGTGCCCTTATCTTGTAGATCAACTTTTTTTGCGGCACCTTATCGAATGCCTTTTGGAAATCTAAATACACTACATCTACTGATTCCCCCCTATCTAATCTACTTGATATGTCCTCAAAAAAACTAAAAGATTTGTTAAGCATGACTTCCCATGCTGAATTAAATGTCATGACTGGTTCTCAAGGCAAAGACAGGGAATAAGTTTAAGAACATAACAAATGCTAGATTAAAAAACCCAAGGTCCATCTAGTTTGCTTTCCACTTTCTTGGAGGTCCCATGCACATATTTCCCAAACTATCTACTATATGTACAATATTCCATAATGTTATTTTGTGTAAGAAAATGACCTAATCTATGTTTCAAGAAAATCAATGCTTCCTGCATCAAACATCTCCCTAGGGAGTCTGTTGATTGCTGCAAAATTCATCTCCAAATCAATGCAATATGGTTCACTATTCATTCATTCACTGAAATAGTGTTTACATAGATTCTTTCTGAATTTACCTCACCTTCAATCACAGACTATGTCCTCTGGTTTTACTATTCTGGACAAATTGAAACAGCTTGTCATGATCTATATTGTCATGCCCCTTTAGAATCTTAGACAACAACTATGTCACATCTCAAGCTTCTCTTTTCCAGAGTGAACATATCCAATTTACCAAGTCACTCCTCATAGTCCAGTCCCTCCATTAACTCAATCACTTTGGTTGCTCTCCTCTGTATCTTCTCAATTTCTCTAATATCCTTTTTGTACAATGTCCTTTTTGACCAGAACTGTACGCAGTACACTAAGTATGGTCTCACCAATGATTTATACAGTGGCAGGATTACCCCACTATTTTGACTTGCTATTGATCTTTTGATACAGTACATCCCAACATCTGGTTTGCTTTACTCGCTGACATTCAGCATTGTTGGGAGAGCTTCAATATATTGTCTATCAGGATCCCCAGGTCCTTTTCATTTTCCATAACTATTGTTTTCCTTCCATTCAAATAATAGTCCCTTCCAAGATCTTGTGTCTTCATGTGAAGTACTTTACATTTCTCCATTTCTGCCACCGATCATTCCAATTCCCAAATATATTTAAACCTTCCTGTAACATATCTTGGTCAGCTTCATAATCTACCACCTTCATTAGCTTGGTGTGATCTGCAAACTTATCCACTGTGCTTGTGACTCCCTAGTTCCTGTCAAAAATTGTGTATCCATTGTAATATACCTCCGCTGATACCCACTTTTTTTCACTTTCAGTAGCAGCCTTCCAAAAGGAATTCTATCAAAGGCCTTACTGAAATCCAGGTATACAACAGCTTTACCTTTATGAAGCTCCCTTGTCACACTAAAAAGAACACCAGTAAATTAGACTGGCAAGACCTTCCCTTCACAAAACCATATTGGTTATCATGTATGATTTTATTTCTGTCCAAATGCTCCATGATTTTATCATAAAAGCATAGAATCTTAAGACACAAAAGGAGGCCATTCGGCCCATCGAGCCTGTGCCGGCTCTTTGAAAAAAGCAATTCAATCCCACTCCCCGGCTCTCTCCCCATAACAATCCTTGTAATGTTGCAATCCAAAACTGTGTTGGATTATCAGATTCAACAACAACAACTTCAATTTATATAACGCCCTCCATGCCAGGCGGCGTCTCAGAGCACTTCACAATCGCGGATCCCGGGACTGAGCCAGGGGCAGGGGTAGAAAGGTGACCAAAGGCGCGATCAAAGAGAAAGGTCTTCAGCTGGGACCTGAAACTGGGCGAGGCGAAGGGAGTGATGAAGGGAGTTCCAGAGCCTCGGGGAGCAGTGGCTGAAGGCACGGCCACCGATGGTGGAGCGGAGGATATGAGGGGGACCGAGGAGGCCAGACCCGGTGGAGCGAAGGAATTCAATAAACCTACATACAGATTATAATTGGCTAGCACACCAGCAACAAACTACCTTCCTTGATCAGCTAGTGCAGGGGATCTTGAATGTCTACCTGTTCTGGCGAAATGATCTTGGGTTAATGTTGTGTCTAAAATATGCCATCACCAATCCTCCTAAGCATTGTATTGGAGATTCATCCTAAATGGATTCAAATGGATTCAAAGTCCCAATGTGAAGCCTGAACCCACAACCTTCTGACACGGAGGTGAGATAGCTACTGGGAAATTGAAGGAGTGTGCAATTATGTGGCGAGTGTGTTGCCAAACAAGCTACGCTGACAGATTCCTGGCCATTAACATAATTTTGATTAATAGTCTTGGCCATTAATTTGCAGGAAAACATGCAATATGAATCATAGTTAAGGCAACAAATTTAGGTTGGAACCCTGCTCCCAACATTGCTCTGAAGGGTGATCTTAGGTGAAGTCAGACTCACAACAGGCAGTTATTAAGATGCTAACAAAATATGCTGTTAGCATCTTTATAACTGCCAGGTGTACAGGTGTAACAAATCTGTTGAAGTTGATTATGGCAAGATTCAGCTCCCGATCAATGCCATGTGGAGTACGGAAAATAGGCTCAGATATGTTGACAACTCTCAGGTGATCATTATAATAATCCTTGCATTTGATATAGCGCTTTCCACATCTTATCGACGTCCCAAAGCGCTTCACAGAATATACTGTAAAGTGAATTGACTGTATATATTTGTGGGCGAATCGCGGCAGCCAATTGCGCACAGCAGTGATCCACACACAGTCGTGGATTGAAATGACCAATTTTATTATTGTGATTTTTTGGGGGGAGGGATTATTATTAGGCGCGTGGAGTAAGGAAACTTGCCCAAGGTTTCGCCCTGACCTGCCTGGATTCGAACACAGGTCTCCCCAGCTTGGTCTCCCCAGCTTGCAAGACAAGTGCTCTAACCACTGAGCCACAGGAGCTCCACAGAGCTCCATTAATTTCAAGAGAAAATATTGTTGAATTTTCATGATCGGTAATCCCTCTACAACCTTGCCCAACTAATTATCTCTGTCACCTGCAATTCTACTACCCCAGTGATCCATCTGTTGAGCGCACAAGACCCAGCGTTGTATCATCTGCCCCACCTCAGTAGGTGAGCATTCAGCCAATTCTGCCCCATTCTCTGCAACTCTACCCTGGAACTCCTCACTCTTGCAGCCCATCTTGAGAACTTTCTCTTTGACTGTACTTTCAGTCATCTTTTCTTCTGCCCCCTCCTTCCTCGGCTCTCTCCACCCCCAGCTCAGGCTCCCAGCCTTGAGCTGTCCTCCCGATGTGAAAGGCGCTATAGAAATGTAAAATTGCTGCTGTTGCAGTTCATTGCTGCAAAATTCAGCTCCTGATCAATGCAATATGGAGCTCGGAAAATAATTCATACTTCCTGCTCTACTGACTCTACTGCTGAAAGTGAAATGACTTCAACGCCACCTCATAAGAGGCAGAGGTCACCAGACAGTTTCCACAAAATATTATGTTGTAACCTATTACACTTTACCCCTAGTTAACAAGTGTAGTCAAATCAAAGGTAGAACTGCATATGGTTCTTTATCCAAGCTATCATGCATGAAAATCATTTTTAGCAGAAGGCTATTGAAATGTGGCTTCAATGAATCAAATCGAACAGGCTAAGCACTGTATCTTCCTGTTATTCCAGCTAATTCAATGCATGATGGTTAAGGTATCAGAGCAATTAGAAATTATTACAGTTTCATCACAAATTCATTGAAAACGAATGTATTGAAACTGTTATTTCTGAAGAGTAAAGTTCAGATAGAATTTACACTGCAAAGAGGCAATTTTCTTACTGTCGGTAAATTTACCAAATTCAGGGGCACACTCTTACAACCAGATTCAACCAGGGATGTTGTGGTTGATTAGTTTCTAGTGACCTCTGCAGGAATAATAATAATAATCCTTATATCTGGTGTGGCACCAGGAGGATGTGTTACAGTACATCTCAGAATATGGACCGAGGGGAAGACAGGGTTAGGGTCTTATCATCTATGGTTTTTAGCTTTCTGGCTAACGCTCATTATAAAATGGAGTGTCTACATTGTAGGCCAACCTGGCAGCCAATTTGCCAAACAGCAATGCCTGACAGACAGCTATTAAGTGAATTATCAGTTTTATTTGGAGGATCGTTGGTCAGTAAATTTTGGAGAGTGTCATTTGATCTTTCATATACACTTTAATGGGCAGACAAAGCACAGTTTAATATCTGATCTGAATTTACAGTATCTCCAATAATGAGATGCTGTAAATTCAGCATTGTATTGTAGATTCACCTCGGACTTGTTGAGTTTTGACTGCCAATGTGGGGCTTGAGCCCACGCCTTTCTGATTCATAGGTCAGGGTGCTACCAACTGAGTCAGGTTGACACACTAGTGGATCTCAAGTAAGGACAGGATCGGCCTCAGCTGTGACATGTTTTATGACCAAATAGCCTGAAGAATGACAATCACTGTGAAAGGACAACAATGATGGCCGTTTGGGTGACTACGCACCTGGAATATACTCTTCAAAGTACAAAAAAGTATAATATTCTCAAAAAGAAAAAAAATTCTTCAGCAGAAGAAAAAAAGAAAGAAGTTTGGTAAAGAATTTATTTTCTTAGATCAAAAAATCCCAACAAAATTTCAAGCTTTTGGGTTCAGAGAATGATGAGACTGGTAGGTTTGTGAACCAGAGAGTGAAGAGTCACAATCCATAGACAGACCATTGTTGACACAGTAAAAAATCAGGTGGCTTGAAGCTGACATTTGTTTTCCAGGTTCACTGTATAGATTTAACCTAAATTTTAAAAACCTGGGTAAGCATTGGGTTAAAAGCGGAAATCCTGAGGCCTCGCTATAGAATGGATCACTTTTCAAGCCAATGCAAGTAATCATTTCAATTGATGGCCTCACTGAATAAAATGATTGTCTGAAATACTTCACTGAGTGTTTGCTGTGATTCAGTACCAAGGAGAAATTTGCAATTTACGATGGCAGTGGTATAACTTCAGAGAAATATCTGCTTCTACAAAATAAACCAGAGACAGCTAACAAAAGTGCTGCCTTGCCTGCTCCTCATGAAATCAATGGACTGTGAATACAGTCTTCATCTTGCTCCATTATATTGAGTGTAGAATGAATCTCATAAAGTTAGACCAGAGAAAGTCAGAGTACGTGTGTGGCAACGAAGGGTGGGCTGCTAGATATTGTTTATTGAGTTTTCCCCAATTTCTTATAATTATTTTAAGACCCCTGCATTGAACTCTTGAGGCATTTGTTTCCATTTTGACAAGCTGCATGCTAGCATAGAAAACACAACACAGGAAACAGGAGACATCTGTAATAAAACCAGCGAACATGCTATTAATTTGTTTCTCTTCTTCGTGTGGTCTCAGTGTTTTTGCGTTCCTCCAGAGAGGGCAGTAACAGAAACACGCACAGTGCAAAACAATGTGAGATTTCACTTCCATTCATCTTCCAGATTTCGCCGCAGCCACATTCTGGAAATCTCTCACAGGGAAGCTTCTGGATCTTTTCACGAATATTTCAGATTTCTTGAGGGAGGCAACGTCAGAGCTGGCCAAGAATCTAAGTGGAAGCTGATGACAGAAACTGACATTAATCAGCTCCACAGCCATGTTCTACCCAGCAGGTTCCTTCCAATAAATCAAAGCACAGAAATTCTAATGGGGATTTAACCGTGTGAGAGCAAATGTTCATTACGGTCGTGAACCACCAAATGATAAATTGGACGTCTAA
Source organism: Hydrolagus colliei (assembly GCA_035084275.1). Lineage (NCBI taxonomy): Eukaryota > Metazoa > Chordata > Chondrichthyes > Chimaeriformes > Chimaeridae > Hydrolagus > Hydrolagus colliei. Next base: position 2,503,865 of record CM068744.1, on the reverse strand, counting down.
TTGCTTTTAACATGTACATCCCATATATGTTAATTTGCGTGGGTGAAATACATACATGATTCAAATGTCTGTATAGCCTTCTACCGATTAGTTTAAAAGGCAATGTGCTAAATAGCAAAGAGCTTTATAACTGCATTATTTATAGTAGCAATCTCACTTTATCTCTACCGAGGGAGGCAGATATTTAAGGTTTTGTACCCTACTATTAATATTTGCTCCCAATGGTTCTCATGTATTATTAAAGTATGTGCCTGCTGTACACCTACTACTTAATATATCGAATAACATGACCTTGCACCCCAAATTGGTGGAACATTTATGAAATTAAGTTTTAAACAAAAGGAGAATTTAATGATATTTACACAGAAAACATCAATGTCACCGGATACTTTTAGTAGGAATGAAAGCAAAGCATTTTCTCTAAAGAGAAGTGCGCTACGTCACAATAAAAAAAAACTATACAGGCTATCCAGTTTTACAACACTCTGTTTAATAAACTCAGAGGTCACGACGTGTGAGACACACAAACAATTATATTTTTATTTGTTCATCTTTCCGGATGTCCATCTACAATATCTGTGTCTCTTACTGTACCCACAAAACAGGAGCCTCCTTCACAATATACAGAAATAGCAAAGTCTTTTACTGGCACCTGGTGGAAATATTGTTCTGGTGCAAATCCAGTTTATATCCCGATGATGTGCAAATGTATTATTATTGTGTGATTGATTCCATGACTGTAGTCTACTGGTTAAAATGTAACTGGTTTGACATTCAGGCACCAACCTTCACTGACTGTCAGTATTTATCTATCGTCTGTGTTAATTATTGCCACACTTATCACTATTCCCAGCTTCACACTGAACTTCAGTGAGTACTGATGGCAGTAGTTGGATTTTTTGAGTTTTTTTTAGAGAAAGTCTTTGTTTTAATACTTCATCATGGATCTTTAGGTGAGCGGCAAAAATCACTCTCACCCATCCCAGAAACAAAAAATTATTTCAAGGTAAAAAAAAAATCTTATTTGACTAAGAGCTGAAAAATAAAAAATCTACCTCAAAACAATAAAATCCAAGACAGTGAGTGGTGCGACAAGTTGAATCATGTTCTCCCGATGGCCTGTCCCATGTCAGGACTTATACTCACATTATGTATTTAGACTGACACTCCAGTAGAGTGTGCATTGCCAAAGACCTCCGTTTCGTCTCTTCCCTTTCCTCTTTCAAGGCCGGTTTGAAGACTTTCCTCTTCGATCGTGCCTTCTGTTCCACCCCAAACTCTTTTACCTCCCCTTCGTGTTTCACCCCTTCCCAAACACTCCCCTCCCAGCTCGGGTCACACGCCTCCTGTGCAGCGCCTTGGGACGTCTTCCCGACGTGAAAGGCGCTCTATAAATGTAATTTGTTGTTGTTGTTGTTGTTTATTTGAGGGCCAGTCTGCCGGGTCAGGTGGATGTTAAATACCCCATTGAACTGTTTGGAAAGACAAGAGATCTTCTCCCAGTGTCTCGGCCAAGAATCCCCCCAGATACAATCGGAATTTACTTCATAGCTGTTTCTGGAACATTGTTGTGTGCAAATGTGCTCTTGTGTTAATATAATAAATACAAACAGCCACTACATTTTAGTGAGTCGTGTGAACCACTTTGAGGCATTGTAGCAACGTGAAAGGCACCAGTATCAACCCTAAGAATTTAAAATCCATCCACATTTCACGGCAGGTTGGGTGGGTGGTGGGGGGCATTCTGTCACCTGTGGTTATTCACTGTATTACAGAAGGTTCAGTGCAAAGCTAGTTGACATTAAACAATTCAATACAACATTACATTTGTACAGTGCCTTTCAGGTTAGAAAGATGTCCCAAGGCACTGGACAGTCAGGGATTTGGATCTGAGCTGGGGATAGGGATCGAGGAGAGTGGGAGGGAGGGAGGGAGGGAGGGAGGGAGGGAGGGAGGGGGGGAGGGAGGGAGGGAGGGGGGGGAGGGAGGGAGGGAGGGAGGGAGGCCAAAGAGGAGAGTTTTGATATGAGTGATATTTGGCATTGGCACTAATTTTGAGGAACATTTTAAAGGAATCTCTCATTCATGCCTTCCTTCATTACATCCAGGCTGGAGAATGCCAACACACTGCTTGGCTTGTCAGCCTCCCCAATTCCTCCCTGCATTGGCTGCAGGTCATTCAGAACTCTGCAGCCCCTGACCTCTTCCGCACCAGGCTCCACGATCCTATCACCCCCATTCTCGCCTGACTCCACTGGCTTCCCATTACTGTACTCAGAGGATTCAATTCAAGATGCTGATCCTCACCTTCAAAGCCCTCTACGGCCTTGCCCCACCGTACCTCTGCAACCCCCTAACCCCCTACCAAACTGTCTGCTCCCTCCGCTCAGCGGGCTTTGGCCTGCTGCATGTCTCCCAACCCACCCCACCATCGGCAAGTGAACCTTCAGCCACTCTGCCCCCAATCTTTGAAATCCCACTGCCTCGCCCCCCTCCCTAGCCTCCTTCAAGTCTCATCTTCGCACCCTCCTTTTCAACGGTCCCATCATTCACCCCAAATATTCTCGTTTCCCTCCGCCCTCCCGGTTCCCAACCCCAGGTTGGGATTCAAACAATGACTGTCCAGCGCCTCCTGTCATGAAAGGTGCTATACAAGTGTCATTTTGTTGTTGTTGATGTTGTTTAATTATATTTTGATATAATAACAGAATGTAGTTTGGGAGTACCATATGAATAAACATACAATGTTTATATAATCTGTTGTTTGTTGGAAGGACAAAAAGCTGAGCCAGAATACACCAAAGGACATTACATTTCATAGTTCATTGTACATTAATTTTGGTTCAGCAGTACTGTGTAAGGATCTAGAGGACTGATTATCTAGAGGGTTGTTTTTGGCATAGAGTAGGTGGAGTCTAAGGGTCTGCAACACCTTTGGCTATGCTAAGCACAGGAAAAATAAATGTTTTAAGAGCATACAAATAGGACTATAGTATTATATTACTGGAACTTTGTAAAAGGTTACTGTTAGAATTGCCTGATAATTTGGAACTCTTCCATCAGACATGTTTGCAACATGTTAAGGCCTAGCACAATTGATATGTGTTTGTAACTGGAGAGAAACAACACCCCTTAAAAAAATAGAGTAGACAGTTTCATGGTCAATCTTTCTTGTTTCGTATTGAGTAGTTTTAGTTTGTGAATCAATGATAGGTTTTGAAGTGGGAATAAAAAGCCACTTTTGAACAGATTGTGTAAGTGAAAAATATAATCTATTCATACAAATCATGAGCGTGGATATCGCCCATAATTCTTTCTCTGCATGAATATATCTCAAAATGTATGCATCGTTTTGTAGGATGTACTACAATGCTAAGTAATTCTTTCTTGCATTTTTGGGTATTTTTGCTGAGCATTCTATGTTAATCCAAACTGTTTTTTAAAATATACGTGCTCCTTTATGTAATAAAAATAATTTTCAGTGTTGGACCAGAAAAGGCCATATTTGTATGTTAGTTTGAAATTATTTCAATCCTTTACCAGTTTCAAAAATTGTTAGCTCTGCTTTAGAATACAAAGACGGAAATCAATATACTTGGTCTACAGTTTTCATTTGCATCTGTGTAATTTACAGAGCGAAGGATGAGGTTGATCTGGCTTTCCATAAACAGGAAAGAAGTTTTTCTTCCAACCTAAACCATTCTGTCATATTTTCACACATGCCACTTACACTCTCTTTACATTTGTTAAGTCCCTGCAGTGTGTTTAGAATGACCTGCTTTGAGCTTTCCACAACATAGATTCCAGATGGAGCATTGTAAAATCACTTGTCTTAAACTATAAAATATGTACCTCTCTGGATGGGTTTTGCTGATACAAAACATAACTCACTGAAAGGAAGCATTTTTATTGCTTATTTATTTTTAACCTTATCTTTTTACTGGTATAGATGAATCTTTCCTCTCTCAGGGATGATTCATATTCCTTCAACTGAACCGGAAAATCTAAAACATCAGGTTCTATGTCTGGTATCTGCCAAGTTCCCAACAACAAACACATGGCTTGTTATACTCTTCTCTGTGATTCTTTTGCAGTTGCAGTGAAGGATGATATTCATAACCGGGATCATTTTGGGGTGTTTCTGATGTACGAGGGATATATTTTAGAACTGTACTTCAATATCTGATCAAGAATTCTAAAGATAATATCAAAAGTGCTTTGCCATTCAAAAAGCAGAAAAGTAATGACCAATTTGTGAGCTTTAAACTCATTAAGCAGTCAAGCGGTGGCAAGTTCCTTTACGTCCTGCCCAAAAAGGAAGCTGTGGTTTTCAATAAACGCAGTGAAACTTGAGCTGCAGAACTTATTGTAAGAAGCATATTCAGTCAGTAGTTACCATTATTCAAATCTACCATCTTAACAAGCCATTTTATGGCTGATAAACGGATGCTAAAATAATGTGTGCTATTGAATGTGATTCTGTTAACAGAAAACAATGCAAAATGGAATACAATGACTGTACTATTTCTATGAATGAGAATGTACTGACTGGGCTCTAATTGCAAGTTGGCCTAACCATGTGGTAGAGGCAATATTAGATGCCCCTAACAAGCAATTGACGTACTTATAGAATTATTGGTGTTTTATACATTATTGAGAGCACCTTGAGTTTCTGTTTTATATATCCATTTACAGATGGTTAGCACAACATACAAATTGGACCCCATTCTTGTAACATAATTTGGGAAATATCAGAACACATCTTTAGCAAACTTTAGAAATATAGGAAAGACTTGAACAAAGATATATCATTGAACAAAGATCTAGTTTAGCTCAGTTGGCAGGATTATCTCCTTTGGGTCAAAGGATTGTGAGCTCAAAACACCCCATGTCAGGAAATTAATTTATTGTCTAGGCCAGTGGTTCCCAACCTCAGGTCCTGACCCAAATCAGGGTTGTGAAGGTCCTCAGTAGGATTGTGAAGGGTCAGCAGAAATGTTATTTTTTTTTTAATGCTGAAAAGTGCCCGAGGCGACACCACCGTCCAATTTGTATGAAAGACCGTATTAGCGAATTGCACTGAGTCCACAAAAGAGACGGAGATATCGTCTTCGCTTCGGTCACGATGTCGCCCCCCTAAGGGTAGGGAGGACCTGTTGGGAGATAATTTGGGTCACAGGATGGGAACCACTGGTCTGAGCGAACATCCCTGTACAGGATTCCATTATTCTTTGGATGAAATACCAAACTAAGCTCCTCTCTGCTTGTTCACATGAATGTTAATGATCTTGCAACATTTTGTTTTGGTAAAGACAAGGTATCATCTCCAGAAAAAAATCATTATTCGCTTCATGGCAGTTTCTAGGGCCTTCCTGATTGCAAACATTGACTGTCATGTTTGGCTACGAATACAATTGCTACACTTGACAACAATATCCCGTGAAGCATTTTTAGATGTTAACACATTATATATAGGTACAGTAGTATAAAATAAAATGATTGCATTATTTGTTATATTTGCAGATTGTGCTAGCTACAGGTTTCCTTTTTACATATTCATTCACACATGGACAGAGCAACAAGCAAATTAAACCCCGGTCTTATAAAATCATGTGGGAAACATCTGAATATATCTCATTGCTCAGCACCTTGGGACATCCTCCCAACGTGAAAGGCACCCTTTAGATGTATTTTTTGTTGTTGTTGTTGCTGCCTGTGAGACAAAGCTATAGGTAAGTTGGGTGCCCCATTTGCCTACAAATACATAGTCAGAATACTTTCCATAAAATCCAGTGAAGTGCTTTAATATGTTTCAATGCTGTGATAGGCGGTGTATCAATTGCAAGAGTTATTATTTTATATTATACGTGCACTGACATGGTTGATTTTGGATTGCTCTAAGGTTGAAAGGACATTGTTGACTGACCGTTCCATCAACAAAGAAAACCACAACTTGTAAAAATATTTGGAATCATTCCAATGGTTGAAATGTTCACGCAACAGTCCCAAATGTCTGGTAAATTTAGATTACGATCTTCCAATATTGTAAAATAAGTGTAGTTGGAAATTTACTGTACATAAATGTAACTTAAGCAGCACATCAGGAAGAATCTGAGAAGTCTCTAAAGTTGTGCCTGGAGCGTTCACATTTTACCGCTCTATAAAACCTCTGTCGGAAACTGTAAACCAATGGGAAAATCGCCAATTGGAAAGTTAATGGCAAGTTTATCAGTTTCTGCATGACAGCAACTTAGTGCTAACATTGAGGCGGTTTGGAAAATTATTCCCAACGTGTTCATGAATCTTGAGCTCCCTGTGTAATTCAAATTAAAAATGGTCTAAATAATTTTTGTTTATTTTTTCACTGAAATTTCAGAAAGGACAATTGGAAGGGGAAGCAAAAGAACATGGACCGTTTATGTTAGACATGGAATATGAGCTACAAAATAAGTATTGAATTATCTTGAAGTATAGCTCTATATACAACTTGCCATAGCAATGTAATGTGACAGAAGTACAAAATCAACGGCCCTGGTTTGCTTTTGATAATGACTGCTTTTTGAGTTTCTCAGCCTTTAACTTAATGGATATCAAACAATGCTCTATGGATCCAACCATTCGATTGGTGACTGATGCTTTGCTGAAAGACTTGAGATGTTATATATCATTCCTTAGGACACAGAGAGGTAAGTGGACAGACAACAGAATTCTTTGCCATTGCGAGATTCCCAAATGTGCAAAGGTTTGCAGATTGCAAGCACACAGCATTAAGGACCCCATCAGAGTACAGTCATTCAAAGACAAACTATTTTATAACACTCACAGACAAATCAACATTTAAATTGCCTTGTTCCCAGGATGCACACCAAGTTCCTTGTCAAGTATTTACTGTATTGCAATCCTTTCCTTCTGATTATTTTTCAGATGGATTGTTTTAGGGAATAGTAAATCAATGGAGGAAATGGAGCTGTTTGTCAGAATTTGGTACGGTAATGGATTTTGCTTCATTTATTGTATGTCCCGATAGCTTTTGTGTAGCTGGAGAGCCAGAGTTACAGCAGAAGAAACATTCCCCCTGTGATCACTTTGTATTGAAAGATGCACATGCAGTCTATTCTCAATCCAACGCGTATAGATCTATAGAAACAACAACAACAGATGCTGCATTGTGCCAACTAGTGACTCACAGAAATGGCAGCAGAAATGTAATTGAGCAGCTTTGAGCAACCAACTCAGTAGGCTAGGCAGAAACAGTTTACTACCTTCCCAGATCACTAAACAAGAGCGAAATACATAGAAGTATTTGGGGTAAAAACTCTTGATTTATAAAAGGGTCATAATGATGAGGATCACGTGTCACTGTTTGTCTGAACAGGTTTAACTTGTATTACAGATTGCATTTCGAAAGTGCCAGCCTTCAGATGAGAATTTTATCCACATTTTATCCCTCTGTAGAGGCCTATTGCTAGTAATTATTCTGTTTTATCCCACCATGTTCTGGTGGATGTTGAAGATCACAAGACCCTATTCAAAAAGAAAAGGTAGTATTTCCTGGGGACCTGGCCATTAATCCCCAGGTAAATTGATCTTTCACTTCACTGTGAACCTCACTGTACTTATTGGCTATTGTATTTGACCACTAATTGAACAGCTACCAAACTTGACAGCAATTGTCTATGAAGTACTTTGAGAAATTTCAATGTCACATGCATCATATCAAATACAAGGCTTGTTATCATTGATAGTAAACTAGTAAATTTCCTTCGGATCCGGGTGGCATGTAATGTGATTGTTACAGCCTCAGAGTGAACGTTTATTTGTGTTGTGAAGGTGGCACCCAGTTTGAAGGTTATTAAGGGATTTGACAGGTTCCATTGTAGATAATCTGTGAGAAGTGATGTTCTTAGGATAAGAATTGAATCCATGTTCACGTGTTGCAGGAGACTAGATTTTCCCAAATGGGTACATATATTGATCCTCCAACACCCACTTCCTCCCATGATATAAATGTAATTTTGTCATTGTTGTGGTTGATATGGAAATGGTTACTCATATCTGAATCAGAACTTAGACCAAGATAGGATATTTTAGTGCAGAGATAATAATCCTTCAATTTTATATTGTGTCTTTCAAATCACAATGACTTCTCAAAGCATTTCACAGAACCTACTGCCGCATGCGATGCTTCTTTAATTGATAGATGAATGTTACATGGTAGATATTCACTAACATGATAATAATCTTTGCATTTAATATCGCGCTTTTCACATCTTCTAGACGTCTCAAAGCACTTCACAGAATATTGACTCACTGTACACTCGTGCAGAATTGGCTGCCACATTTCGCCCACAAATATACTGTACAGTCAATTCACTTTCCATCATATTCTTCAAAGCACTTTTTGATGTCTAGAAGATGTGAAAAGCACTCTATCAAATGCAAGGGTTATTATTCTAACACCACTGTTTGTGTTGGTGGTAATCTGGGCGAATGCCTTATTTGAATCTCTGGAGAGGCCTATTGCTAGTAATTATTCTGCTACAAATTCTACATAACTCATGAGGGATGTGCATAACCGTAGCTGAGTGTGGGAACTCGCATATCTATGTCAACAACATGGATAATCCTGGGATTACCTATAGAGTCACCACTCTCTGAGATTCATTGTGTCACATTATATCATAGATCAGATCACAACACAAACAAGTCACATTCTAGCTTTTACAGTATATAGATGGGCAGCAGATGTAATATCAGGGAGGCAATGATAAATTTCTACAAGATATTATTTAGGCCACAAATTGTGTATTTCTTCATCTTTGGACACTCCATTATAGCACGGACATTGTAGTGATAAACAAAATGCAGTAGTAAAGATTGACAAAATGGTAACAATGAAAAAGAGTTGTAAATCCAAGGGGCAAATTAAAAAGTTGGCATTATTTTTGTTGGAAAGGGAAGTAAGGGAGAAATTGAGAAATTTCCTTACTCGAAAATGATTTTGAGGTCCTTCTTTCTTGAAGTTTATTTTTAGAGACCTTCCTTGTATGAAATTTGTTTCTCGTTCTGTAAGGTAGGCACCTTTCATGTGATTCCCACAGAGAGCCTGAGAAAGATTATCACCTGAAACGTGAGTGTCATTCCAGCATTACAGCAAACAGATGACCCATGATCAGTAAGATTATGAATAGAAATGGCTTTGATATTGTTCGTATATTTTCAGCATAGGAACCTTACTGTACACAATAACAATCTTTCATTTCTGCACATATTCATTAATTCTGAAATATCACATTCTCCATTCGGCGAAATTATATAAGCTTTCAAACATATTATATTAACAAAAATGTAATGCAGTTTGTTTCTAGGAAATGAGTTTTCAGTCCTGAGTTGCTTAGTTTGTGGCAGCTAAATTGTTGCTGGGTTGTCTCTGTTACAAAAGGCTTTTGAGAATCGGGATTAAAATAAATTCCAGTAAAATGACTCTACAACCCAGTGGACAAAGCTTTTGATGACAAACTGATATTCATTTACAAATTCAGATTTGGCAAACTTATGAATACATTTCTGCCAAATGAAATCACATTGTACTCAGAAAAAATTGTTTGCAACTGATGACACAATTTATGTTTTCAGCATTATTGTTTTAGTGGTTTTTTGCCTTGCTGCTCAGGGAAAGTGAAAATGACTGCTCAAACAAGCAGAATTCTATGATTAAAATGAGTCTTTGTTTCAATTATACTTACAATGGAAAGGAGCAGATGTGAAAGATGACACTATTACATTTGTCAACTTTTAACTGCTTCTAGACAGTATGACCATGGTGCACAGGATAAGGGTTGTGAATGGATAATTTGGACCTCAAGCAGTATTTCTGTACACACCAGTTAATCAACAGCTGGAATAGGTTACTAAAAAAGGTGGTTGATGAGTCATATAAGAAACAGTTTGTGTGCAATTTGACTGCCTCATTTCGCCCACAAATATACAGTCAATTTTCCTACTCTCCTTCATCCTCCCCCGACCCCTCCCCCCCTGCTTTTGACCCTACCTGACTGTACAGCGCTTTGGGACGTACTCTCATTGTGAAGGCTCTATATAAATGTAAGTTTTGATTGATTGATTTGATTGATGCTGTAATGGGAAGGTGATTGATATTCTGAAAGAATTAGATCAAATGGGCTGAAGTGACTTCTTCACCCAAACACGCAAACCTCCCTCTCCCTAACCTTCCATTTCACCTTCCTCTCTGTCTGTCTTTAAATCTTTAAATTCCCTCAATCTATCTGAGAACAGTGTTCCACAAACAATCGAGGATTCAAATGACCAATTTTATTATTGTGGGTTTTTTTTGGAGGGATTATTAACAGGCGTGTGGAGAAAGGAAACTTGCCCAAGGTTTTACCCTGACCTGCCTGGATTTGAACACAGGTCTCACGCTTGTAAGGTGAGCGCTCTAACCACTGACCTACACGAGCTTCATACAGGATTCAACCTCACCCTATGCCTGAGTCTGCTCAAAACTGTTATATAAATGGCAGTTGTTTTGCATACTATCTCTGGCTGAGTCCCAGGATCCGTTATTGTGAAGCTCTCTGAGACGCCATCCGGTATGGAGGGCGCTATATAAATCAAAGTTGTTGTTGTTGTTTTATAATCAACAATATTTACATCCTATTGCGTATCATTCCTGATCTTTTTGTGGAGCAGAATCTAACATCCAAACAGGGGTAAACTACAGGGGTATGAAGAGAAGGCAGAAAAATTGAATTGCTCTTTAATAGAGACAGCACAGATGGGATGAATAGCCTTCTTCTGTGTTCTACATAGCTGTAGTTCTAATGGCAATACTTTACTGGAGTAAATCAAGCAAAAGAGTAAATTTTCCTTGTTGTCTATCCAAATGCTCAGCAGTTGCCTCATTTTTCTTTCTCGGCTAATAATATTGCAGGAAGATCCCTTTACTTATCAGGAGAGTTTCATGAAGCATCTGTATATGAACCCCCAAGGGCCTCAGAAGATGACTCTTATGACTTCATAGTGGATATAACCCTGCCAAAGGCAATTTCCATAAAATGGAAACAGAAGTGGGAAATAATTAATCTCAGGCTTCAGAGATTCCACCATCAATCCCCCAGGATTCTTATTGAAGAGCAATTAAAACTTCCTCTGTTAAGAACAGGCTGACATGGTAACCTGTTCTTAACAGTGAAGAAGGTCTTGCTTTCCACTGGGATTTGCTTAGGTCGTGCAGACCTAGTTCCCTGGAAAAATAGACTGTGATAGATACAAAAAACAAACTGCATGTGAGCGAGGCTTGTTCTTTTCTACAGGTTTTGATTGTTGAAGGTTACAGGATTGACTCTGAACACTTTTGTGAACTGAAGGAGGAGCCTCTGTCCAGAATTGACCAGTCTATGAATCACCACACTGGCTAATGGTTTAGTTTTGCATTTCGTGCCCTGATGTTGCCTGATTCTGATCTGCACTGTCATTTTTGCTGCTCGTTTCTACAAGGAATGAACATCTCTTGCTAAACAATTGTGACCATCTCTCCTACAGTTCATCCTGGCATACGATTCTGAATCGCATTACATTTCCAGGAAGTCTCCAATTTTCCCATATGTCAGTGAGACAAAAAGCACACAGTTTATAGTAATCCTAGCTATTGAAATTTTAGTGTTGCAATTGTTATTCATCATTTTATACTATTTTCAGTGTCCAGAATTGTTTGTCATTTTTCAACCAGTCCATACTAAAAAATGACTTTATTGGATAGTGATACTATAAGTATTTCATTTGTCAAACTGTCAGACAAAATATTCTTCTTCTGGAGTTTCCATAATTCTTTTACAATATTCTCCAGTGACTGTGCCATTGGGAGCCACCATCTGTTTTTTATGATTCATGGACCTAACCCTCATATTCTATGGATAGGGTTTGGTATCAATTTATGTAGAGATGTGTTGCCCACAGCTGTTCTTTGTTAGCAAAGTCATTACTATTACTGGTTATCCAGCAGTCATCTAATTCATCAATAATAAAACTGCATGTTTGGAATAGCCTATGGTGCTCTAATCCAAAGAGTTGATGCAATGAATTAAGACCCAAGTTGTTTAATCAAAGCTATCCTGTTTATCATTTTCCAAGATGTGTTACAGCAGCCAATGTGCATCTGCTTATGGATGGCCATGTGGTTCAGTAGTGCTCCTCACTTTGTCCAACTTGTACTGTGTTAGGGGCACACAGTACAAAAGTCAGGAAGGTATGATTAACCTGTATAAAACGCTGGTTAGGCCTCAGCTAGAGTACTGTGTTCAGTTCTGCACACTTTAGGAAGGATGTTAAGGCATTGGAAAGGGTGCAGAGGAGATTTATTTACCAGGATGGTACCAGGATTGAGGGACTTTGGTAATGAGGAAAGGCTAGAGAGGCTAGGATTATTCTCATTAGAGCAGAGAAGTTTATGAGGAGACCTAATAGAGGTTTTCAAAATCATGAGGGGATTTGATAGGGTAAACAGGGAAAAACTGTTTCCATTGGTGGGTGTGTCAGTGACTCGAGGTCACAGATTTGTATCTTTCAAATGTAGCCAGTAGTGAACAGAACAGAAACAAAATATTATTTTAGGCTCCCATCTGGAAAATACTGTTATGCCAAGCAAACCATTTTGCACCTACAATAAATACATCCTAACAGTGCGTTTGCAGGAGGTGGCAATTGGAAAAATTCTCTCATAGGAGAAGAGTACATTTGTCAATGTGGTGTAAGAGGGAAGTTTGTCAGTGAGCTCTATTGGTCCCTCCACCCTGTGGCGGTGGATGGTGTGTGGGGCAGAATGACCTCAAAGGGTGAGAAGAGAAAATAGGAACTTGGAAAACATATAGACAAAGATAAAGGAAACTGAAAGAGATTGATTAGGGTGAGCGTATTCCAGGAAGAATTCAGTCCACACTTCTCTTTTGGGAATGCATCCACTATTATACTTGGCAAGGCCAGTGCATCAGTGGATGGTAAACTCCAGTGTACCCAAAGGGAGTGGGCAGCTTCCTCCATTGTGTTGCTGCTATTACAATGAAGCATTGATGATATCTTGGCTCCCGATTCAGTTTCCATTGTTTTCAACAAAACGAAAAATATTGCAGATGCTGGAAGTCTGAAACAAAACAGAAATCCCTGGGAACATTCAGCAGGTCAGGCAGCATCTATGGGGAAAGGAAAGTGAGTCAACGTTTTGGGTTCACGTCAGAACACAGAAGTGAAGCCTAAAGTTGCACATCTTTGATTTTATGATTCATCCAATTTGATTTCAACCCAGAATGTATAAATAATGAAAACAATAATTCTTGCATTTTATATAGCACCTTATCTATACGCCGTAAGATGCCGGACAGCGTGGAGAGCCCCATATAAATCGAAGTTGTTGTTGTTATCACATCGTTGAGATGCCTCAAAGTGCTTCACAAAAGTGAATTAGCTATAATAATAATAAACCTTGCATTTGATATCTTGCTTTTCACATCTTATCAATGTCTTAAAGTGCTTCACAGAATATACTGTAAAGTGTAGTGACTGTATATTTGTGCATATTTTTATTGGTGAAACTGTAAGCATCGCAATGATACTTACCACAGTGTGTATTGCAAAAATGCTGCATAATGAGATGTTAAACTCACATCTCAGCTCCTCATTCAGGTGGACATTAAAGAACTAATGGAACTACTTAAAAAGAGAAAGGAGTTTCTTCCAGTACTCGAGCGAACTACCCAAGATAAAAATAATAATTGGCTTTGCCCACTGATAGTTAAGCAGGCATTTGAAACTGTCCGGTGCTCACTGAGTAAAATAAGCAGCCAGATCAACAACAACAACTTGGATTTATATAGCACTCTCCATGCCGGACGGCATCTCAGAACGCTTCACAATAACAGATCCCGGGGCCGAGCCTGGGGGAGGGAGGGAGAAAAAGGTGACCAAAGGCGTGGTCTAAAAGAAAGGTCTTCTAAAAGAAAGTCGTGCCTTCAGCCATGGCAGTCGTGGCTGAAGGCACGACTGCCGACGGTGGAACGGAGGATTTGGGGGACGAGGACGAGACCAGACCCAGTAGAGTGAAGGCAACGGGTGGTGTGTGAGGAGAGAGGAGGTCAGAGAAGGAGGGAGGTGCAGAGGAGTGGAGGGATTTGAAAACAAGAGTGAGGATCAAGAAATCGATCAACTCCAAGACAGGGAGCCAGTGAAGTCTGGCAAGGACTGGGGTAATCGGGGAATTAAATTTGGTACGGATGAGAATACGGGCGGCAGAATTGTGGAAAACATGGATTTTATGAATGGTGGAGGGGAGACCGGCGAGGAGGGCATTGCAATAGTCCAGCCGCGAGGTGACAAAGGCATGGACCAGGGTTTTTGTGGCTTTTGGGGTGAGATATTGGTGGAGACGGGTGATGTGTTAGAGATGGAAGACAGTGGTGCTGTTGAGGGACCAAATGTAGGAGGCAAGGATAATTGAAACCTAAGTTGCATATGGGTTTGGAGAGTTTTAGGAGAAGGTCGGGTTTTAGGAGGTGAGAGCCGTGGGATTGAAGACATCGACGAGAGCCAAAGAGTATGGCTTCCGTCTTGAGCTGAAGGAAATTCACACTTATCCAGCTCTTGATGTCTGACAGGCAGGCTGACAGTACATCAGGGGACTGGGGATCGCAAATTGAGGTGGAAAAATAGACTTGGTTGTCATCGACATACATGTGGAGGTTTACCCCATGTGTGCGGATGACATCACTAAGAGGGAGCATGTAGATAAGGAAGAGAAGGGGGACAAGTTTGGATCCCTGGAGAACCAGGCAATAGCGGGAGGACAAGCCGTTTGTGGAGATGTACTGCTGGCGATTTGTGAGACAGGACTCGAACCAGGCGAGTGCAGTCCCACTGAGGTGGATGATGGAGGACAGGCGGTGGAGGAGGATGGCGTGGTCAACTGTATCGAACACAGCAGACAGGTCCAGGAGGTCAAGGAGGGTGAGGGAGCCCTGGTCACAGATAGAGAGGATATTGTTTGTGACTTTCATAAGTGCAGTCTCTGTACTGTGGGCAGGGCGGAAACCGGACTGGAGGGATTCGAAAAGGGAGTGGAGGGAGGGGTATGCGCGGAGTTGGATCAATATAGTTGGAGGAGATCATAGAGGTAGGGTGAGGTCGAATATATTGAAATCTCAATTATATGGCACCTGTCAATCAGGTAAGCTGTACATCATGTGGATTTTGTCCTCATCTTTTGTCTCCATTCCCATCCTTAGTTTTTCTGATTACAACCTGTTATTACTTCCCCTCCACCATCACCCACACAAAACACAAAATACCTATGGTATTTGCCACCATCAAAACACTGTCTTGGCCACTGTTTGAAACTAGGGACAAATCAATCAATCAGTCACCTTACAGTAAATCCATTGAAGCACTGTGAGACCGCCTATACCATTTGCTAGGATTGTTATTTTTCTTAGTAACTAGCAATCAATCCCACACAGAGTACAGCCTCAGAGGTTCATGATTTGACCTCCACTGTGAAACGCTTAATTCTCTCGCTGAGCCACAGATTCCTGTTGAGTTTATTTGAATTTTGAGGTTAGCATTGGAAATCTGTGGCTTTACTAAATATCTGTTTCTAATTAGTGGCACAAAGCTAAAAATATTGCAATGATATAAATGTATTGAAACAGCCAATTGATAGCACCTCTCTGTAGGTACACATTACTGAGACACATTATACTGGGCAGGAGAGAACCATTCCCAAACTTTTACTATCCCACTGGAAATTAGAGGTTGGAACAGGTTCAATACCTGCCTCAATTCAGTTTTAAATTCCTAGTCGAAATGCTTTGAAAACTGCAGTATAAATTCGGGAAAAGATGTAGACATGACATCTCTTCGATACGTTTTCATGGAGATAATAAATCATTGCGAAATGCAATGTCTCAAACTGCCATCTACATTCTCCACCACATCAGATCTATTGTATGTGGTTAATCACCTGCTTGGGAAGCAACAACAGAATTTCTGTTATTGGCATATTTGCAGAGAATCTGAAATACTCTTGCGTCCAGCATTCAACGTATGATTGTGCGCAGCCAAAGCAAAACATATTGCTGCTGAAAGTTGGCAGTGTGACTGGGATAGATCACTTTATCTGCCACAAAGACATGATCAAGGAGCCCCACTGTAAACATGCTGTTGGAATATACTTTATAGTGCAAAGCAGATATTCCTCTTTAATAGAAACAAATAAAACTTTTGATTGATAGCTACTATTGATTGTGGCTTTACGAAAAGCGCAACGACTGACATTATGGCAATCAGGCACTGGTGAGGTTACAACAAACTTGAAGTTAACAAATGTTGCTTCCATATTCAAGAAAGGTGACAGAACTAAACCTGATAACTATACAGACCCACTAACCTCAATAATTGGAAACAATTATGCCAATCAATTAAATAGAAATGGAAGATTACTTGTATAAAAATAATCTAATAAATCACAGCCCTCAGAAGGGGTAGACATTTGAAGAGGTGACAACTCAAATTGATGGGTGGGAAGCCAGGTAATGTTGTGTGTTTAGATTTCCAAAAGCTATTTGGGAAAGTACCACATGAAAGATTCCTTCACTAACTGATGTCACTGGGTATCAAGGGTGAATTCAAAATTGACTGAGAGAAGGAAAGGTTTATTGTTCAGGGAGCTAGAACAACATGGAGAAAGGTATTACTGGACATTGGTTTCCTTAAGGGACTATACCTAGACTTCTCTTGTTCCTTGTATATGTTACGGTAAAGTTCTGCAACCATGGATTTCCCCAAATTCCCCAAATTTTCAGTAAAATTGTGAAACAATTAAATCATTCAAATTATGAGTTACAGGAGTGTCCCACAAATGGTCCTGAATTGAAGTGACCAATTTTTTTTTCTCTTGAGGGATTATTATCAGTCTTGTGGAGTAAGGAAACCCGTCCAAGGCTTTGCCCTACCTGGAAAAGTCTCTCACTTGCAAGACGAGTGCTCTAACCACTGAGCTATAGGACTCCATGATCTATGAGCGACAATTAGACAAGCTAGGCCCTTCAGTCATGAAAGGAAGTAACCTCAGAGGTAACCCTGTGAAGTACATCATATTGTAAATGGGTTTGAGAAAGTAAACCCAGAACAATACTTCAGCTGCACTGAGACAGCAAAACAACAGGACAAGAGGTTTAGGATTGCAAATAGCAATTTCAGGACAAACACCAGGAAGCCTTGGGATGATTGGTT
Organism: Hydrolagus colliei; assembly: GCA_035084275.1. Classification (NCBI taxonomy): domain Eukaryota; kingdom Metazoa; phylum Chordata; class Chondrichthyes; order Chimaeriformes; family Chimaeridae; genus Hydrolagus; species Hydrolagus colliei. The sequence continues at coordinate 2,486,570 of CM068744.1, read as the reverse complement.
TCCACTTTCCAATCGCAAATTCTGTGATTTATTGTGATAACATAGCAATAATTATCACGTTGAATGGTTATAAACACATCAAATATACCCTTTATGTCACATAATTACAATATAGACTAAGGTTTGAATTCCATTAAACAAGCTTCACAGAGACAGTTAATGCATTTGGTTGTATGGATTACAAGGCACTAGATCTTGCAGAGTATCACAGGTAGTTTGTCAAACTCCTGACCTAAATCTCCATACAAAAAGTCTAATTACATTCCAATGAAGCAAGTTCACAATCAAGCAATATTTGCCCCATTCCCTAGTGCTTCAGAAATAACATGGACCAGAATTAAAAATACAATTTCTGACAGTCTCAGTCACTAACACCTGCCTGGAAGAAATACGATCGGATTTATTAGCATTACATCAACATCACAATCCAAAGTTCTGTATCTTAGCCAATCCCTGGTGCCCAACTATAATAAAACCAACGAGACCAAGTACAAAGAAAAGACCCTAATTCTGGCAATAATCAGACAAGGCAGAGTTACACTTGATTGAAGAAATATTATAACTATGACCCAAACACAGTCAACTAGGACTAATGACAGCCTCAAAGATACAGAAATGGCTTGAATATCCCTAAATGTACTGAATTTACTGCCTATGATTTTCAAAAGGCACTTACAGAAGACTGTGGCAATGCAGGCAAGTGGGAGATGCAGAATGTTTGGTTGAGTGAACTGCGTGCAATTAAAAATGGACACAATTTACTGCTCTGGAGTTATGGCTGAGTCCCACCATCCTTTCATTTTGACATTCGCAGGCTCCAATAGCACACTTTGATGTTGGAGAATTTCTGGATCACTACTCGCTGTATTTTATGCTTGAAACATTTGCTTAAATGCAGTGTGTTATGTAATGAGCAACGTAAAAGGGAAGAAGCAGAATGCTTGGTTAGGTTTACGTGACTCAGTTCAGTTGCTAATGTGATCTACGTGTTTTGTGGTGCTATTGACAGTTGTCGTCTTATTTCAGAACTGCTGTATTTAGTTGCCCAAATTGTGCAAGGCTCAGTGATCGTGTTATATATTGGCAGTGTCATTATTTTATGTGTTCGGTTCGAACACGTTGGATTGATTTTGTTTGCATCATTGTTGTTTTAAGTTTTAAGAGACCATAAACCCATTTCATTTTCTTGGTTAATTTAAAACCACAGTACTTCCGAAAAGCAATTTTGAAACTAAAATTAAAATATTTTAAATGATTGGTGAGCCAAGTTTTATACTAAAATACTAAATAGGTAATCTTCAAAGCTGCTATTTTAGAAACAATGGGCATACAATCCCTTAATAATTCTAATAATCATCCTTAAATTTCATGTAGCACCTTTCATGTTCAGAGAACATCCCAACAGGCTACAGGATTTACTGTAAAGGTTTTCACTTTAGTTTTCACTCCACCTTGCACTAAGAAAAACTTGTGTTATTGTAGCATCGAGACATCTCAAAGCACCTGTATAGTAATTATTCTCTAATATAGTGACTGTTTTTTGTAGGCAAACATTATTTCTGCTGTTATTTCTGCAAAGGCATCGCTCCATATGCTTAATCTGCTTTTCTGCTTTACAAATAATGATAAGTACAATACTAAGTATGGATCACAAACAGAAATGGCTGGGAACACTCAGCAGGTCAGGCAGCATCTATGGAGAAAGGAAAAGCAAGTCAACGTTTCAGGTCCACGACCCTTCGAGGTATCCAACAACGCAGGAACCCATCACCAGGTTTAAGAGTATCCAGGTTTGCTGTCTTACCGAATTTAAGGTGTGTCCCTGAATAGATACACTGATAGTAAGGAATTACGGAGAAACATCAATATTCCCCCATTATGTGTTCTCTCCATCTTCTGTGCACTTTATCATTGTGATGTGGAATTTTTTTTACAATTGATGAGGACTCTCAATGCTTTGGAACAGTTCTTTATTTTCTTAGGACCCAGAGAGAAGCATTTATACCATGACTGTTTTTTTCAACTTAGATTCAGAGGTGACAGGATATGTTCTCAACCTAGTGTTTCTCAACTGTTTTGGTCCCTGAATCTGACTGGGTTTCTTCTTAAAATGCGGTGGAAAATAGTGAAATAGTCCAACTCCAAAGCTTTTTGGAGAAGGACTGTACACTTTGAATTTTGGAACTCCCTCCCTTTAGCCCTTGATCTCCCTCTCTGTATCTGTGTTTAGACCTGTTGACTGCAACTATAGTCAAGTTCCTCTCCTTTTCATTCCTTGACCAGCACCATCACTGTGAAGAACATTGAGATATTATCCTATATAGAAGGTACCATATAACAACAACAAAATTACATTTATATTGCACCTTTCACATCAAGAGGATGTCCCAAAGCACTGGGCAGTCAGAGTTTCCTACCCAAAATAAATCCAAGTTGCTGTCAGATCAGTCAATCTAGAGAGATAACAAAAATAGAAGTTACTGGGAAAAACTCAGCAGGTCAGGCAGCATCTATGGAGAAAGGAAAAGTGAGTCAATGTTTCGGGTCCACGACCCTTCGTCAGAACTGGGGTATGTTGGGAGGAAAGGGCTTTTAAGGATTAGCAGAGAGGGAAAGGCAGGGAAAGGAAGACAAAGGGGAAAATGGGGTGAAGTGCAGGAGTTGATGGGTTAAAGGAAATCAAAATAGATATCTGGCATGAACTGACTATGAGATTATCAAATCGATAATTGAGAAACACGATTCTTACCCACTTTGTCACCCAAACCCTATTTAGGAAGTGGTTTTTAAGCAAAGCTTTTACTGCTGAGGTGACTAGCTATTCTAAGTGCTTTCTCATTCAGTTGAAGGTATGTGAGTGAGTTACAGCAGAGCTCTGCCAATGTGAGTGACTCATAATTCACCAATGACATGAATGTAAATGATCAATGATGGTCTTCTCTCAGAACTGTCCACTCTGAGAGTTCAGTGGCTTCAGAAGATTGTTGAGCACGGGGCTTCAGATTTATTACCAAACACTGAGTTGATAAATGTTACTGCACAAACATAAATTGTCAACTTTGCGTGCGATCTTGTGTCCAGTAAAATGTCCACTGAATGAGCCTCTTGATACATTTATAGTAATATATTTATTTTGTATATTTTCTTCCGGAAAACAGGTAAATTATTAAAAGATATATTAAAATCTAAAATGAACAAGACATAGTAATGGCATGCTTACAGATCTCAGTTACGGCTTTGGTTTGCAAGGTTAACAGGAGCTGATAGGCAAGAGTCTCTGCCCCTAGTGGTTGGCTGGCTGGTTGTGCTGCCATTATCATTGCCCTGGAATACTGGAGACCTGCCTGGTTCAGGAACTGGACTACCGAGACCGCACAGACGGCTGGTTTGATTCCATAGGAACAGGAGTAGGCCATTCAGCCCGTCGAGCCTGTTCCACCATTTAATTAGATCATCTGTATCTTTACTAATCATTTCAAATCCAATTTCCCGCTTTCACCCTGTATCCCTTAATACCTTGACCTGCCAAAAATCTGTCAATCATTCTTGAAGGTGTGGATAGTTCAAGCATCCACGACCTTTTGGAGGAGAGAATTGTAGATTTCTACCATCCTATGAGTGAAAAAATGCTTCCCAATTTCACTCTTAAATGGCCTGGTTCTAATTTTAAGACTATGCCCCTTTGTTTTGCATTCCCCACTGAAAATAGATTTTCTGCACCTACTCTATCAAATCACTTTATCATCCTAAAAACCTCTATCAAATTTCAATATTCCATTGCCAAATATAGTAATAATAATCCTTGCATTTGATATAGTGCCTTATCATGTCTTCTAGACGTCTCAAGGCACTTCACAGAATATACTGTAAAGTGAATTGACTGTACATTTTGCGGGTGAAACATTGCAGCCAATTGCACACAGCAGTGTCCCACAAACAGTCATGGACTGAATTAATCAATTTATTTTTTGAGTAAGGAAACTTGCCCAAGGTTTCGCCCTGCCTGGAATTGAACCCAGGCCTCTCGTTTGTAAGGCGAGTGCTCTAACCACTGAGGAATATCACCTTGGAACTAGTTCAGCTCCAAGAAGACCCCACTAACCTACCTCACACACCCACCAGGAGGATAATCACTAATTCATAATTTGCCTCCTGGAAAACATGAGCTTGAGCCCTCAGTAGGTAAACGGTAGATGACAGGAACTCCTTATAATTTCCCTGAAAGACATGCTCAGTAAGATATGCCTTAGAGCATTGCCACCATCTTCTTACTCACAGCTCATACACACATTCCTTCCCCCTGGCTCTACTATTGATAAATCCAAATTGTTGTTGTTGTTTTTTTAGAAGTAGGAGCAGGAATAGGCCATTCAGCCCATCGAGCCTGCCCCACCATTCAATCATGGTTGATATTCCATTCTAACTCCAGCTACCTGCCTTATCCCCATACCCCTTAATCCCTTTATGAATGTTATCTCAACAATTTAAGGCCATAACAGCTCACATTCCCCGTCTTCTGCAACCATCTGATCTGCCTGTTCTTTAGCAATTTAACCCACTTGTTTTAACATTATTAACACCTCTTCTCTTCAGTTTTGTTGCAATTCCCACCTTTGTTTCACAACATTAACACCTCTTTAACCCATCATCTCCTACCCTCTACCCCCATTTTCTCCTTTGTCTTCCTTGCCCTGCCTCTCCACTCCCTGCTAATCCTTTAAAGCTTCTCCTTATCATGCCCCAGTTCTGACGATGGATGCTGGATCCAAAACGTTGACTCACTTTTCCTTTCTCCATAGATGCTGCCTGACCTGTTGAGTGTTCCCAGCGACCTGTTTTTGTTTCAGATTTCCAGGATCTGAAGTATTTTGCGTTTTGGTTTTCCTTTCCATTGAGTGATGGTTCCACTAGCTAGAGGTGTTAAGAGTTTGCACAGTGACTTTATTGTAGACTATGAAGTCTAACCAAGGCACAATATTACTTATTGTCTCCTGACATGTAAGGCGATCTACAAGTGTAATTTTGTTGTTATTGAAACTGTGTCAGTTTGATTGTAAAATATAAATTTGTCTATAAATGTAATTTTGTTATTGTTGTAAAATAAATCCTCATTATAACATGTACAAATGTAATATTGTTGTTGTTGTTACAATAGAATTAATGCGTTAAGTAAATTTGAAGCATTACGTAAATTAAATTGGAACCAACAGAGGTGGAACTTTTAAATGATTAATTACATTATACTAATTCTGAGAATTAATTTAGAATTAATTCTAATTCTCTTATCTGAGATTGATAGATTTCTTATGGATAAAAGGATAAAGGGATATGGGGATAAGGCAAGCACGTGGAGTTAAATTAGAAGATCAGAAATGATCTTATTAAATGGCGGAGCAGGCTCGAGGGGCCAATTGGACTACTTCTGCTCCTTATTCATATGTTATGTAATTGAACTATAATATTCCAGATTATTCCTCATGATACAATCAATATTCTAAGGATTGCAAAATCGATCATCTGCCTTCTACAATGCTGCAGTCTTCCGCAATGACAGTTTACAATTATATACCATCTCCCACGTAATAATAATAATCCTTGTACTTTTTCACATCAGGAAGATGTCACAAAGTGCTTCACAGGATATACTATACTGTATAGAAATGTCAAATACTATATGTCTCTTATTTTTCAACACTATTTATTTTATGAATATTCATGCTTGTGGAACATACTCCTGGCGTGAAAATCGCTATACAAATGTAACTTGTTGTTAATAATATAATGATATATAATAATAATAATCCTTACATTTATATAGCGCTTTCCACGTCTTATCGATGTCTCAAAGTGCTTGTTCTTGTTGATGTGGGATGTGCCTCTTAAACATTGGAACATTTATTCACATTGGGGGTATCTTCTAGCAGCAAACACTCCAAGATCCAAGTGTGAACCCAGAAAGAGCAGCTTTACTAATACTGTAACTGCATAACTTTGGGTATTCTTCACTCCATACATCCAGATGGTCTCAGTGAGTGTGACTGCCAATGTGTCTCAAAGAAGCAGCACCCATCCAAGCAGAATAAAAATGTAGACTTGACATGAAGCCAGACCCTTGAGGTGAAAGCAATAAACCATCAACAACAAAAAAAACCTTGGTTACAGTGGACATAGTTTATAACCTAATAAACATACCCTGAATTGTATGAATTATATTCACCTTGAAGCAGTTTCTAATTTACTCTAGTTTAATTTAAGGCACAGAAGTTTTGAAAACTCTATACTCCTGCACGATCTTGACTAAGATTTCTGATTTGGAGCAATGCTAAATGGTGGGACAATATTTTGACATTAATTTTGTGCAAATTATAATTCACATCCACAATAACAAAAACTTGGTTCATAAAGCACATCTAACGCAGGATAGTGTCTCAGAGTGCTACAGTCTTGAGGACAAATAAATGCCAAAGAGTTATTCATATTCTGATTATAAAATCCATGTTTTTTTAAGAACATGTCAGTTGTACATGTTTGAAAGTCTATAAATTGTAAACTGATGCAATACATAAGTAAGCAGCACCATCTAGAGGAAGATTGTGTTTACGCTATTGTCTGATGGGAATAGTCCTGTTTGTATAATTCAGAGAATACAAAGTGTAACATAAGAATAAGGAGCAGGAGTAGGCCATTTGGCCCCTCGAGCCTGCTCCGCAGTTCAATAAGATCATGGCTGATCTTCTAATCTTCTAACCAAGGCTCCCTCTGCCTCCTTATCCTCCTGGACCTGTATCTTTTCAGATATATACACACTGACAAGTTACATTTCTACAGCGCCTTCATGTGAGCCACGTAACAATGGTAGAGCTTCATGCTGAGCTAGGGTGAGTGGGAGGTGACTTTATGTAGAGTTGAAGAGGAAGGTCTTCAGGTGTGATCTGAAGGTAAGCAAGGAGGGGGCAAGGTAGACAGGTTGAGGCAGAAAGATTTGGTTTATACTGTCTGAAATCAGGACTGACAATGATTTAACAGATGGAATGCACAGCCAGTTAAGCCAAGGGGCAAGTGGCGGAGTTGAGTGTGAGCAGATCAGAGATAGTGAGGTGTTAAGCCATGAAGTGATTTGTAAGTGAGTGTAAGGATATTGAAATTGATCCATTCTGCAATAGGGAGACAGTGCAGCCTGGTGATGAAGGTGCAGAGTTTGATATGGATCTGGATGCCAGTGGCAGAGTTTTCAATCAATTGGAATTTATGAAAGATGGAGCTGGAGGAACCAACTTGGTGGGCATTGAAAAACTTGAGATGGCAACGAAGATAAGGGTTTCAGGTTTGTTGGGTGTGAGAAATAACAAATTGCCATGTTTATAACCTAATTCTATATGAGTGGCTCTATATTATATAGAGCAATATTGCCAGACTCCGCCACTACCTCACCCCCCACGCTGCCAAAACTCTCATCCACTCCTTTATTACTTCCAGGCTCGACTACGGGAATTCTCTCCTCGTCGGCCTCCCCAGCTCCTCCCTTCACAGGCTGCAGATCATTCAGAACTCTGCAGCCCATGTTCTCTCCCGTACCAGGCTTTGTGACCACATCCCTCCCACCCTCGCCCGTCTCCACTGGCTTCCCATCCCCCAGAGGATCAAATTCAAGATCCTCGTCCTCACTTTCAAGGCCATTCACGGCCTTGTCTGTCCCCGCCTATCTCTCTGACCTACTGTCTCCCTATCAGCCTGTGCCCACACCCTCCGTTCAGCAGACTCAGGCCTGCTCCACGTCCACCGCCCTAACCCCCCAACCATCGGGGGCCGGGCTCTCAGCCTCTCTGCTCCCACACTGTGGAACTCCATCCCGCTGCCCCTCCCCCTCGCTTCCTCCCTTTCCTCCTTCAAGGCCGGTCTGAACAACAACAACAACCACAACAACAGCTTTGATTTATATACTGCCCTCCACGCCGGACGGTGTCTCAGAGCTTCACAGTAGCGGATCCCGGGACCGAGTCAGGGGCAGGGCCAGAAAGGTGACCAAAAGCCCGGTCGAAGAGAAAGGTCTTCAGCTGTGAAGCTGTCAAGACCTTCCCCCTCTCCCACTCTCCTTCCCCCTACTTTGACCCCCCCCCACCCCCCCCCCCCCCACCCCCACCGCCCCCCCCGGGTCCCAACCTGACTGTTCAGTGCTTTGGGATGTCCTCCCGACGTGAAAGGCGCTTTATAAGTGCGATTTTGTTGTTATTGTTGTTGTTGTTATTGTTGTTGTTGTTGCATCAATCAGCAAGGCCTGATTGTGTTTACATAGCTTAACATCAGAGTTCCAGAGGTTAGGGGACTTGAACCATGTGAGTGCAGTTTCACTAAGGTGATGAGGTTAGGTGGAGGAGGATGATGTGACCATACTGTAAAAGGGTTCTCCTGCAGTCTTCACATCTAATGCATTAGAATCTTTAATGCAGAAACGAGTAGCTTGTTGACTCCCCCATGACCACGAGTCTTCCTCTCCACCCGCCCACCTCCCTTGACAACTGGCCACATACAAATTACCTGAGATGCTGGAAATCTGGTATAAACACAGAAGTCACTGGGAACACGCATAAGGGCAGGCAGCATCAATGGAGAGAGGAAAATGCGTTAACGTTCAGGCCTATGACCTTTCGTCAAAACCCTTGACAACCATGCTGATAATAAGCCTGAGGGATAGCTGACACACAAAGAGCTGAAAATGTTCTTGTTGAAGTATTTAAGTTACTGGTGTATTTAGGAATATGATAGTTTTGCTGCTGATCACAAGATGGAAATTCAAACTGGGAGGCTGAACGAGACCTCGTGGAATTAATGTGAGGCCACAACTGAAACAATACAAATAGGACACTGGGCTTGATTGCTATCAAGTTGAATTCAAATCATCAAAAGTCATATTCAAGCTATGAAGTGTTCTTGTCAGATTACATCTAGAATAATGTGTCGAGCTCTCGTTGACTGTAAGGGGCTGCCCAAGCTCTAGAGGCAGTGCATAAAGAACACAAGGCCATAAGAATTAGGAGCAGGAGTAGGCCATTTGGCCCTTCGAGCCTGCCCCGCCATTCAATAAGATCATGGCTGATCTTCTGACCTAACTCTGATTACCTGCCCTATCCCCATATCCCCATATCCCTCTATTTTTCAAAACTCTGTCAGTCTCAGCCTTGAAAATGTTCAGGGACTGAGCCTCTACAGCCTTTTAGGGTAGTGAATTCCATAAATTCACTACCCTCTGAGAGAAGAAATGTTTCCTCAACTCTGTTCTAAAAAGCTGACCCTTAATTTTAAGACCGTGACCCGTGGTTATAGATTATCCTATCAGGGGAAACAATCCCTCAGTGTCTACCTTATCCAGCCCTTTAAGAATCTTATATGTTTCAATAAGATCCCCCCTAATTCTTCTGTACTCTAGAGAATACAGCTCTAGTTTATTCAACCTATCCTCATAGGTCAGTCCCCTCATCCCAGGAACTAACCTAGTGAATCTACGCTGCACCCCTTCTAAGGCAAGTATGTCCTTTTTTAAATAAGGAGACCAAACCTGCACACAATACTCTAGGTGCGGTCTCACCAGAGCCCTAAAGGCACGAGGGTGATCTCTAACATTAAAAAAATGAATTATTCCCACAAATATACAGTCAATTCACTTTACAGTGTATTCTGTGAAGCACTTTGAGACATCTAGAATATGTGAAAAGCGCTATATCAAATGCCAGGATTATTATTATTCTAAGCTAGAGTTCTTTCGCCTTGAAATGAGACAGGTCAGACATGACCTTAAAGAGGTAAATAGAATAATAGGATTGAAAAAATAATGCAGAATAAATAATTCTGAGAAGCTAAAGCATTAAGACAAGAAGATTTACGGCCGTAACCGATAATTTGCAAGACACCAGGAAGTATTTATTTACATTGAGGATAATTAGCAACTGAAATAGGAAGGATGTTTGAGGATAGGAGACTGCACGGATTTAAGAAAAGAATGGATGTTCTGGAACAAAGACGTCAAACAGGTTGAAGAGTCACAGTTGGGATCTTGTGACCTTTGTATCGATCAGATCAATTTCATTACAGAGATAGATTTGTTTCAACTGAAGGTCAAACATGTTGCGTTAGTGGCTCAAGTCAATGGTCAAAGGGCAGATAGTATGTTTTTAACCCTGAGATCCAGCAAATGACACAGCTAAAATAAATTATAGTTAAGTGAATTGCAGTCTTCCAAAGATCAATAGTGGCCATATATATTTCCCTTCAAATAAGAAATAATTGAGCATCGGTCTATTAAGAGAAACGTGGACGTAAAGAACTGTGCATTCATTTTAAATGGTGTTAATCTTTTATTTTTACAACACACATTGTCAGTTGACACTGAAATATTTTGAAAAATACATTGATTTTGACTATCAGTCAAATAATCTCTTCTTGTGATTGATTGGTAATGCTCCAAATGAAAACAGACAGACTGTACTGACACTAATTAATCATTTCACAATGGTGCACATCCCACAATTTGTGCAGAGAAAGGCAAAATATAATTTCTAGGCAGAGCGCAGAGGAACTGAAATTGAAATGAAGCAGCCAGATGGAGGCAGCATCAGCCCAGGGCTCCATTTGTTGAAGTGAAAATTCAGCTGAGCCACGACACAGGAGTTTTAAGTTGAAAAAATTACATTAGAAAAGCAATTGTAACTCAAATGTTTAAAAGCCTCTAGCAAATCATACAGAAGTGTTTATCTACCTCAGGTTTATGTAGATGCTGTCAAGATGTTATGCTGCATGAAGGACAAATGCAAGTTGTTATTGTTGAGATTCATATAAAGTTATTTTTTAATTTGAATTGCCTCTATACAGTATGATGGTTGAATATATTGTAGAAGTAGTCTTGGTTTTGACTCAACCACGGTAATAAAATTAATTAGCATTTTTATAGTGCCTTATCACATTAAACTATCCCAAAAATTAATGTCAAGCAAAACAATTGTTATCAGATGGGCTGTTATCAGATATTAACTTGGCAATACAAAACAGGAGGCTATAGTAAATGAGCAATTCACCATATTCATAAAGCATACGGAGCAAGACAGCTCTAGCATTAAATTGTAGAAGGCAAAGAATCATTGTCCTCAGCCAGTTGTTTACTATCATCGTCTCCTGTCTGTTACAAAGCCAGCAAGCTCATTTTCTGTTACTTCAACAATCCAAATCTGTTATTAGGGCCTCGCGTGTGGATAGCGTGTAGGATTTGTCAAATGCTTTCAGAAAGTACAAGTAAATGGTAACTTGAGGACAGCTCTTTCCAAGTTATCTCCTCACAATTCCCATGCATTTGTGAAGCTCGCTTCTCAGTTGCCCTCCGATCCACCATTGGTGTCATGTTTCCAAACGATATGCCCCAAAATTCTAGAGCAATCTTCCACTATCCTTTCACTTTGCCCCCTCTCTTCTCATCTTCAGGCTACACCTGAAGACCTTCCTCTATGTGTCTATGTTCACATCCCCAGCCCCCAGGTCAGTGTTGCACTCTGCTACTGCCAAATGCTCTAGGACTCTATCCTGCATCAGGGATCCTTTATAAATGCAAATTGTCGTTGGTCTCTTCTATTTTTTTAAAATTACGAAAATGAAAGTTATTTTTTACATTATATAGATACGAAATTGCGAATGATACCCAACTCTACCTCTCCTCTTTCACCCTCAACTCCAGGACTACTGGCGTCTTGACTGTCAGCCTGTCTGTCTGACATTGCGTCCTGGAGGAGTCACAACTTTCTTCAGTTGAACGTCTTCAAGACTGAGGTCCTCCTGATTGGCTGCCGTCAGCAGCTCTGCACCTCAGGCGCTGGCAGCATCAGCATCCAAGGTTGCCCTCTCCATCTCTTGAAGCCAATCAGGAACCTGGGTGTCTTGTTTGACCCTGGGCTGTCCTTCCTCCCCCACATCCGCACCATGACCAGCACTGCCTTCCACCATCTCTCTAACATTCCAGACTCCACCACTGCCTCACCCACCAGGCTGCCGAAACCTTCTTCCATACATTCGTCACATCAAGGCTCGACTATGGAAACTCCCTCCTCATTGGCTTTCCCCGCACTTCCCTTCACAAGCTGCAGATCTTCCAGAACTCTGCTGCTCGTGTCCTCTCTGTGACCACATCGCTCCCACCCTCGCCCGGCTCCATTGGCTCGCCATCCCCCAGCTAGTGGGATTCAAGACCCTTGTCCTCACTTTCAAGGCCATTCATGGCCTTGCACCCTCCTATCTCTACCTGCTGACTCTCTATGAACTTGCCCACCCTCTCCGTTCAGCAGGCTCCGGTTTGCTCCATGTCCCCCACCAGGCCTGTCCTACCATGTATAGACGGGCTTTCAGCCTCTCTGCCCCAACAACATGGAATTCCATCCCACAGTACCTTCACCTCACTTCCTCCTTTGCATCCTCCAAGGCCGGTCTCAAGACCCTGCGCTTTGATCATGCCTTCTGCCGCTCTCCCAACTCTCTGCTTCTCCCCCTTTCTCCAACCTGTGTGTTCAGCGCCTTGGGACGTCCTCCCCACATGAAAGGCATTCTATAAATGTAATTTTGTTCTTGTTGTAAATTAACAGCATGTATTATTTTCTATATTCCTTTCCCAATGCACAAGGAACATTGTATTTTTCCAAATTTCAAATAAATTCTTTGTGAAAATTCTGCAGTCTGGCATCAATTATGGCTAAAAATTGCATGTTGTTGTCCTCCTGACATGAAAGGTGCTATACAAATGTAATTTTATTGTTGTTGATACATTATTCAGGAAGATATGATAGATATTGACATGAAATTATATGATGATTGCTAAATGCAAGCATTACTTTCCCAGTTCCTGGTTATTGAAATGATACCTAAAAGTTTAGGAAGTTTAGGAATAAATTCTATTACATTTTGCTTATTATTCAAGTATCGTGCTAGTGGTACAGTAAGTCTGTGCTGAGTTTATAGCTCAATATGTTTGGTTGAAAGTATTGGAATTGGATCAAAGATTGTGCCTGAATTACAGCATTAGAGTAAAAGCTGGATCGTTGTCAGAATCCGCCACTGTGAAGCACTCCGGGATGCTATCCCACATGAAGGGTATAAAAGCCCTCCATGGCCTTGTCCACCATTATAGCTGTGACCTCCTAACCCCCTACCAACCTGCCCACCCCCTCCCTCAGCAGGCTAAGGTCCCCGCCCCACCCTCCCCACCATTGGCGGGCAAGCCTTCAGCCACTCTGCCAGCAACCTCTGGAACTCCATCCCACAGTCCCTCTGCCTCACCCCCCTCCCTGGCCTCCTTCAAGTCCCGCATCAAGACCCTCCTCTTCGACGGTCCCATCAATCACCCCAAATGCCCGCTTTCCCTCCCCTCCTTATCCCAGCTCGGGTCTGAAACAATGACTGTCCAGCTCCTCGGGACATCCTCCTGACGTGAAAGCCGCTGTACAAGTGTGATTTTGTTATTGTTGTTTAAATGCAAGTTGCTGCTGTTGTTACTTGTGAGCATGATGAAGGTAATGCTTTCGTTTGGAGCCTTGTACAGATAAGCAGACTTCTGAAAAATTGCCGTGAAGATAACAGGCATTCTAATGTAATGAACAGTTAGACAGAGTACAGAGGAGGTCACGTGTATGAAACTATATCCCAGTGGATGGAAAAGGGTGTCAGAAGTCTTGAAGACAGGAAGAAACGTGGCAGGGAAAACAAACCAAGCCTCGTACAATGCCTGGAGATTCAATTTTTCTTGTGGGGAGTATGTGGGTAGACTCCCATTAAAAGTACAATAACAACAACAACTTTGATTTATATAGTGCCCTCCACGCCGGACGGCGTCTCACGGAGCTTCACAATCGCGGATCCCGGGACCGAGCCAGGGGCAGGGGGAGAAAAGTGACCAAAAGCTCAGTCAAAGAGAAAGGTCTTGAGCTGAGACCTGAAACTGGGAAGAGAGGGGGCGAGGGGAAGGGAGTGAGGAAGGGAATTCCAGAGCCTCGGGGCGTAGTGGCTGAAGGCACGGCCGCCGAGGGTGGAGCGGAGGACTCGGGGGGACATGGAGGAGGCCAGACCCAGAGGAGCGAAGGCAGCGGGTGCTGGGTTGGGGGGAGAGGAGATCAGAGAGATAGGGGGGGGCAGAGGAGTGGAGGGATTTGAAAACAAGGGTGAAGATTTTGAAGTCGATCCTCTCTGGGACAGGGAGCCAGTGAAGTCTGGCAAGGACTGGGGTAATGGGGGAGCGAAGTTTGGAGTGGGTGAGTATGTGGGCGGCAGAGTTCTGGATTAGCTGGACTCTGTGGATTGTGGTGGAGGGGAGACTGGAGAGGAGGGCGTTGCAATAGTCCAGCCGAGAGGTGACAAAGGCCTGGACCAGGGTTTCAGTGGCTATTGGGGTGAGGTATTGCCAGAGACGGGCGATCCGTCTCCAGTAGACAGTGTTCTGCAAATTTCTGTAAAGAAAAACGCAGCAATTTAAATATCTAGTCAAGAACAGGAATGAAGGTGATAATAATACACACAGTCAAACAGATATGAATGGCTCCTGTGTTCCTGGGTGCATGAAAATATACTCTACTTACTCACAGTTGAATGATGTCAGTTCAGGGAGAAAGCCTACCATATTTTTCGTCACTTCCCTAAGGAGATTAAATAAATTGAACAGAATCCATGATAATGCACACGGGCTGTCGAGTGAGACTGCTCAATGAGCCAAACATGCTTTTGGTGGATCTTCTATTACTATATGTTATGCTCTTAGCATCTCAGGCTCTTCACAAGCACACTCTGCTGGTTAATGATTTTAAGACCCTGCACTCGATGCTTTTTCAATTCTGGTGCATACTGGCAGTATTATAGGAGATGTATTGACACAGCAGAATTCTCCCCCATTCCAACTCAGTCACCGACAGAATTATGGCCTGCATTTTTTTTCACTTTAATCAAGATGCTGTTATATCAACATTGTGAAACTAAACAGGCTGTCTACATTGTCTACACTTTTATAATAATAATCCATACATTTGATATAGCGCTTGTCACATCTTCTCATGTCTTTAAGCGCTTCACAGAATATACTGTAAAGTGAATTGACTGTATATATTTGTGGGTGAATCGCGGCAGCCAATTGCGCACAGCAGTGTCCCACACACAGTCGTGGATTGAAATGACCAATTTTTTATTGTGGTTTTTTTTGGAGGCATTATTATTAGGCGTGTGGAGTAAGGAAACTTGCCCAAGGTTTCGCCCTGACCTGCCTGGATTCGAACACAGGTCTCACGCTTGTAAGGCCAGTGCTCTAACCACTGAGCTGCAGGACGCCACACTTTTTGCCTTCAAAATACAGAGTCATTTTGAAATAACCAATAAAAAAAAAATTCTTGAGGGATTCTTATCAGGAGTGCGAAGAAAGGAAATTTGCCCAAGGTTTCATCCTGCCGGGAATCAAGCCCAGGTCTCCAGCTTGCAACGTGAGTGCTCTAACCACTGAGCTATAGGACAACACAACCAAAGTAGTACTTCAATACCTGTTGAATAAATGTGCCATCACAACGTATAATCGAAACAATGTATATCGGGACGATTTATACCAGGAGTTCCAGGTATGGGATTAGTACATCGGTAGTTTGGGACACATGTTCGTGTAACCGCCAGTAAGGTGGAAGGCGAACGAGATGGACCTTCTAGCATTTCTTATTGTAGACAATTGTGTCACCCTCATCTCTTTGTATCTCCCGCCTCGGCGAGTTCTGCTACAAAGACCAGGGATCAAAAACAACAACAATAACAATTTAAAAAATAGCATTTAGGTAGTGCCTTTCACGTCGGGAGGACGTCCCAAAGCGCTGAGCAGTCAAGTCGGAACCCGAGCGGAGGGGGGAGAATCAGGGTAGGGGGAAGGGGAGTAGGAGAGGGGGAAGCGTTAGGAGGGGAGCAGAAGGCACGGTCGAAGAGGAAGGTCTTAAGACCGGCCTTGAAGGAGGAAAGGGAGGAAGCGAGGGGGAGGGGCTGTGGGATGGAGTTCCACAGGAGGAAGCGAGAGAGAGGGTGAAATGGAGGGATGGAGTTCCAGCATGTGGCAGCACAGATGCTGAATGCTCGCGTGCCAATGGTGGAGTGGGAAGTGAACAGGATCTGAAGTAGACTGGTGTCCACTGAACGTAAAGAGTGGACAGTCTTATATTGGGTTGTGAGGTAGTGGGGAGCATGACCCTGGAGGGCCTTGAGGGTAATTACCCTCAAGTAATTACCGAGTAGCCGAGTGAATCCCATTAATTAAGGATTTAGGATAAGCTGAATCACCTCAATAGTGTTTATCCGTACACACTACAGAAAAACGAGTTTCAGAGATAGGGCACACATTACGGCCATATGACTCAACTCATAAACTCGAGTGACAAACAGTATTAGTATCCCAAAAAACTGACAGGGAAACATAATAAAGATTGCAGTAAAATGCTGTAAAACCCTTATGATATTTGATGTTCGTGCGATGCCAACTAAATGTCAATGTTTGTCCAGGGACATTAATTAATTTGATACCTTCTTTTACTGCTGAATTTGATCAATGATTTGTTGTGTTCATTACATGAAGGGAAAGTCCTGGTAAATCAATATCAGTCTATTTTTGTAGTCAGTGACAGGGTTGATGTAAACCAAAGTAAATTATGATTCAGTGCTACGCGCGCCCTCCATTGCGCAGATAATTCAATTCAAATCACAATCTTCATAACAATATTAACATCTAGGAATGTTTGAGCATATAGCATTTCAAGTTCAATTTATTCAGGGCAGTGTTTGGCAGTGATTTAAATATTATTTCTGAGGCTGATCCATGTAAATTAGTGGGGAGGGTTAACTTCAAAACTGCAATTATCTTCAGACTCTTGTTATCCTGCAATAATTCAAGCTTTCATTTTATGTTAAATTTTATGTATAAATGCATTAACTAAGTACAGTTAGAGCCTCAGTTTGCATTCAAAGGTACGTCATTGAGGCAATACTCTAATGAAATGTTAATCTGAATTCTTGTGCAAGAGCAAATTTATAATGTGTTGGCAGTACTTAAGCAACGTCGTTTGAGGATTTGATCGGGTTGCCGGGACTTATTTTCATCACAGAGACTTTTGTATACATAATATAATAATCTTTGCATTTGATATAGCTTTGTATTTTACACTCTGGTGACGTCTCAAAGCACTTTTTAGGATTTTACTGTGGAATATGGCAACTAATTCCAGATAGTTAGTACACAGCAAACTGTCCCGCAAACAGCCATGAAACGAATGACCAATTTTATTTGAAGATTGTTGGCTGGGTTACCAGGAGAAACTCCCATCTCACTTCAAGTGGTGCCGTGGGATCTGAAAGGCCATGTTAACAGGAAGATAGGTTTAACATTGCATCTGAAGTACAAGAAATAAGGCAAATTGCTAGCCAAAGACTATGTGTTGCATATTTGCTTTAAGGACATAAGTGGCAATTGAATAAGGATGTGCAAGTACGTACAAAAGGATTCTGGAAAGAGTGACTTGAAGATTTTGAAAGAGAGTTTAAAGAGGTGAATTTGAAAGAAGTTGAATTGTAAAATTTGCATTGAAGATTCGAGTGAATCTACATTGCGTTTTGTGCATGAAATAACATTACTTCTGGCCAATATCCAGTGAATCAGCATTTCAATGCCAGAATCCATGGGGGAGAAGTGTAGAATCACATTTTAATGGAGTCAAGGAGCATGTTTAGGCTAGGTGGGTGTTTGACACAATGTCCCATTACCATACTTACGAGTGCCCAAAACCAGACCGAGAATTCCCAATTTTCTTGCCAACTGAACGTGGAATTTTCCCTGTGTCTGGGGTAGAATGTGTGCTGTCTCCCTGGAGAGACACATTATAATAATAATGATGATAATAAAAATCCTTGCATTTGTTATCAGGCTTTTCGAGTTTGGAGGACAGGCCTAAAGCTCTACACGGGATATACTGGAAAGCGGAGTGAATGTGCACTTTGTTCGTAAAAGAGGATGCCTTTTGTGCACAGCAACATTGTGACAGTATAAAGGGTGTAGAGTGGTGGCCTTTAGTCATTGACTGACTTTGTTGATCAGATTTGGTGTGATAACAATGGTGAGAATTAACAGGTTGGATAGTTGGTTGAAATAATTTATAGCTCCTTTGAAGACACACATCTCATTTTTTACAATGCCGATGAGTTTTGTCATTCAAAGTTTATCTTTTGCATCCAGTTTGTCAATGACCGACCTTTGTGGTACGCAGAAATAGTGAATTGAAACATCTGGTGACATTTCCATTACATAATAAAAATTTCAGAACAAGGACAGCTTCATAAGCACATCTCCATAAATACTGTACAGAGAAGCACAATATTTTGTTTAAATTGTGTTTTTTTCTTAAAGGGATTCCTACTGTTCTTTTCGATCAGTGGTAACTCCAGCCCAGAATGTTTCTGCTCCCAGTTGCGAAGGACAGTGTTTTTGTACAGCCAAAAATGGAATACCAACTTAACTCAACCAGTCTGAAGCTGGACTCAAATGATACCTGCACAAAGTAAGTATTCTTTGCTGTTGAGCACATGACCACAACGACAGCTGAACTATTCTTAAGAAACTTTGGCCCAAACCATTATACTAAAGTCAGTCTTGAGACTTTTAGACCCCAAATTATTCTATAATTATCGGTTTAAATTTTGCCGAATAATCGTCACATTGAATCTGTTCTGAAGGTCACATTTTTCAATCCAATGAAACGTACCTTCAGTCCAGGTGGATTATACGACACTAAATTTGTCTAAAAATATAATACTCTTCAGTGCATTGCTCTCAAATCGATTGAGTATAAAAGGTCTCTTTGATGGATGGGTTGAAGTATAAAGGCAAATTGAAACAGCAAATTCTACCACAAAAAGGGTATTGAGTTTTATTCAAAATGCTTCTGAAGTTGGATCCATGAGTGCCAATTTGGGGGAAGTAGGTAATTAAAAGAACAGCTGGCGTTTGACAAAAGGAGTGTTTGTCTCAAAGCAAATTAAGATGCAGGAATCAACATCTCATTACCAGCCTGCTAATCGGTGCAGATAAGTATTGGAGGATTCTTGATCATTTCTTTGAAAAACATTGTTTGCAACGCATTATCATGTATCATTCCAGTCAGCAGTGTAGTGATTTCCGAATGATTGGTTTGCTGTGTTTAGAGTGAAATCTTCAAAGGTATCCCCTCTAATTTATCAAACTGACCTATTCCTTAGTTGGTATTATTCTTGCCTCTTGGTCAGAAGGTTGAGCCTTGGAAATACTCAATCACATTCTGTTTACACTTTTCCAATGCACTTCTCACTGGTCTCCCCAGTTCCACCAAGCTTCAACTCATTTAATATGCTACCAAACGCACCATCATCCACACCAAACTCAGCACTCCCATCATCCCAGCCAACTGTCTCCCTGTGGATTTATTTCTCATCCTCACTACAAATACATCAAGTCCCTGGCATCTTGTCACCCCGATTTCCTACCCTACTCCTCCGTCCACCCACTGCACTCAGCTAACCTTGGTTTCCCACATGTTGCCCGTCCTCTCCAAGCCATTATTAATGGCTGAGCTTCAGCTCTTATTCCTAACCTCTAGAATTTGCTCTCTTCAACTCTGTGTCTTGGCTGCTCTTACTGCCGTCAAGTCCCACCTCAAATCGTACCATTTCAAACGCATCTATGAGAACCTTACCTTTCCATCACTCCAACGTCTCCATTGTTTGGCATCAAATCTCACACCAGATATTAACCTACTGAAGGGCTCTGTATAAATGCAAGTTGTTAACGTTCAATTATCAGAGCGTTAGCTGATAATCCTCCAAATATAATTGGTCAGTCATTTTATGACTGTTTGTGGGTCACTGCTGTTCACAAACTGTTAGCAGGGTTCTAGAAAATACACTACCACTCCAGAAAACTTTCAGATGTTTTGATGTGATCTTAAATTCACTGATTTTTGTTTTGCCTTTGTGGTGCCTTGCTCCCATATCAAATATCAAATGCAAAGGTTATTATTATGCTGCAAGCATTATTACTGCAATATTAGTATTTTTGGCATCAGTATAGCGTTTGAGTGGAAAATGTACACAGTGTTTTATTAGCCCCCTCTGACGAGAATTCAGCATAGACTTTGCAAAAGAATATAAAGGATAAAATCTAGTTAAAATAATGTTCCTCATTTGTACTTCTGCAAGTTTGGCTCCCAAACACTACATCATAACAAGAATACAACACAATACAAATTTACATTTAAATAGCATCTTTTTCCACGGGGAGAATATCCCAAGGCACTGAAATTTACTACAATTTCAAATTGCATAAACATTTAGTGGATTGCTACAAATATATGATCTGCAATAATATCTTTACCCACTTTATGTCCCAATTGCCTATAGAATTTCTTGTGTAGCGATAGACAGTGTAAATTTCCAACACTTGTGTGTTAGCATGATACCCAAGCTATGCAAAGATATGTATCTATGTAGGCAATTAAAGCAAAATTAAACCCTTTCATGACTTGTAACAGCATTCTCCAAGCATTAGAAACTAGAACGTTAGAAACTATTCATTCTGTGTCAGCCCAGCTCAGTTGGTAGCTCTCTCGCCTCTGAGCCAGAAGGTTAATAATCCCTGCATTTGATATAGTGTCTTGTTCCACCATCAATACATCTCAAACCACTTCACAGAATCTTACTGTTACACTGAGGTCCCACCTGGACAGGTGGACATTAAAGTTCCTATAGCATTATTCAAAAAGAAAAGGTAATTTCTTCTTCTGTTGTGCTAGCCAACAATTCCCCAAACATGATTAGTCACTCACTTCATCTGAAGTTTGTTATAGCTGTATGGAGATTGTTTATCACATCCAATCATGAAATACACAGTCATTGCACTTCACATTATATCCCGTTGAGCACCTTGAGAAGTCCTCCTGACATGAAAGGTGCTATATCAAATGTAAGCAATATTATTATTATCTGATAGTTGACAAAACATATTGTATAAATCTATTAGAAACAGCATGAATTAAACAGGAACAGAAATTATTATTCCCCTTTTCATTACACTGATAATAAGCATTCATACATTTGATATAGTACCTCAAAGAGATTCACATGAATTACAGCAAAATGTAGTGTTTGCAGCCAATTTGCACATAACAATGTCCCATGAACAGCAATGAAGTGTGTAAATGCTGACACCATCAGCAAAAAAATGTGCTGAAGATACTTAGCTACAGTATTTTTCTGTCTTGGAAATTAAAGTTTCATTCCATTTGCCACTTTGTTCATTTTTCTCTAGATAAGACCAAATTAAAGCAGGGAAAGTGATAGTTAATGGACTGTTCACAGGCAATGCGAGAAGATGTGCAGTGGAATTTGTTAGTTGCAGTAAACATATGTAAATACATGTGTAAAGAGGGAATCCTTAATGAACTATCAGCTTATTTTATGTGTGTATCAGGCAAAGATCCTCAATCCGTAAGTGCAATGTTAGGAGGGAATTTATCACAATAGCTGAAATTGTTCAGCTGCTTTTGGCAAAGAAAGTGAACGGCAACCCGACCATCAGAGTAAGCCCACAGTAACTGCACTGTTATGTTCACTTGGAAATCAAAGCTTGTTTAACCCCAAATTGGAAGAATTTAATCAAATAGTAATGAAGGCTGAGGAGGACAAAGTCCAGGTGAATTTGATCATCAGGTCAGCCCTTCAACAAAGTTTCTCAGTACAACAACAAATTGGACTTGTATAGCTCCCTCCACACAGGATAGCGTCTCGGAGCGCTTAACTGTGGTGGACTTTGACTGCGAGCATGCGGGGGGGAATGGCCGTAAGCATGGTCGAAGAGAAAGGTTTTCAGGTTTCAAAAAGGGGAGAAAGGGTGCAAGATGGAGGGATTTAAAGACAGTGTC
Source organism: Hydrolagus colliei (assembly GCA_035084275.1). Taxonomy (NCBI): domain Eukaryota; kingdom Metazoa; phylum Chordata; class Chondrichthyes; order Chimaeriformes; family Chimaeridae; genus Hydrolagus; species Hydrolagus colliei. The sequence goes on along the minus strand of CM068744.1, from coordinate 2,464,596 downwards.
CAGGGTTTGGGGGAGTTGTGTACAGTAATATTGTGAAGCTCTTTAAGACCTTTCTTGATGTGAAAGTTGCTAAATTGGAAAAAAATATTTTAACATGGAAGATTTATCTTGCTTTGATGGTTGTATTACATCTTCAGTACCATGGCTGGCTCCTTATTTGACTCAGTCCTAAAATTTAGTCCTATAACTTTTAAAACCAGCATTAGTATCATTTTAGCTTGCTTTAAGGAGGAGAAGGAAAAGCTTCTATTTATTTTCCTCCCCTCTCATCCCTTAGTTGTCTTCTTCTCACAACTGCAAATTTGTTGTCACCTTCCCCCACTCGTTTGTTGTTGACCTTCCCTCCCCCCATATAGTGGAGCTCCTGTGGCTCAGTGGTTAGAGCACTTGTCTTGCAAGCTGGGGAGACCAAGCTGGGAGGACCTGTGTTCGAATCCAGGCAGGTCAGTGCAAAACCTTGGACAAGTTTCCTTACCCCACACGCCTAATAATAATTCATCCAAAAAAAACACAATAATAAAATTGGTCATTTCAATCCACGACTGTGTGTGTGGGACGCTGCTGTGCGCAATTGGCTGCCGCGATTCACCCACAAATATATACAGTCAATTCACTTTACAGTATATTCTGTGAAGCGCTTTGGGACAATGATAATATATGGGAAGTGCTATATCAAACGCAAGGATTATTATTATAGACAGACTAGCTGACTGGATGGACCAGACAGATGGACTGGATTGACGGGCAGAATGACTGAACCTGGGATACCAGGATGACCAGATGGAATTGACCAGAAAGCAGCAACCAGAGTGGATGGAATGGAATGTATGAGCTACTGCAACGTTGCCATTTTTGCTCCCAAAAGCCTCCAATTTAACCAACGGTAACACAACAAAATTAAACTTGTATATCACCTTTCACATCAGAGGACCATCATTAAAGTTTCTGCAGGAGATTGTGTGTGAACTGAGCAATATATAAACACACAAAAAATGGAACAACAAGAAGTTGGATTTATATAGTGCCCTCCATGCCAGACAGCATCTCAGAGTGGATCAAAGCGGATCGCAGGTTTTTTATTATTTTTTTAATTTGATTTGGTAAGATTCAATGACATTCTTAAATAAACATTAAATTTAAAAAAGAAAAATTTAATTTGATAAGATTAAATAACTTGTGGATGGTGGAAAATGGTGCGCATGAAGGCTCGTTTCTAGAGGTGGTGGTGGGTGGGGAGAGTAAAGGTGGCAAAGATTGTCACTTCAATTAGCTGCATGATTGTAGTGTCCTTGCAAGCCTGTGATCTGTGTTCGAATCCAGGCAAGTCAGGGTGAAATCTTGGGCAACTTTCCTTACTCCGCATCCCTAATAATAACCCCTAAAATAAAATATTTCCTGTTGGTATTGAATGCTCTGGTTGCTTCTGTAGTATTGATCTGTGAGCTTTATTCACTTGAGCTGATCTGACCATTAAGTTACCAAACGTTCATTATACCGGGCAACATAAGTAGTTCTGCTTCTGACTATTTCAGCCAAATTTCAGCGTGTCTGATGATCATGGTTTTACTGTATTTCACCGTGGTTCTCAGTCAGTAGCGCTTTTGCCTCGAAGACAGGAAGTTGCAGGTTCAAGCCTCACATCAGGACTTGGAGTTCACAGATTTTGCAGCAAATACTGTATAAATTAATCGGCTGTTAATTTCATAATCATTGACACCTGTATTTCCTTCTTCACACGGGGGGTTGGTTACACATGGTTAACCAAATACATCAGCATATCCAGTTTTATGTAAATGAAAATGTAAATCCACCAGTCCCTTACAATACATGATAGTGATCCGATCACCCCCATCACTGGTTTCCCATCCTTCAGAGAATCAAGCTCAAAACCCTCTCCTTCAAAGCTCTCCGTGGTCTTGCTCCCATTCACCAACCAACCACATAGCAGCCTGTCCACTCCCTCCACTCTGCAGACACCAGCCCTGCTTCAGTTCTCCCTCACTTCTCACCCAACCATTGGCAGTTGCGCATTCAGCACCTCTGCTCCCATGCTCTGGAACTCTATCCCGCAATCTCTCCCGCTCAAGAACTGTCTAAAGACTTTCCACTTCCAGACCACACATTAAAACCACACATTAACACCATAAACAATCATGTGATTTATTATTTAATCTAAATACACCACAGATATCGGAAACCGCTCCTTTAACGAAACCGAGGTGGAAATATTCTGCATTATAGCAAACGTAATGAAATTGCAGGTTAGTTAAATATCTGAAAATGCTTCTGGCAGTGTCTGACAGCTATAAGAAATCACTTTGTGTCTATCACTAACCTTAGGCTGTGGTCCCTCTTGGCCAATTTGTTTCATACATTTGCAGCTCACAAAATGTGACCCTTAGAGAAATTCTGATATTAGGTATTGAAGCTACTCACAATTCAAGGTAGCTTCATTGCTGTAATATCAGCCTCAATCCACAAATTAAATATACGCATAACATTTTAAAACTATACTCACCCATGCCATATTATTGTATTCCCTCTTCTGCTTCTATCCCTTTATTTTATTTAAAAAGCAAGAAATAAAATACAAAATATGCATAGAGTAAGGGTGACGGCATTGCCTCTCTGACGCAGTGTGCACCAGCTATTTGTGATTGAGAGACTGAATGGCCTGTTTTTTGCACATATCAAGAGGCACATGACAATTTTGAAGACTGAGGATGGAAATTGGAGAGATATGAGGGGGGCATTAGAGCTCTCTAGGCTAATCACTATCGAGCCCTGTGTGCCAAGGTCATCCTAGATTTGGACAGAGGGGAGGGGGTGATGTGAGGGCTGTAATTCCAGGGTCTGGTCTGCATCAAAGATACCTATCCAATGTATACAGTGCACAGTATTTTCATAAATGGAGACAGGGTATCATTTAACTTATCCAGTTTGAGATATGCCCACTGATGATCTTTTCCAAATGGCAGATACTTGCTATGTACAACAGAGAAAGGCTATATTTGATGTGGCAATGGTAGCAGTTCTGCCAAAGAAAGTAGCTGTATATACCAACAACAACAGCAAAATTACATTTGTATAGAGCCTTTCACATCAGGAAAGTCACTGAACAGTTACTGCTTCAAACCTGCTTGAGGATGGGTGGGGAGGGGAATGGAGTTGCCGATGATTCCATCGCAGAGGAGAGTCTTGAGGTGAGACTTGAAGGAGGCCATGGAGGGGGGCGAGGAGGATGGACTTTGGGATGGAGTTCCAGAGGTTGGTGGCAGGGTGACTGAAGGCTCACCCGCCAATGGTTGGGCAGGTGGGTCGGGGGACGTGGAGCAGGCCAGAGCCTGCTGAAGGGAAGGGGTGGGCGGGTTGGTAAGGGAATAGAAGGTCACGGATGTAGGGTGGGGCAAGGTTGTCGAGGACCCGGGATCTTGAATTCGATGGGGAGCCAAGGAAGTCGGGCGAGGTTGGGGGAGATGCGGTCACGGAGTTTGGAGCGGTAGAGGACACGGGCCGCAGAGTTCTGGATTATCTGCAGCCTGTGGAGGGAGGAATTGGGAAGGCAGACCAGCAAGGAATTTACATAGTCGAGCTGGGATGCAATGAAGGAGTGGATGAGGATTTCAATACCAATCAATGGTGAAACAACAACAAAATTGCACTTATACAATGCCTTTCACGTCGGGAGGACGTCCCAAAGATATATGAGGGAAAATAAAAGATGTATGCAAAAATAATAAAATTATTCTGATGGCAGATTTCAGATGGATTGTTGAGAGGAGGATGGAGTTTTCCCATTGTGTGGAGTGTTTCCTCTTCACTGGGCTAATATGTAACAATAAAAGGTATTTAAACATGAGACAGAAAAGGTACAAGATAAATTGAGAAATAAAGGAAAATTATCTAATAATGAGATTCCATGAATGAATAAGCAGGTGAGGATAAAACTAAATCACATTTTTTTTCAAAGTGCTGGAGAATTAAACTGGCACACATATCTCCCATCTTATAAACAGCTCAGTCAGCTGTGATCCTTTCCTCTTTTCTCTCCTTATTATCACTGACAATGCTCTCTATCCCACTAATTATTTTTATCAGCCATAATCTGAATCCAATTGAACTGAAAGTGATCTAAAGCCAGTTGTATGTGCCAGATATCAGTTTAACTGAGTGGATTGATAACATTGTTATCATTGAACACACTGTTCTTTCATACTTCCAATATCAAACTCCAATCTCATAGAAAAAATGTTGGTTCTCACTGCCCTGTCATATCTTCCCAAATGATTCCCTACCTCACAATGCAACATATAACAACAATAATAATATTACGTTAATATAATTACTATTATTATAGCATAAATGGGTATCTAGAAAGGGTATCTAATTCATTTAGCGTTGTTGTACAGAATTGGGGTTTCTTTTCTTTGTAAGAGAGGTGGCTGACCAAACTCAAACAGTCAAGATTATGAAGGATCATGCAGGCAAATGGCTCACTGCAGAGAATTCAGATTATCAGGGTAGCTGTACTGAAAGTTGAAAAGCTAAAAGTAAGAAGGAATGTCAGAATGATATTTTTTACATAAAAGTATCCCTTGCATTTGATACGACACCTTTCACATAGAATAACATCGCAAAGGACTCCACAGGAAAAACTTTTAAATTGAATGATTTTGTTGTTACTGGATCCTTCAAGGGGTAAATATATTGTTTGGATAGAAGGGTGGATGGAGATAAATTATTAGAAAATGAAGAGGAGGGATTCAGAATCAGAAAGCAAGTTGTTGGGCAAAATGATTTTTTGCACCAAAGTATGGATGTTCTCATTTTCTAAAATACCCCCAGGTACCAATGTGAAATATTAATATCAATACAGAAATTGTAAATCACCCTCTCTAATTTTATGTTAAAACATTAATAACACTTTTTATGATTTATTGAATTGTATTGCACTACTAACAACCAAGCCTATAAAGCCATATAAACATTTAATGCAACAAGAGGTCAGTCCAATAAACCATCCATCCTAAACACAATTCCCTACTATTTGTCCATACCCTCCAATGTCGTTCTTCCGTTACATAAGAACATAAGAATTAGGAGCAGGAGTAGGCCATTCAGCCTCTCGAGCCTGCTCCGCCATTCAATAAGATCATGGCTGATCTTCTGACCTAACTCTAATTAGCTGCCCTAACCCCATATCCCCTAATCCCTCTATTTAAAAAAAAATCTGTCAGTCTCAGCCTTGAAAATGTTCAAGGACTGAGCCTCTACAGCCTTCTGGGGTAGTGAATTCCATAAATTCACTCCCCTCTGAGTGAAGAAATGTTTCCTCAACTCTGTTCTAAAAGCTTGACCCTTAATTTTAAGACTGTGACCCCTGGTTATAGATTCTCCTACCAGGGGAAACAGTCCCTCAGTGCCTATTTTATCCAGCCCTTTAAGAATCTTATATGTTTCAATAAGATCCCACCCTAATTCTTCTGTACTCTAGAGAATACAGCCATAGTTTATTCAACCTATCCTCATAGGTCAGTCCCCTCATCCCAGGAACTAACCTAGTGAATCTACGCTGCACCCCTTCTAAGGCAAGTATGTCCTTTTTTAAATAAGGAGATCAAAACTGCACACAATACTCTAGGTGCGGTCTCACCAGAGCCCTATACAGTTGCAGCAAGACTTCCCTACTCTTATACTCTAAACCTTTTGCGATGAACACTAACATGCTGTTTGCCTTCTTAGTCGCTTGCTGCACCTGCAAACTAACTTTTTGAGACTGTACAAGGATGACACCCAAATCCCTTTGCAACTAACACTATCTAACTTCTCCCCATCTAGAAAATATATATTTTTTATTTTTGTTACCTGGTTGAATAATTTCATACTTCCCCACAGTGAATTCCATCTGCCACCTACCTGCCCACTCCCCTAGCCTATCTATATCTTGTTGCAATCTTTTTGCATCATCTTCACAGCTGACTCTCCAACCTAGTTTAGTGTCATCCGCGAATTTAGATATGTTACATTCAACGTCCTCGTCTAGATCATTGATGTAAATTGTAAATAGCTGAGGCCCAAGCACTGCTCCTTGTGGCACTCCACTAGTTTTGCTTGAACAGGCATTCCCAAATCATCCTGAAATCTCACCTGGAGAAGGAATTCTTCCGAACCTGTCTCACTTTTACTCTGATCGTGAGATCACAAGAGCGGTTGGGGTGCAAATATCCCTTACCTTCAAGAATACTTACCCTGGTGCCTTCTCATAACAGCATCAAACTATTTTTTTAAATCCCTTCCAGAGTCCTGGCCTCAACCACCCTTCCTTGGTAACCCATTTCAATCTTTAGTTACCCTTTGGGTAAACCTTCCTGGTACCTGCCCTGAAATAGCCTTTTATAACTTTAATCATTATTCTATTTTAAAACTGGCATTAATCATGCATGCAGTTTGAAATCCGATAAGAACTTCATGCAAAGATAAATAATATTTAACATCAGATTGTCGATATTTGGAAGGAATAGATATCTTACAGAATACGAACCGCCCCACCATTGAAGGCCGGGCCTTCAGCTTCTCCGCTCCCACCCTGTGGAATTCCATCCCTCAATCCCTCCGCCTTGTTTCCTCCCTTTCCTCTTTCAAGGTCGGTTTGAAGACTTTCCTCTTCGACCGTGCCTTTTGTTCCCCCCCAAATTTTTCGACCTCCCCCACGTTTTTCACCCCTTCCCAAACACTCCCCTCCCAGCTCGGGTCACACGCCTCCTGTGCAGCGCCTTGGGACGTCCTCCCGACGTGAAAGGCGCTTTATAAGTTTAAATTCTTGGTAAGGATTATGAGTTATTGAAACTGGACACATTCAGTACATAGATTATGCAATGATAGAATGGTAGAGTGGATATTCTGGAAACATGGAATCGTGCATGTTCATGGACTTCCTTCCTTTGAAATCCTCTTGTAATTTGAAGAGCTCAGGTATAAACACGACTAAAATAGTACCGTATATCTCCGCGTATAAGGCGCACCCCCCCTTTTTGACCTTTTCTTGGTGAAAAAAAACGGAAGCATTTTCAATGATATTGCCGGCAGAAGGGAGGAGAGACAGGAGAGACAGGTAGGTAGGGAGAGAGAGAGGCAGGCAGCCAGGGAGGGAGAGAGAGAGAGAGGCAGGTCGGCAGCCAGGGAGAGAGAGAGGGAGAGAGGCAGGCAGGCAGCCAGGGAGAGAGAGAGAGAGGGAGGGAGGGAGGGAGGCAGGCCGGCAGGGAGAGAGAGCGGCAGGGAGTGAGGGAGGCAGACTGGGTTCGGCAGAAGGTAAGCACAGCACTGAAGCCGCTGCTGCTGCCGCTGCCCGGGCGGCCGAGGCCGAAGCCCCGTCACCCGCTCCCCCCCCCCAACCCCCACCGGACACACTGACCAAACCCCGGCTGACAGTGCGCCGGCCGCCCCTCCTGTTTACTGTATCTCCGAGACTCAAAATTGCTTGTACCTGCGTATAGGGCGCACCCCCAACTTTCGAGATCTTCCGACCTGAAAAAAAGTGCGCAGAGATATACGGTATTAGAGGGCATATAATTATTTTTAAATAAAGTTAGGAGGAAGAAGAGAAGGAAGGGTCACATCCTTTGGAAAGATTTCAATTTCCATGTTTCACTTTCTAAACTGTAGCTAATTGGTAATTTTCTTTTGTTTAACTCAGCAGAAAATGATTCATCGCTGTCAGAATCAATCAGATTTGAAGAATCATTGAACAATAGTCACTGTTTTGACAGCAGTAAAGGTGACCACAGTGCTCACTTTCTATAGGACTAGCTGCACACACACTTGGTGACATTGCAGGTTTTATTAATCAATAATATTGATTAATGGTCTTCCATGGCTCAGTGTCAATAGATGATATAATACTTTGACAAAGTGAAGCATCTGAAGATGTTATCTCAAAGGATGTCTGGGTGTTTGCTTTGTTGATAGGTTGCCTTGTTTTAACCTTTTAAATGTTGTTGATGCCAAGCTATGTAATGCAACTTCAACTGTACTTCACCCCTCTGGCTCTACCTCTGCTGACTTCTCCTCCCTCCTCTCCTCGCTCAATTACTTCCTTCACATCCACTCCGCCACCCACTTCCATAGCCATCCCCTCAATCTTGTGATCACCTGGGGCCTCACTGTCTCAGACATCACCTATAAAACCATCTCGCACCACCATATAATTTATTTTAACACCTCCGTACCCCTTCCCCCTAATCAACCCTCTACCATCACCTTCCCTCTCTCCTCCATCCTTGACTGCCTTGCCCCCACTCACTTCCTGAACCACTTCATAAATCTCTCTGGTACACCAGCCATCTCCAATCTCTCAAGGAATAAGTGTGAACTGTTGAATGCACCTGGATCAAATCCAAACTAATGGTCCATTGGCAGATTTGGCTTGATTATACCAAGAACCACTGCTCCTTCACTTAAATTTGGAGGGCAGGGATAATCTCAGGCTCCTCTTCTCCATCACTAACAGCCTTCTCTGTCCACCTTCCCATGCCTTGCCCATCCTCTTCCCCAATTCCAACTGTGAGGAGATGCTGGACTTCCCTTAATCCAGAATCGAGGGAATCCATTCAACTACCTCTACCCCGTCCACAGCTACCCCCTCCCCATCGTGACTCACCCTCCACCCATTTTCCCTTGTACATCTTTGACCCTAACTCCCCCTCCTCTGTGACCTCCATCATCTATAAAATAAAGCCCACCACCTGCTCCCTCAACCCCATCCCCATCTCTCTGCTCACCTCCCAGCTCCACCTCCTGGATCCTTTCCTAACTGATATCATCAACTTTTCCTTATCCACTAGTACTGTTCCAACTCCACCCACCCCCCACCCTACTCTAAAAATAACTGTCATCATCCTCCCTGGACCCATCCCTACTCTTCTGGAATGAATCGTTGTGTCCCATGTTCCCTCTTTTCTTTCCCACTAATCTTTTAGAACGTTTTGAGGATGTATCCAGCAGGTTGGATAAGGGGGGAACCAGTAGATGTGGTATATTTGGATTTTAGGAAGACATTTGACAAGGTGCCAGACAAAAGGCTGTTACTTAAGATTAAGGCCCATGGGATTAATGGGAAAATATTAACATGGATAGAAGAGTGGCTATTGGGTAGAAAGCAGAGAGTAGCGATAAACGGGTCATTCTCGAATTGGCAGGATGTAACTAGTGGAGTGCCACAAGGATCAGTGCTTGGGCCTCAGCTGTTTACTATTTACATCAATGATCTAGATGAGAACATTGAATGTAATGTGTCTAAATTCACGGATGACACTAAACTAGGTAGCAGAGTGAGCTCTGAGGATGATGCAAAAAGATTGGAACAAGATATAGATAGGCTAGGGGAGTGGGCAAGTAGGTGGCAGATGGAATTCAATGTTAGCAAGTGTGAAATTATTCACCTAGGTAGCAAGAATAAAAGAATAGAGTCTTTTCTAGAGGGGGAGAAGTTAGATAGTGTTAGTATTCAAAGGGATTTGGGTGTCCTTGTACACCAGTCCCAAAAAGTTCGTTTGCAGGTGCAGCAAGCAACTAAGAAGGGGAACGGCATGCTAGCGTTCATTTCAAAAGGTTTAGAGTATAAGAGTAGGGAAGTCTTGCTGCAACTGTATAGGGCTTTGGTGAGACCGCACCTAGAGTATTGTGTGCAGGTTTGATCTCCTTATTTAATAAAGGACATACTTGCCTTAGAGGGGGGGCAGCGTAGATTCACTAGGTTAGTTCCTGGGATGAGGGGACTGACCTATGAGGATAGGTTGAATAAACTAGGGCTGTATTCTCTAGAGTACAGAAGAATAAGGGGGGATCTTATTGAAACATATATAAGATTCTTAAAGGGCTGGATAAAGTAGACACTGAGGGACTGTTTCCCCTGGTAGGAGAATCTATAACCAGGGGTCACAGTCTTAAAATTAAGGGTCAGCCTTTTAGAACAGAGTTGAGGAAACATTTCTTCACTCAGAGGGTAGTGAATTTATGTTATTTAACTCCCCCAGAAGGCTGTAGATGCTCAGTCCCTGAACATTTTCAAGGCTGAGACTGATAGATTTTTTAAAAAATAAAGGGATTAGGGGATATGGGGATAGGGCAGCTAATTAGATTTAGGTCAGAAGATCAGCCATGATCTTATTGAATGGCAGAGCAGGCTCGAGGGGCTGAATGGCATACTCCTGCTCCTAATTCTTATGTTCTTATTCCCTCATTGAATCCCTCCAATAACTAGGAGTAGGCAGGTGTGTTGGCAAATGCCAAGTATTATTTAAGCTCTTGTCACAAATAAACAAAAAGTAATGATGCAGAAGGAGAAGCATCTGGCAAACACATAATCAGAAGGTGGAACTATTTTGTAGCAGCCAAATGTGCTTTATTGACTGCTGCATCCATGCACACCATCTGTGGGTGGAGGCAATTCGTTTTGTTTTGACTCCTTAAATCACTCCCAACAAAATAAATCAAATATTCATATATTTAAATTGTTTTTCACAAAACTAGTAAAAATCTGCAGTGAGATTCAAGCCTATCCTCGGGTGCCCTGAAAACTCCAAGAGCTGATTACTGAAGCAGTGAAACATCCTATCAACTATAACAACAGTCTCTGTCCTTGTAGCTTTGTGCTAAATGTCCATTGGATACCATTTTGGAGAAACTGTTAGTTAATATTCCAATCATTCAGCTTCATTGTCCATTCAATGAAAAAAAGATATTTGTCTCAAAGAACATTAACATTTTGTTCACGGAAAATTACAAAAAGCGTTCAGAAAGTTGGACAGTTTGCTTCAAATGCCAGATAGTTTCTTGGTGCTAAACAATGACAGACTTCTGAGTCTTCAGTTGGTCATGCCATCACTTCCTGCCCTCATCCAGTCAATCAGAAATACTGATTATGCCCCATTGTAACTCTAATCGGGATCTTCTGCACAGCACCCCCTCCACCCCCCACACCCACATACCATTTTGTAACAGAGTTCTGTTGTTATCTCTCTTCTATTGTAAAACATTCAATGTGTTGATTTAAAATCTGATTGTCCATCACTCCATTCCTTGATAAGCTCCATTGGCTCCCAGTCTCTTACTGGATTGATTTTAGTGTCCTCACATATGAATGTCTTCATAGTCTAGAACTTCCCTATTTTTCAAACTTTCTCCTAACCCACTTCTGCATGAACTCCACCCTACATATGCCACCATTGATGGCTCAGTTTTGCAATTGTATGCCTCTAACTTCTAAAACTCCCTCCAACAACCCCCTCCATCTTGCCCCCTTCCATTTGCCTTTGAGTCCTGTCTAAAAAACTATCTCTTTGTCTAATGTTACTCCCCTCCCACCCCCTCTTCTCTAGCTCCATCTCCACTACTGTAAACACTTTGATACATGAAAATAACTTTTTAATGCTGTTTATCCTGTACATGTGATGATGCACAATTTGGGAAAGATGGACTAGATTCTGTGTAAGTATAAAGAACATCAGATTGCATCAGACTCCCACAGAAATGACAATGCAAATATCAGTGTTATTTTCAGGGAAGAACATTGATTTGTCAGTGTTAAATAATCCTTTAAATTGAACAAGATGTTGGTTGATTAAGAATGATACCTCTCCTTGGGGAAGCTGAACTAGCTCCAAAGTGACACGGTTGGCAACAGAATGTTGGAATCAAGTCAATCTTCTGTGGTGGTTTTGATAGGAAGGTTCCTGTTCCAGGCAGTCACCAGAGGTTTAACACTCAGCTTCTGTTAAACCTGCAAGCCAAAGCTCGATTAACTATGATAGCTGGACAAGCATTGGGACGCAGCCGTACAGTATTCTCAATGTTCAAGTTGGCTTTAGCTGGTAAAACTAGTAGTGCCCCAATGCACACACGGGAATCCTCAAGCTTTCACTCTCCCTTGATACTTTCCAGAATAATTTAAGCAGGATGTGTCCTTCTACGGAGAGAGTGAGTGTACATTCCATTCTAGAGATAGGGAAAGTTCCAAGCATTGGTTCTTGGAACTCTCGCTTTAAATCCCTGCCTATTGCCTCAATCTCTCTGCTTTCAAAGCCTATCTAACAAACTGTGCCTTTTTCCCTCCAGCGACCTACTTCACTTTAATTCTCACCCAGCTTGTGTTCCCACTCCAATACTGTGAAGTATTTTAAAACATTCTTCTATGTGAAAGGTACTAAACAAGTGTGAAATGTTGTGTTCTTATGAAATTCAGTTCAGTCTGTTATGCCTGAATATAATTATACACTATTAACCATATAAGTGGGTTATAAGTCAGAGCATCTGTCATTCCATGTCTATCCTCCAGACCAACTTGAATTGTGAGAAGCCAATGTACTGATTAGGAACAAATTGGCTTGAGAAAGTATTCAGCTTTCTGTCTCACGGCTTTGTAGGTCTCCGTGCTGTTGTAATTATACAAACTGTACTCCTTTTCAAGCACAAGTGAATATAGCAGGCAGCTGGATTGCTGACAAAAGGTCTTTGGTTTCTGTGTTAGGAACTCTTCCATATCCCCTCTACCATTGTACCAAGTGTTCATTATCGAGGCTTTGATTGAAAACAATTGCTGAAGATGGTTATGGTTGTACTGTCCACATGCACCACTTAAGTAAGGGAGAAAAGCTCTGAATATATGTATTGCACTGAACATTCACTAGCCTCCAACTCTCATTGAAATGACAATATTTGTAAAGAGCCAATGTGATTGAATGGACATTGCCCTCGACCTCCTTTGATGGGTAAATAAAATCTCCTCACCCAGGCTCTAGAACCAACCTTTTTGACTGATGGGCATCCTTATCTACTGTTTAATCTGAATCGGGAAGATTCAGATTGTTTGAGATACCCTGTACAAAACACTACAGAAGATCGAGTTGCATGTGGTAGGCCTAACACCCGACAGCAAACTGAACATCCATCCCTGGGTCATGGTTTTCATCAACTGCAGATAATGATTCCTCCTCTTCAACAATAATAACGATTTTTACTTTTGACATAGCACCTTAATACCTTGAAGCATCTGAAAGGGTTTCACCCAATCCATTACTTTCAAGTCCAGTGACTGCTGTGAAGTAGGCGCATGTGGCAGTTAATGACCAATTTATCTGCTTCTGCACAGTGGATTTTTGTTCCTGGTGCTTCACTGCTTACCTCTGAAACATTCAGCAATGAAATGTTGTACGCATGAGAACTTCCAGAATACAACAATTCATCTGCAGAGACGCCATTTAAAAACAGGCTCACAATAGCAGATGCAGCTCAAGTACTGTACAAAGGGAGCTCCTTTGAAGTTAGAGGCTTTACAGAATTATATTGATGTACTGTTCAATTTGCATTTATGCACAGTGATTTTCCATCAGTACTGTACTGGGAAATCACATGGAAGGTGAAACTAGTTAAAACAGAGCACATAAAACATAGAACTAAAAAAGGAAGTTAGAGGGGCAAAGAGACTGCATGAAAAACAATTACCGAGTAAGATTAAGGGGAACCCTAAGGTTTTTTACCAACATATTAAGAGTAAAAGGTTGGTCAAGGATAGGGTGGGGCCAATTAGGGACCTAGGAGGAAATCTCATTGTGGAGGCAGAGGGCATGGCTGATGTACTGAATGAGTACTTCGCCTCTGTCTTCACAAAAGAAAAGGATACAGCCAATGCCATGGTATTAGAGGAGAGGGTAGGAGAAATGGATAGAATAATTATAACCAGAGAGGAAGTGCTAAAAAGGTTGACGTCGCTCAAGGTGGATAAGTCACCTGGTCCGGATGGGATGCACCCTAGGTTACTAAGTGAGGCACGGGAGCAAATAGCAGGGACTCTGGCCACGATCTTTCAATCTTCCTTGGACACAGGGGTCGTGCCAGAGGACTGGAGGATAGCTAATGTTACTCCCTTGTATAAAAAGGGGCAGAAGGACAAGCCTGGTAACTACAGACCAGTCAGTCTAACGTCGGTAGTGGGCAAACTTCTAGAGTCCATAATCAGGGACAAGGTAGATCTTCACTTAGAAAGATATAGGCTAATAAAGGACAGTCAACATGGATTTGTTAAAGGCAAATCTTGCCTTACAAATCTGATAGAATTTTTTGATGAGGTAACGGAATGGGTGGATAATGGTAGCGCAGTTGATGTAGTTTACATGGACTTTCAAAAGGCATTTGACAAAGTGCCACATGAGAGACTTATTATGAAATTAAAGGCCCATGGCGTAAAAGGGACAGTGGCAGCGTGGATCCACAACTGGCTGCGAGACAGAAAGCAGAGAGTTGTAGTCTCTTGTAGTTGTAGACAGCTTGGGATGTCCTCTCGACGTGAAAGGCGCTATATAAATGTAAGTTTTGTTTGTTTGTTTGTAGTGAGCGGCTGTTTTTCAGACTGGAGGGAAGTGAGCAGTGGTGTGCCACAGGGATCAGTTTTGGGACCATTGCTGTTTGTAATCTACATCAATGATCTGGACTTGGGTGTACGGAGTACAGTTTCCAAGTTTGCAGATGACTCTAAGTTAGGGAGAATAGTAAATAGTGAGGAGGATAGTAGCCATCTGCAAGAGGATATAGACAAATTGGTAAAGTGGGCAGACACATGGCAGATGAAGTTTAATGCAGAGAAGTGTGAGGTGATGCATTTTGGGAGAAGAAATGAAGGGAGGCAATATAGGCTAGATAGTACAATTTTAAATGGTGTAAAGGAACAGAGAGACCTGGGGATTTGTGTTAATGACTCGTTGAAGGTGGCAGGACAGGTAGACAAGCTGTTAAGAAGGCATATGGGATACTAGGCTTTATAAATAGGGGTATAGAGTACAAAAGTCAGGAAGTGCTGACTAACCTCTATAGGACTTTGGTGAGGCCTCAGCTGGAATACTGTGTTCAATTCTGGTCACCACACTACAGAAAGGATGTGAAGGCATTGGAAAGGGTACAACGAAGATTTACTAGGATGGTGCCAGGATTGAGGGACTTCAGCTATGAGGAGAGGCTAGATAGGCTAGGGTTATTCTCTCTGGAGCAGAGAAGATTGAGGGGAGACCTAATAGAGGTTTATAAGATCATGAGGGGTTTCGACAGGGCAAATAGAGAAAAACTATTTCCACTCGTGGGTGAATCTGTGACTCGTCACAGATTTAAAATAGTTTCAAGGCGAAGTAGAGGGGAGCTGAGGAGAAATGTTTTCACTCAGCTAGTTGTTCGAATCTGGAATGCATTGCCTGAAAAGGTGGTGGAGGCTGATTCGATAACAACTTTTAAAAGGGAATTAGATCTTTATTTAGGGAGAACGGGTCTATTAGGCTATGGGGAGCGGGCAGGGCAGTGGGATTGAATCGCTCTTTTCAAAGAGCCGACACAGACTAGATGGGCCGAATGGCCTCCTTTTGTGCCGTAAAATTCTATGATTCTATGATTCTATGATATCAGAGACACCAAGATTTTACCTTTTCGAATGATTTTCCTTACAATCTTCAAGCTACACCTTTATTAACTTTTAGTTATCAGCTCCATGTTTATGATCTTCCTTCACTATGGTCACTGGATTTGTTTATTTATGATGGTATGTTGGGGTTATTGTTTGGGTGCGTGTTGTGGAGAGGTAACATCACATCAGCTGATGGCCACCATCATCCAAACCAATCACACACGTTAGTGGTATTGCCGATAATTCTCATAAATACATCTTGATACTATTATATGTTGTATGGGAATCACCTGATGTATTGTAACTCCAAGAAAATTAGCTCTGTGTCTTTACATCGAGAATGGCTATGTAGGCACAAGTCCTTTAGAGCCACTAGGGATGCTGCAGCACAGAGAACATACATCAATACACATTGTATGCAAGAATAATTTGCATACCATTCTGTGTCTAGTAGAAACCCCCATTAATTAGGGCAAGTGAAAGACTAGTTTAGGGCACTTAATTAAGTGCTGAAAAAGTGTGCATTCCTCACGGGAGGTGAGGACCGAAGTAGGATTCTGACCAGGAATGTGAGATTGGTGTTGGCTTCAAGTCAAAGCGAGATCCAGAGCTGGGACTTTGGTCAGAGTCTCAGAAGCAGTGAGAGACAGACTAATGTAGAAAAAAGAAGTCTTGTCTTATTGTGATACGTCTGAAATCATATCATATAAAGAGCACATCATGTAAATGTCATAACTATCAATGGTCCAAATATATTCCCAGTTTTCTTTAGGAACGCACTCTATTGATGCCAATAATTTTGTATCAATGTAATCTTTTTTTTGGCCATCTCTTTGTGACGTCTTTGAGATGTCACAAAGCACTTCACATAATTGTCTGTATATTTATATGTAAAGGTAAAGAGGTGATGAGGCTGGGGAACTCCCGGAAGAATGGCAGAGAATGAGGGCAATATGGTTGAAAGCTTATCCATCGATAATAAGGCCAAATGAATTGGGGTCTTAAAAGCAGGATGCTTTTAGCTGAGCAGAGGGAGCAGCTGGGTTGGTAGGAATGTAAGATACCTGAGATGAAGAGCAAGATCATGGAGGGTGGTCATAGCCTTCATACCCATGGAGAATTGTGAAAACAAAGATCTTGATTTTCATTCACCAGGGGATGGGGACCAATGGAGCAAAATTGACTCATGGAGCCTGGTTCCAAAATGACTTACATGGTAGAGTTATGTATGGTGTGCTTCTTAAATGTTATCAGTTCTATTCCTTGCATCCTGCTCTTAGTTCACATGTTAAATATAGCATGAGATTTCAATTATACCATTTTATCATACAAATATACGGGTGTAATAAGCGAGCTAAGTGAACTATTGTGCAGAGATGATTTTCCACTTAATGAAGCAACATAATAGAAATTACATGGTTTCCTTGATCAAGTTTTAGTCCCCAATACTGTATCGAAGAATTATAGCTTCTCATTATTAAAAAAAATGTAATGACTAAATAGCTATATAATCTCTGACTCTGTTGTGTCGCAGAAGTGATCCAATTTTAAATTTAATCTTACATTGTGCAGAAGCCGTTTTGTTGTGCTGGATTATCCTAGACACAGTGTAGATGGAAGCCAGTCAGCTGATTGTACTAATTTTAGTACTATCTTTTATTACCTTAGGCAAGTTTCCTTATTCCACACACATGCCTCTGTTTACCCAGCAGTAAGTAGGAACCTGCTTGTTAGTCAATTTCGCTTTCTGGGAGTAATAATCCCTTTCAAACAAAATGGTAACACTGATTTTTTTTCATTCAACCCACGACCGTTCGTTGGTCCAGTTCTGGACCCAAAATGTTGACTCGCTTTTCCTTTCTCCATAGATGCTGCCGGACCTGTTGAGTGTTCCCAGTGATTTCTGTTTTTGTTTCAGTAAATTTTGTGAAGTTCCTTGAGAGCCCTGAAGACACAATAAGGTGATATACCAAATGCAAGACTTATTATTATTTATCATCATCTCTACCGGACTTTTCCACTCTAATGTCAATCTTTGCTCTTTCCTTTTAATGTTTTTTGTATAGAGTAGTAATAATCCCTACATTTGATTTTGTGGTTTCACACATTATGGATGACTCAAAGCACTTCTGAAGATTTACAGTAGAATATAATGACGGTTCATTTTGTAGGTGAATGCAGCAGCCATTCACACACAGCCAATGTCCCACAAACAACTGTCAAGTGAATGACCTATTTGATTCGAGGGATATCGGAATATCAGGAGGAACTCCATTTTCTTTTTGAAGGTTTTGAAGGACAGGCCGAATGGAAATCATCTCATCTGAGGTTTGTTACCTCCATCAATCCAGGACACCTAGTACTGTGTTGGAGAGTCAGTTTAGGATTTGAGTGCAAAGTCCCAATTGAAGGTTTGAACCCACAACCTTTGTAACTCAAAGAGAAGATTACTGCCAGGTAAGACAGGCTTACACACATTACTCCTGCTTAAATAGTTATTCAACTTCATTCAAAATGCACTTATAGTCTTTGCTTCATTAGCTATTTATGGAAAAATACAGCTTTAATAGTCACTTTCAGTGTCAATCCTAACATTTAGTCCCTCATTACCAATCAGCAGGAATAATTCTTTACTCTTGGCACCTTTCAGATTCTAATAGCTCCACTTTTAATCTTCTGTGATCCAGGTGATACACACTGGATCACTCCAACAGAGCTTTGTTTTATTTGAATTTGCCAATTAATAAGTGACTAAATTACTAATTTTGTCAAATTGGAGAAAATATTTCTGTAATCTTAACATGGGGAGGACAGTTGAAACTGATTTACTGACTCCGGCACAATGTTTTCCGGGTTTGAAAAGGAGAAGGACTGACCAGCATTTGAAATATATTGGAGCGAATGCCATTACCACATACACACGCCTCTGTGTCATTACTGTTTGTGAAACATCTTATTTTTCAGTGCTGACCTCTGTTTATAAGCAGGTGAAATAGGCTCCATGTGTGGTTAATATTCGAAATTTTTATTGCAGAGAGTTGTAGGTTTCAAGGGTCATGTACATTGCTGATACACACTCAGTTCCCTGGGGATTGAGTGGTCACACCACAACCAATAACCATCTGCTGTAAATAATTAAATGTAGCCAAGGTGCCCCTTGCACTGACTTTCACTGAAAGCTATGAAGTGAAATTGGCTGTATCGTTTCATCTTTTGTAGCCTTTCCTGTAGCTCAGTGGTTAGAGCACTCGCCTTACAAGCGTGTGACCTGTGCTTTGAATCCAGGCAGGTCAGGGAGAAACCATGGGCAGGTTTCCTTACTCCACACGCCTAATAATAATCCCTGCAAAAAAACACACAATAATAAAATTGGTCATTTCAATCCACGACTGTTTGTGGGACACTGCTGTGTGTAATTGGCTGCCGCGTTTCACCCACAAATGTTCTTATGTTCTTATGTACATATCACTGGTGAAATTAACACATGGATTGAAGATATCTTGAGAGTGAGCAGTTCTTCTCCTCCCCCATATCAGGGACAATTTTGTTTAGCTCAGGGACATTGAGGGACTTCAGCTATGAGGAGAGGCTAGATAGGCTAGGGTTATTCTCTCTGGAGCAGAGAAGATTGAGGGGAGACCTAATAGAGGTTTATAAGATCATGAGGGGTTTCGACAGGGCAAATAGAGAAAAACTATTTCCACTCGTGGGCGAATCTGTGACTCGTGGTCACAGATTTAAAATAGTTTCAAGGCGCAGTAGAGGGGAGCTGAGGAGAAATGTTTTCACTCAGCGAGTTGTTCGAATCTGGAATGCATTGCCTGAAAAGGTGGTGGAGGCTGATTCGATAACAACTTTTAAAAGGGAATTAGATCTTTATTTAGGGAGAACAGGTCTATTAGGCTATGGGGAGCGGGCAGGGCAATGGGATTGAATCGCTCTTTTCAAAGAGCCGGCACAGACTAGATGGGCCGAATGGCCTCCTTTTGTGCCGTAAAATTCTATGATTCTATGATTCTATGAATTGGCCACATGTTATTGAGAACAGGTTTTAGGGGAACACAATAACCACAATGTGAGTCTCTATCTTACTAATTATCACAACATATATGGATTATGACATAGAACATTTCTTCCCCCATCCCTTCAGTATATTTAAGCTTTTTTTTGTTACATCAATTGTTTAAAGTTATATGTAATTGATGTGTTTAATATTGGTGCCTATTTTATTCCTGGATTTGGTATATTTTGTCATGTTTCATGACTTTAATAATAAAAATCGTTGCAATTGATATAGCGCTTTTCAGATCTTCTAGATGTCTCAAAGTGCTTCACAGAGTACCCTGCAAAATAAATTAATTGTGTATTTGTTGGTGAACCATAGCAACTGATTGCACACAGCGGTGGCCCACAAAGAGTCGTGGATTTAAATGACCTATTTATTACTTTTTTGTGAGGGATTATTATCAGGCGTGTGGAGTGAGGAAACTTGCCCAAGGTTTCACTGTGCCTGGAATTGAACCCCTGTCTCTCACTTTTGAGTTACGGTGCTCAAATGTGAGAGACCAGTGCTGGTTAGTGCTGGTTTCAGTGACCAACTACATCTGAACATCAACGACAACAACAACTTTGGTGTATATAGCCGGGCGGCGTCTCAGAGCGCTTCACAATAGTGGATCCCGGGACCGAGCCAGGGACAGGGGCAAGAAGGTGACCAAAGGCGCGGTCGAAGAGAAAGGTCTTCAACTGGGATCTGAAACTGGGAAGAGAGGGGGCGAGGCGAAGGGAGTGAGGAAGGGAATTCCAGAGCCTCGGGGCATGGTGGCTGAAGGCACGGCAGCCGAGGAGGATGCGGGGGACACGGAGGTGGCCAGACCCGGTGGAGCGAAGGCATCTTAAAGTACACGTTTGTGCAGTAAATTTTGCACTTTTATAGTGCAGTCGTTATAGTAATCTTCTTATTTGATTTAGCTCCTTTCTCACGGAGGGAACATTTCAAAGAGAATCCCCAGGATTTACTGCAAAGTGTATTTCATGTATTATGTATTTTATGGAAGAATGCGGCAACATATTTGAGCACAGCAATATCCCACAAACAACCGTGCAGTGAATTACTCATTTTAGTTAGGAGACAATTTGCCAGGACACCACGAGGAACTCCCATCTATTTTTCAATAGCACCGTGGGATTGTTCAAATCCATTTGAACATGCAGACTGCCCTCCAATTACCCTTGCGTGTGTGAGTTCAAAATCCTGAGGTGGGGTTTGAACACACAGCTTTCTGACTCAGAGGCAAGAATGCTACCAACTGAGCCAGGCTAATACTCATCTGTTGTTTTTGTCTCTAGAATGATTAAATTTATCGATCAACTAAAAGCTAAGGTGAGGAAATTATATAACTCCTTACTGCAACCAGTTAAATTTAACAAGATGATAATTTAGCCATCACACACAGCTACATAGGAATACAACTAACATCAGAATGAGATAAAATTAAATGTTGCCTTTTTTTTAAATTCTTCAATATGTCTATCAATCTTTAAATTTAATTTCCACACACATTTTTGTTTAGCTAGTAAAGTTTAATGCATTTGCTTACCCTAAGTGTTGCAGCTATATAGGTAAAGGGAATTATGTCAAAATGAAGTTACAAATGGTGATTAATACCAGAAAATGATAGAAATGCACAACTGGTTGATAAACATCTGAAAGAGAAAGATTGTTTAACGTTTCAGGTGTGATCTTTCATCTCAACATTTTTAATAAAGTTTTTTTTCAGGATCCACAGATAATCCATCAATCTTGGTTTAAGAGCTATCCTTCCTCAAGCCCTGTTCTCCATGACTATCCTTCGTGGGTGTGACAGAATAAATAAAAGCAGTGGTAATAATTTTCACTACTTTCAGTAAGCAACAAATGAATCAGCATGTTTTAATAAAACATGAATATTTTAATCAGTGTTGTATTTTACTATGTGGACAGGCTGATGGCCAAAACTTTAGAAACTGTAATCCTCGACTAGGAAACATGAACCCAAATCCCAACATCCACCAGCATTCGTACCTTGGCTTCCCTGTAGGATACATCTTGTCAGACATACAGAACTAGTACGAATGCTTCTACATTAAAGGAAATGTCAAAGGCGAAACAATATTAATCTCAACATGTTATCCCCAGGCAAGTAAACTAGTCACCAGTTTCCATCTCCCATCTTCTGTGATAAACAATGTGATGTCAATGTTTACTGATTCAATAGAGGCTGTTGAGGTCAAGGGCAGTTTTTCAAGGGAAGCATATTCAATCACAGTTGCACTACATTCAGTCAGACCTGAATGTTAAGCCTGGCAATCATGTACGTTTAAATGGCAAGACAATTTTTCAAAATGAAAAACGATCACAAGATGATATTGCCTTTGTTGTTGATTTTGAAGATGAGGATTGAGTATTCTCAACATGAAGGGTAACATTTTTGCCTCTCATAATGAACAGTATCTGCTGAGAGTGAACCAGGAGGTACTGATCTCAATGTTGCATGTTCAAGAAAGAATATGATAAATGATTTGATGGTAATGTGGCTGGAACAAACTTTAGAAACGATTGATAATCTGTTCAAGTATCTGTACAGTAACTTGGTTGATCGAGATTGAGAATAATATTAAACATTAATAATTATCCTTACATTTCACACAATGTCTTTCACATTTGGAGGACGTGTGAAAGTACTACACAGGTCATGCTGTAAAGTGTAGTGATTGTGTATTTTGTGGGCAAACATGGCAGCCAATTTGTCCACAGCAATGTCTGATGAATAGCCCTGGTGAAAATGATCAAGTAGAACAGAACAGAAATAGAACCCAATAGAAATGAACCAAACTATAATTCTATGAAGCACTTTGATTCAATTTAAGCAAATAAGAAAAACTCAATTCCTAAAGATACAAGAACAACAAAATTACATTTGTATAGCGCCTTGTCACTTAAAAGTCTTAGTACTTTATTTGATGGTACATATATTCTCTGAATGGTGTAAGACTTTTATCAGGCCCCCAAAATATACTAAGACAATAATAATAATCCTTGCATTTGATGTAGCACTTTTCATGTCTCTTGGGTGAAACATGGCAGTCAATTGTGCACGGCTGTGTCCCACAGACAACAGTGGATTGAAATGACCGATGACCAAGGGATTATTATCATGCGTGTGGAGTAAGTAAACTTGCCCAAGGTTTAATCCTGCCTGAACTCGAACCCAGGTCTCAGTGCTCTAACCACTGAGCTACAGGACTCCACAAACGAGAAAAAATGAATGCATTGATGCAGTGACAAAGCGTTACATTGAGATAAGGATTTCTATTAGCATTCTGTTGCCTTTAAAAATAATAAGGCTATGATAATAATAATAATAATAATCCTTAGACAGCAGCAAGCAGTTTGAAGTAGAATTGATTCCATCCATCAGTGTACATGACACAAAATGATATATGTATTTCTCATGAAGAACAACAATGTACATTTATATAATGTCCTTCATATCAGGCAATATGTTAGAGGACTTTACACGGATGAGGCTGAGCAGTGAGCACTGGTGGCAGTGGTGGGGGGAGAATGGCCATAGGGCTATTGTTCAAGAGGTACAATTTGAGGTGGGATTTAAAGGCAGAAAGAGAAGGGCGAGACGGAGTGGTAGAGGGAGGGAGTTTGAGAAGTTAGAGGCATTGGAACTAAAAGCTCAGCTACCAGTGGTCACATGAAGAGAGCAGGGGATGCACAGCCTAAAATAAAAACAGAATTTGCTGAGAATTCAGCAGCTCAGGCAGCATCTATGGAGAGAGGAAAGTGAGTTAATGTTCCGATGATGTTTCGTCAGAACAAATGGGTGAGTGGTGAAACTAGGTACAAAAAGAAGCCTTTTCAGCCCATTGTCAGTGCCAACTCTCTAATTTTTAGGCGATGTGGATATCAAGAGCCTAATTTATACTCTAATGCAAAATATTGCCAGTGGGGCAATTGACCACAATGAACAATTGACAACAAAACAAAAACACAAAATACTGCAGACGCTGGAAATCTGAAATAAAAACAGAAATCTCTGGGAAAGCTCAGCAGGTCAGGCAGCATCTATGGAGAAACAAAGAGTGAGTCAACGTTTCTGGTCCACGGCCCTTCGTCAGGACTGTTTTGACGAAGATTCATGGACCCAAATTTTGGCCACAAAACACGTTGTTTCAGAAAATAGAAACCTGATAACTATAAATGTGCTGTAATTTAATTTCTTATTCTATTGCTGCTTTCTCTCTCAGTTTTTCTGAGAGAAAAATGCTACCTGACCCGGTTTTCAATCATACGTAAACCCATTTATGAACCTGATAATCTACCCTATTAATGTATTACGAGATTTGATTGACTTTCTTTTTGTCTTTGCTGAGATTTATTCTCTTCAGCAGTAAGTTAACAGTACATTATACCATATATCCATCAGGTTTGCAATGCTTATTGCAGTTTATACCATCACTGTTGAGATACAGATCAATCAATCAACATACAGATTCACCATGAGCATTTCACAGGTTATATTCTGAAGTGGATTGACTCTGTGTTTTTTCATGGGTGACACAGCAGAGTCCCACAAACAGTCATGGATTAAATGACCAATGTTTTTTTTTTGACGGAATAGAAATAGAAATTCGTACAAAATAGTAATTTGCTCGTTCATTCCACGCCTGTTCGTGGGACTGCCACGTTTCCCCAGAAAATCAATTCATTATATTCTGTGAAGTGATTTGAGATGTCTCAAAGACGTGATAAGGCGCTATATTAAATGTAAAGATTACTATTATTATTAACCCCAGAAAGCTATCCGCCAATTGACTATCAACTGAATTCCTACCGACTGCTCGTTAAACAGAGGCACGTGAAGCACTGAAACTTCCTTAAATTTTCTTCCTGCACGGGAATCGAGCTGGTGTCCTTTTGCTTGTGACTCATTCCGTTGATATAATGCCGTATCATGTTGTTGAGTTGCCCTCAACGTGCTTCACAGAATATATTATAAAGTGCTTACGTTTTTCCTACATAACTCCTGTGTACCCTGCAAGTCAATTCATTTTATAGTATAGTCTGTGAAACGCTTTGACACATCTCAACAGCTATATCAAATGCAAGCATGCTTATTATAATTATTGCAGTATGTACCATTTCAGAAAATCTATTTTCAATGAATAATTCAACCTGCAAAATAGGAATAGGAGAAGGCCATTGAGCCCATCAAGCCTTTAAAGCAGATCTTCAACCCTGATAAACTACCACTTCACTATATCTCAAATCTCTTAAATATTTCTATTGATTAAATCTCTACAACTTTTGGGATATTCTACATTTTTACAATCATCTCTGGGAGGAAATTCTTCTGAATTTCAGTTCAGATTTAAAGGTTATATTCTCTTGTAATAGATTGTTCTGCCTAAGACAAAAATCATCCATTACTTGACCTGCCAATATTTAAAACATCCATGTTTTATAATTAACATCTTAATAGTTTATCAACAACAACAACAACAACAATTTACATTTATAGAGCGCCTTTCACGTCGGGAGGACGTCCCAAGGCGCTGCACAGGAGGCGTGTGACCCGAGCTGGGAGGGGAATGTTTGGGAAGGGGTGAAACACGAAGGGGAGGTAAAAGAGTTCGGGGTGGAACAAAAGGCACGATCGAAGAGGAAAGTCTTCAAACCGGCCTTGAAAGAGGAAAGGGAAGAGGCGAAACGGAGGGATTGAGGGATGGCATTCCATAAGGTGGGAGCGGAGAAACTGAAGGCCCGGCCTCCGATGGTGGGGCGGTTCGGGCGGGGGGCTTGGAGCAGGCCAAGTCCTGTTGAACGGAGGGTCCGGGTGGGCGTGTAGGGGGAGAGTAGATCGGTTAGGTAGGATGGGGCAAGGCCGTGTAAGGCCTTGTAGGTGAGGACGAGGATCTTGAACTCGATCCTCTGGAGGATGGGGAGCCAGTGGAGACGGACGAGGGTGGGGGTTATGTGGTCGCGGAGGCGGGTGCGGGATAGTACACGGGCTGCAGAGTTTTGGATGACCTGCAGCCTGTGAATGGAGGAACTGGGGAGGCCGATTAGGAGAGAATTTCCGTAATCCAGCCGTGAGGTGATGTACGCGTGCACGAGTGTTTCGGCAGCGCGGGGGGTAAGATAATTGCAGAGCCTGGCAATGTTGGGCAGATGGAAATAGGCGGTGCCGGTCAAGGCGCGGATGTGGGGGAGGAAGGAAAGTTTTTGATCGAACATGATGCTGAGGTTCCTGATTGGCTTTGTGAGGTGGAGAGTGCAGCCTTGGATATTGAGGCTGGCAGCGCCCGATGTGCGGAGGCGCTGGCTTGAGCCAATCAGGAGGGCCTCGGTCTTACTCACGTTCAATTGCAAAAAGTTGTCCCTCGTCCACGACTCGATGTCGGACAGACATGCTGTCAGAACATCGATCGTCTGGGGGTTGAGGGATGAGGCAGAAAGGTACAACTGGGTGTCATCCGCATACATGTGGAAATTTACCCCATGTCTGCGGATGACGTCGCCCAGAGGGAGCGTGTAAAGGGTGAAAAGAAGGGGACCGAGGACAGAGCCCTGAGGGACGCCGTGGGAAACTGTGCGGGGGTTTGAAGAAAAGCCATTGGACGAAACAAAATGTAAACGATGGGTCAAATAAGAGTGGAACCATTCAAGGACTGTGCCTTGAAGTCAATAGCTGCAATGAGGATGATTCCCTAGTATTAGAGGAATGAGCTATGAGCTATAATTGTACACACTAGGGCTCTTCAGTCTTCAGAGAAGATGATTGAAAGGGAACTTCATAGAGATGTAACAAATTTTAAATGAGATTGAAAAAGTCAACCCGTAAAATTATACATTAATTCATTATCTATATTTGCTGAAACTTTTTCTGGTACCTCAGAAATAAGTCCATTAGCAGTCTATCAGGTAACAAATAGAGAATCCCTTTGAAATATTACACAGTACAAAACAATTATGTCAAAATCAAAAATATTAATATGAATAATTTGTTCCAAATGTTATGGCTCCCATATTTCATGAAAATGCAGTATAACTTCTATTTGTCTGAATTCTCTCTAGCAAGAAAAAAAGTGCTTTGATTAAACAGCCTGCAGCCAAGGAATTGTACAAAAGTTATTGCTTAATTATGTTGTAGAGCTGAGGTGTGCACAATAAATAGATTTAAAATGTGCTGAATTTCTGTTTACCCATTCTTTTTCCTTTTACGTCCAAATATTTTACAACGTAGCTAAGAAAGCCATCAAAATTTAACTGTTGATGAATAATTCTTGAAATCAATGAACCAATCATTCACAAGCATGAAAAAATGCAAATATTTAATCAAACTTAAATCCTGGTTTGATTATATTCAGAGGTGTAATAAATGTTACGATTGCCTTTAGGCAGCAGTCTTGCATATTAATGACGGTGAAAAAAAAGATTGGAGTGGATAGCGAAATTTAAAGTATGACTCAAAGCTTGTGCTTTGTAAAACCACTTAGTGACAAAGAGTTTCTCCTGCAGGATAATTTAGAAGACTTTGATGGAATGTGATCTACATTTGGAGATAAGGTCTTACAAGGTAATGTGACATGTATAATTTCCCTGATGGAAATAGAAATACAGGATTCTATGGCTGTTTGTGGGACATACTGCGTACAAATTCGCTACAGGGTATCGCTTACAAACTACATAAAATATCTAACACAAAAGTAAGGATTAATCCAACTGTAAGGATTATTAAGCAATTGTGGCATTTTCAGTGCCAGTAACTCTACTGCTTTTCTTGGCGTGTTTTCAATAGCCTCCTGACATGAAGGGCACGATACAAGTGCAATTTTGTGGTTGTTGTTGTTGCAAATTATACAGTTTCTCCAATTTTATATCAAATTCAATAAAAGCATTTCAAGATCAGCAATTTGAAAACATTATTTTCATCCGGCAATGTTTTGTTTGATATTGAGAGGAACATTATGGCTCCACAAGGCATCAGTAGGGGAAGGAGCCGGAATCCTGAGTCTTTCTAAGTTTAATCGGGACAGATATAAAAATAATAATAATAATCACAATACTTGCATTTGAAATAGCGCTTTTCACCTCTTCTAGACGTATCAACTGAATTGACTGTATATTTGTGGGCGACGTGCAGCAGCCAATTGCGCAGAGCAGTGTCCCATAAACAGTCTTGGATTGAAATGAGCAATTTATTATTGTTTTTTTTGAGGGATTATTATCAGTCGTGTGGAATAAGGAAACTTGCCCAAGGTTTCACCCTGACTTGCCTGGAAATGAACCCAGGTCTCTCACTTGTAAGGCGAGAGCTCAAACCACTGAGCTACAGGACTCCACGTTTAAAAGGGAAATGGGTAAATATTTGAAGAGGAAGAATATAAAAGGATGTGAGGAAAAGCTGGAGATTGCCTAGAAAAATATACAGTCAATTCACTTTACAGTATGTTCTGTGAGGAGCTTTGAGACGTCTCAAAGTTGGGATGAAGTGCTATATAATGCAACATAATTATTATTAATTCAAAATTTTATATAGTTAGCTCCAATGCCCTAGCTACCATTGGCCAACTGATCTCCTATTCTCTAAATGCTAGTTCTTATTCAAACAAAAGTAAAAGAAATGGGAAAAAGTTAGAAAATGGATGAAACATACAAGATAAAATAGAGAAAATCTGAATTAGTCACACAACTTAAGATAATGTAAGTGAATCATTCATTTTAAACTGGTATGTTAGTAATTAAGTGTCCATTTAATTAGGAGACCACATTGATCTGACACTGATTCTTTGCTAAAATGCTCAGCGAGACTTGAATTCTAAAAACGTATAGCAGATGTTACACATTTTGGAATGCCTGCCTGTTTTGAGTGTAGAGATGTGTAAGTAGATCTTATTAGAATTTTTAAAATTCCACTTTTATGTACAGGCGAGAATTATTTTGTATTCCTGTAGCTCAATAGTTAGAGCACTCACCTTACAAGCATGAGACCTGTGTTTCGAATCCAGGCAGAGCGAAACCTTGGGCAAATTTCCTTACTCCACACGCATAAAAATAATCCGTCTCAAAAAAAACTATGATATATTGGTCATTTCAATCCACGACTGTTTGTGAGACACTGCTGTGCGCAGTTGGCTGCCACATTTCGCCCACAAATATACAGTCAAATTCACTTTACAGTATATTCTGTGAAGCGCTTTGAGATGTCTAGAAGATGTGAAAAGCGCTTTATGAAATGCAAGGATTATGACTGTTATATTACAATAACAAGAACTTGCATTTATATAACACCCCTCATGCAGGATAGGGGCCCAGAGAACTTCACAACGGAGGAGGACAACTCCAAGGCGGGGGGGGACGTTGACCGGAGGCAAGGTCAAAGAGGAATGGCAAAATGTCCAGATAGGTTGAGGTGACATTTTAATGCAGTGGTGGGGGGAGTCGCAATGTCAGAGGTAACATCCTTCGAATGAGACATTAAGCCAAGGTTCCATCTGTTTGAATCTGAATCAATAACTGTCCAGCCCCTTGAGACATCCTCCTGACGTGAAAGACGCTATACACATGTAACTTTGTTGTTGTTGTTGTCATGGGATGTTAAAGATCCCATGAAACTGTTCAAAAAGAGAAGGGACTTTCTCCTGGTGTCCAGGCAAACAGTCCCCCCCCCCAATAAAAATTGGTCACAGACTCCATGGCTGTTTGTGGGACATTGCTGAGGCAACTGGATGCCACATTTCGTCCATGTAAATGTTATTTAATCCAAACACAATATTGATTCACTCTGTCCTATAATTCCAACTTTACAAATCAACCTCGTTCAAATCTGCCCAGACACTTTCCCAGAATCCTATCATACTTTAAGCATCCATATTCCATTGGCACTTAAGGTAATATGCAACATCTTCCACCTTTTAGCCTTTTGTTTTCTTTTTTTAATCTTGTTTTATCACCCTTTGTGGTCTTTTTAACTCCTGTATTTTCTTTATTGTTCTTAGTTTGCTCTCCCATGATGTTCATCTATATATCTTTCCTTTTTCATCTTTTAACCAATAGGATCTGAGGTTCTTAACTTTCCCCAAAACTTTTCCCTTTGATCCAGCCTCCCCCTTTTTAAGTTTCTCCTGCAAAACTATACAATTTATCTGTTTTGAAAGTTTTTTTTTCACCTCTGTGGCTCTTGCCCTCGTTTCTTCCAATTTTGTTGTCTCTGTACCTGTGGTCTCAAATTTTCTATCAGTCTTTTTTCATTGTCTCTTGTACTCTCCTTAATGGCTGAATTACTGGTGGTACTGTCTCTTTTAATCATATTGTATACTCTCCTTTCATTACTCCTCCTTCCGAACAACCTTTATATTGTCCTATTATTTTCTTCGTCTCCCTTGGTTCACTTTCCTCTATGTTCACATTCCCAAATCATTTTAACATTCCCATTTTTTTTAAACCTTTCAATCCTATTAAAGTATCAGCTTTTATTTTTACAATGTAGAATTGTATTCTATATTGTCTCACTTTGTATATTGCTGCTATCTCTACTCATTGTTTCAATTTTTTCTTTGTAATACACCATTAGTTTACTTTTCCCTTTCTGCATTCATTCCTTTTTTGGGGTCTCCCAATGTTCTCCTCAGGATATCTGACCTCTTGTACGCTTTCCTTTCTGTATACAAGTGTAATTTTGTTGCTGTTGTAGTTTGACTTTGTACCTGTGCATTACCTCTCCTATATCTCCTGACATGTTCTTGTCTATTCCTGAATAATCTTGTATAATCCCCAAATCCCCAAATCTTTAGCATTAATAGCATTCTTTTCCTTCTGCAGGACATCTCCTGATATGATGTTCTAATCCATATTTGCCACATTTGTCCGTTGTGTTTGGCCTCCCTCTTGGCCTGTGTATTCTCTGCAATGCATACCCTTCATCTGTACCATCCCAACTTTGCCTGTTGCCTCGTTCATCTATTTCATTTCTGTTTCACTCTCCAAGTCTCTCATATTTACTTTTGTCAAGTTTGCAATCCTTACGACCTCAGCACCTTGGGACGTCCTCTTGACGTGAAAGGCGCTATATAAATGTAAGTTTTGATTGATTGATTGATTGATCTCCACTGTCT
The DNA here is from genome assembly GCA_035084275.1 of Hydrolagus colliei. Lineage (NCBI taxonomy): Eukaryota > Metazoa > Chordata > Chondrichthyes > Chimaeriformes > Chimaeridae > Hydrolagus > Hydrolagus colliei. Next base: position 2,433,986 of record CM068744.1, on the reverse strand, counting down.
CTAACGTCAGATCCCCTTTTTTCTTAATCTAGTATGTTTTATGCCAACTACAACCTGGTCACGTATCATTTTGTTTCTTAATGTTCCTTAGTTACAATTCTTGCTTAGGGATCTCAGTACCGCAAGCTACTGATTGAATGATTTGATGGGTCCCTGCTTTCTTGTTTCAAACTTACATTGGTCAATTATCACATTGTTTTTTCTACAACATCTTTCCATCATAATATTCATTATCTCCTTCAAAGGCATGTCCGGCTCTCTTTCTATTCCCTTGCTTCCTCGGCTGCTACATTAAAAAATGTCACACACTGCAGTTTTATTGTGTTTGCTGCTCGTCCAAAAATTTTAAAGACTCTTTCAAAGCGTTGTCAATTGTACATTAAACTTCCAACCAATTTCAGTGGTCTTGGTATCTGAGCTGAGCTGTACAGCATTTAATTATCTTTCTCTCTGCATTTTGCTTTTCCATCCATATTCCCTCCCATAGTCAGTTTCACTACTGGTTCCGTTTTCACTTCTGACACCGTACAATGTTATTCAATCCAAAATACAATGTAGATTCACTCAGTTCTCTAATTCCAATGTTACAAATCAACCTCGTTCAAATCTGCCCAGATGCTCCATAGCATATATTGTACATCAAAGAGCTTTGAGACGTCTCAAAGACTTGGTGAGGTCATATATCAAATGCAAAGGTTATTATTATTGTTAACAAAATTTTGGAACCGTAGGAACATATAACACAGGAGGCCATTCAGCCCATTGTGTTTATCCTGGCTCTGTACAAACGTCATCCATTTAATCCCGTTGTTCTACTTTTTTTCCATTTTGTATGATTGCACCAGCAGTCACAGCAGCTACAACAACAACCACAACAACAGCAGCAGAACTACACTTGAATAGTGCCTTTCACATCAGGAGGACTTCCCAAGGTGGTGGACAGTCACTGTGTCAGACTCAAGCTGGAGACGGGAGCGGGGGAGGGAAGGGGGGGATAAGGAGTTGCCGTTGGGACCATTCGAAGAGGAGAATTTTGAGGCGGGACTCGAAGGAGGCCAGGGAGGGGGCGAGGCGGAGGGACTGCGGGATGGAGTTCCAGAGGTTGGGGCCAGAGTGGCTAAAGGCTCGGCCACCAATGGTGGGCAGATGGCTTGGAGGACATGGAGCAGGCCAGAGCCTGCTGAGCAGAGGGAGGGGGGGGGGCAGGTTGGTAAGGGGTTAGAAGGTTACGGATGTAGGGTGGGGCGAAGTTGGGGAGGGCTTTGAATGTGAGGACCAGGATACAATAATTCATCACATACTTCTCCCTTCCAAACCAGTAATACACTGTGGAACAAGATGTATTGTGTGCTCCTGACATTGTGGGTGAATTACGCAAACATGGGCTAAAGGTTGGATTCGTATTTTGCAATTTTGCTTAATTATCTTTGTGACCCTGGGAGTCATTTTTCCTTTTGGAGGTTTTTTTCATGGCTGTTTGCCTCTCGCTTTGATATCTCTCCTACATCATTCCGATTCCATATGTAGTTTGCAAATTTACCGAATTTGTTTGAAACATTGTGTCGTTACTGAGCTGGATCATTTTGTCCTTTTAAAGTAAAATACGGTATAATCAATTACACAGTATTACACTGTGTTACTTGAATAAATGGTTAGATTCTCAATAAAAAAGTCTATCTTTGTTTTATATCAAGTTGAGGTAAGCTTTTGCTGCTGAATGAGAATAATTTCCTATTATATGATTGGCACTAAGCCATAAATGCAACACCATCTGTATTTACACGTATATCGTGTCTTTTATATCGGGAGGTTGTCTCAAAGTACATGACAACAACAATCAAATTACATTTATAGAACTCCTTTCACGTCGGGAGTTAGACTTCTGGCTGGGCATCTAAACCAGAGGGAGAGCGAGGGCTGAACAGGGTGGGTGGTGGAGGGGGAGGGGGGGAAGTGACCATAATCACTGTAAAATAAATAAGTTGTAAAGTGGGATATTAAGTGGAGACTGGAGAGTATTACATTGGTGTGTCAGTCACAACAAGAGCGATACTGAATGAACAAAGTGGATTTTATAAATAACTCATAGATGCTTGGATTACAATATAAAATGGGTAACCCCCCCCCCCCCACACACACACCACCACAATAGTACTGCATTGTTAAAGATGTTGTTTTTCAAGTGAAATGTTTATACCGAGGTCCTGACTGCCTGTTCAGGTGGATGTTAATCACCCCATAGCACTATTTGAAGAGAAGTTAGTTTCTCCCAGTGTCCTGGCCAGCAATCTCCTGGGTAAAACTGATCATTCACTTCATGGCTGTTTGTTGGACATGGCTCTGATCAAAATGGATTTTTCTGCAAACACAGCCTCTACACTTTACCGTGAAGCAATATGAAACATTGTGATGGTCTGTTGGGGCAATATATCATTTGCAAGGATCCATCAAATGCCCTTCTCTGAACTGCCTCTAAGACGGACCTGCTGAAAGCAACTTGAGCATAACTCGAGTCCAAAATTGAGAAAATTGAGAAAATCCGCTCTGCGGTTTCCTCCCCCTACCACTCCTCCACCTCCACGCCCTCATCAGTTACCTCAACCCCTACTCACACCCCATTTCACACTTTCAACCCCACCACCCCGCTTTCAGTCACAAAAACAATCTCCTCCATGAAACCCACCACGTACTCATTGGACCCCATCACCACCCCCCTCCTCCGCACCCAGCTCCATTTGTTTGCCCCGCTCATTCCTGACACCATTAACCTTTCCCTCTCCTCAGGAACCGTCCCTACCTCCCTTAAAACAGCCACCATCACCCCTATCCTGAAGAAACCCTCCCTTGATGCGTCGCAACCATCAAGTTATCGACCCATCTCCAACCTCCCGTTTTTATCCAAGGTCCTTGAAAGAGTGGTTGCCTCCCAGCTCCGCTCTTTCCTTTCAAATCACTCACTTCTTGAACCCCTCCAATCAGGTTTCCGCCCTATCCACAGCACAGAAACTGCCCTGGTCAAGGTCACAAATGACATCCTAACCGCCTGTGACCAGGGCTCCCTCTGCCTCCTCGTCCTCCTTGACCTGTCTGCTGCGTTGGACACAGTCGATCACACCATCCTCCTTCAACGTCTTTCCTCCCACCTCAACCTTCAAGGCACAGTCCTTGAATGGTTCCACTCTTATTTGACCCATCGTTTACATTTTGTTTCTTCCAATGGCTTTTCTTCAAACTCCCGCACAGTTTCCCACGGCGTCCCTCAGGGCTCTGTCCTCGGTCCCCTTCTTTTCACCCTTTACACGCTCCCCCTGGGCGACGTCATCCGCAGACATGGGGTACATTTCCACATGTATGTGGATGACACCCAGTTGTACCTTTCTGCCTCATCCCTCAACCCCCAGACCATCGATGTTCTGACAGCATGTCTGTCCGAACATCGAATCGTGGACGAGGGACAACTTTTTGCAATTGAACGTGAATAAGACCGAGGCCCTCCTGATTGGCTCAAGCCAGCGCCTCCGCACATCGGGCGCTGCCAGCCTCAACATCCAAGGCTGCACTCTCCACCTCACATAGCCAATCAGGAACCTCGGCATCATGTTCGATCAAAAACTTTCCTTCCTCCCCCACATCCGCGCCTTGACCGGCACAGCCTATTTCCATCTGCGCAACATTGCCAGGCTCCGTAACTATCTTACCCCCGCGCTGCCGAAACATTCGTGCACGCGTACATCACCTCACGGCTGGATTACGGAAATTCTCTCCTAGTCGGCCTCCCCAGTTCCTCCATTCATAGGCTGCAGGCCATCCAAAACTCTGCAGCCCGTGTACTATCCCGCACCCGCCTCCGCGACCACATAACCCCCACCCTCGCCCGTCTCCACTGGCTCCCCATCCTCCAGAGGATCGAGTTTAAGATCCTCGTCCTCACCTACAAGGCCTTACACGGCCTTGCCCCATCCTACCTAACCGATCTACTCTCCCCCTACACGCCCACCCGGACCCTCCGTTCAGCAGGACTTGGCCTGCTCCAAGCCCCCCGCCCAAACCGCCCCACCATCGGAGGCCAGGCCTTCAGTTTCTCCGCTCCCACCCTATGGAATGCCATCCCTCAATCCCTCCATTTCGCCTCTTCCCTTTCCTCTTTCAAGGCCGATATGAAGACTCCTCTTCGATTGTGCCTTTTGTTCCACCCCGAACTCTTTTACCTCCCCTTCGTGTTTCACCCCTTCCCAAACACTCCCCTCCCAGCTCGGGTCACACGCCTCTTGTTTAGCGCCTTGGGACGTCCTCCCGACGTGAAAGGCGCTATATAAATGTAAATTGTTGTTGTTGTTGTTGGTGTTGTTGTTGAGCAATATTTGTGTGATTGGGATCTGAAGTCAATGTTTCAATGTCGTGCAGGATTCGATTTACTTGCTTAATTGTATCAGGCTGTGTGGGCAGATATCCCGGTTCTTTTTCAACCTTCTCCCTTGACCAGCCAGGAGCAATACAACCCATCACATGCTTTGTGCCACTTGAATCAAAACAAGTTGATTACCTGATAGACCAATAAACCAAAGATGGACAGAGTAATATGCTGAGCACAAATGCAATCAACCAGAGAAAAACTGAGAGATTCTTTTAGACTATATTCTACAAAAGAGTACAAACGTTTGGATTGAGAAATTTAATTCTCCCAGGAATATTTTTTTTTACTGATCACAAGATGATATTCTCGTGCATCATTCCTTCCATTAAAATCAAAGTCAGAGTAAAAATCATTAAACCGAATAATAGAGTTGGGTCAGGAAATAACATGGGAGTGACAACACATAAAAGTCTGTGAACCCAGAAGTGTGTTACCTTTCTAACCTCATCAAACAGACAGCTTCAGGCAGTGGTAACTCTGCAAATAACTAACTTTACACTTGCAATTATAGAGTTTATTTCTGTGCGTGGATGCTAAATACTGTATTTCCCTATTTTAGTTTATTGCCAATTCTGGCCCAGGAGTTACTGATGGAATTATCTTCCCAAAGGAAGCTCTTGAATAACCCAAAACAGCTTGATCACCAGCATATTGTTCTAATTAATCAGTGATGGAGACCCTTCAGTTTATTTTTAATAATTTGGATTTGATCAAAACCAAAGATTATCTAGGTAAGAATTACAATGGTTCATAACAGGCTTGATGTGATTAAAATACAAGCAGAGTATGTTTCAACACTGAAGAAGGTAGAGTCAGTAGCTTCTGTTGGTTGTGGGTTCACTTCCCATATCAGGACTTGGAACTCAGATGGTCTATGCTGACACTTGAATGTAGTGTTGGGAGTGAGTTGCATTGTGAGAGGTGCAATCCTTCAGATGAGATGCTAAACCGAGTTCTTGTCTGCCTATTCACGTTAAAGATCACATCACACTATTTGAAAAGTTTAAGGAGTTTCTTCTAGTGCACTGGTCAACATTTCTCTCTAATTAAATTGGTCATTCACTTTATGGCTGTGAGTGATACTTCATTTGTCACACCCAATTTACACATAGTAACACAGGGTTATCTGTTTAGTCCTGTTCTCCTCCCCTTTCACCATATTCTTTTATACCTTGTATGCTTGTTTAATTGTCTTTTAAAAACTATTAAGGATTCTGCTTGAACAATTGTTTTGGTAGAGCACACACTATTTTTACTAACCCTCTGTGTAACAGGAATTCTCTGAACATATGCCTGATTTTTGCTAATGATCCCAGATGTATAATAATAATCCTTGCATTTGATATAGAGCTTTTCACATCTTATCGACGTCCCAAAGCGCTTCACAGAATATACTGTAAAGTGAATTGACTGTATATATTTGTGGGTGAATCGCGGCAGCCAATTGCGCACAGCAGTGTCCCACACACAGTCGTGGATTGAAATGACCAATTTTATTATTGTGGGGGATTTTTGGAGGGATTATTATTAGGTGTGTGGAGTAAGGAAACTTGCCCAAGGTTTCGCCCTGACCTGCCTGGATTCGAACACAGGTCTCCCCAGCTTGGTCTCCCCAGCTTGCAAGACAAGTGCTCTAACCACTGAGCCACAGGAGCTCCACTAAGCACAGTATACCCTCTAGCTATTGATTCACCCTATTTACCAAATTAATGTCCCTCACAATATTGAACACTTGTTTTGGGTCTCCTCTCAACTCTCCCTGTTCTCTATTGCTCTCACCTCCTCCACCTTCTCGGCCTGGCCCCTAAAACTCTCCGAACTTGTGCGCAACCTTGGCGTCAGGTTCGACCCCCAACTGTCCTTCCTCCCCCACATCCGGTCCCTCACCAGCACCGCCTTCTACCACCTCCGACAGATCCCCCGTCTCCAGCAATACCTCACCCCAAAAGCCACTGAAACCCTGGTCCAGGCCTTTGTCACCTCTCGGCTGGACTATTGCAACGCCCTCCTCTCCGGTCTCCCCTCCACCACAATCCACAGAGTCCAGCTGATCCAGAACTCTGCCGCCCACATACTCACCCACTCCAAACTTCGCTCCCCCATTACCCCAGTCCTTGCCAGACTTCACTGGCTCCCTGTCCCAGAGAGGATCGACTTCAAGATCCTCACCCTTGTTTTCAAATCCCTCCACTCCTCTGCACCCCCCTATCTCTCTGATCTCCTCTCCCCCCAACCCAGCACCCGCTGCCTTCGCTCCTCTGGGTCTGGCCTCCTCCTTGTCCCCCCACATCCTCCGCTCCACCCTCGGCGGCCGTGCCTTCAGCCACTACGCCCCGAGGCTCTGGAACTCCCTTCCTCACTCCCTTCCCCTCGCCCCCTCTCTTCCCAGTTTCAGGTCCCAGCTGAAGACCTTTCTTTTTGTTTGGTCACCTTTCTCCCCCTGCCCCTGGCTCGGTCCCGGGATCCACTATTGTGAAGCGCTCTGAGACGCCGTCCGGCGTGGAGGGCGCTATATAAACCAAAGTTGTTGTTGTTGTTGTTGTGCGTTTCATGTCAGGAGGGCGTCTCAAAGCACAAGATTTACAGTGATCCTCAGTGACAGTGTGTAAACAAACACAGCAGCTAATTTGTGCTCAATCCTACAAACAAACCAAACAGAAGTGGATGCTCAATTTCATTTGGTGGAATTGTTGAACAGAACACCAGGAGAAAATCTTTATTTATAGATTTTTTTTTGCTCAATCGGATGAGTGAGTGTAGAACAGACAAGTTGGTCATTTAGGATATCCATGTCAGGTACAGTGTTTTCAATGTAGAGCCGTCCTCTGTGCTTTGTTCCAATAATGTGTCTCACGCCAATTTCAGATAGTTCCTCCACTTGTAACAGTGTGACAATAACATTTCCCACCACTGGGTCCTGAATGTCTATGTGTCCCGGACTTGTTAGTCCATTTTGTTGTGAAATGTAAGACCATACAGAATTGTAGAAAAATCCTAAATTCAGTCATAATTTGAAAGCTGATTTCCATACTTATTTTATGAAACGGGTTCAAATTACTACTAAAGTTAAGAATTATCCACAATTCTGTGGTATCTAAGATGAAGACATGATGGGCCCTATGGCCTTGTTCTTTGCAGTGACAATAATTCTAGTTTCTAAGATAAAATTATTTTTCAAGCTAAGACTAAATGTATTTTGAGCCACAGAAGTAACAATAGTACAAGTTCCCTCTTTCCCTTATCTTTGTTTCTTTTCTTCTTTCTTTCTCGCAACAGAACTGATCAGGGGAGATCGGAGTCAAGTTGAGCAACTGATTTTTTAATCTATTCAGTATTATTACTGTTGCCTGATTCAGAGATGTTATCTTTCATATCTTTTATGACAAGACAAATCATTTCCTTGCCTTACAAACCTGAAGACCAATTCTCAAATAACACTCAAATAAATACAAAATATACTCAAAATAAAATGGTGGTATGATATACAAATTTATTTAACCTGAGGCCACAATATAATTAACAAAGTTAACAGAATGTTGGATTCATGTTGACGTAAGATACAACTAAAATAAATGGCAACCTGTCACATCTTGTTTTCCCTTTTCTCTTCTAATTTATCAACTTATTGTACCCTTTCAATCACCTGATGTTTGTCTGTATAGTCTGTCACCTGCCATCCAGTGTGTTCCTTCCATGGCTGCAATGTGAGTGGATTGAGATCAAACGGATCGAAGGGCCTTCTTCATCTAAACTTCTCTTGTGATTAACTTTCATTTATCCGTCCTACCTGCCCGACTATCTGTCTTTATGCATCTCTCTGACTTCTAACTTGTGACATGTTTTGACAATAGGTGGATCACCGGCCTTTAAGAGAAAACTCTAACGTTCCTGCTTTTGGGAAATGTATCCAAACAACAACTTCCATTTGTGTGGCATCCTTCACATAGGATAACATCTCAGAGCATTTCACAGAGACAGGTTCAGATACTGAGCAAATGACAAGGGGCAGAAGAACCACTTTTGCATTGATTCAATCTTCCTTTTTCTATTAATATAGAAAAACACCAAGTAGGATAGAAAGACAATATGTTACCACCACATATGGATGTTGAACATGTTCCTGGATACATTCATTCCTCTTGTCCGGCCTCTTTAAAACCCAGGATTCTGAATTGAAAGGGCGGAATCAAATAAAATAAAACATTCCTTGCATTTAATATAATCAGAATGATTGGAGGATTTACTGAAATGTCATAAGATCATAAAAATCACGAGATTGATCCGAATGGAAAAATGCTTTCAGCCTATCGGATCTCATCTTTACAAAACATCCACTCTCCTGTCACCACGTCAAGTCCAGTGTCCCTGTAACCTGTTCCAGTTGTTAGTTACTCTCTGAGTAATGGATGTAGTGACTGTATTTTGTTGGCAAACGTAAAAGCCAATTTGTGCACGGTAATGGTTCAAATGCAACCATGAAGAGAACAATCAATTTAATCCGGGGGATTGTTGGCCAGCAAACCAGAAAACAATTCTGTTTCAAGAGTTTCTTGACACTTAAATATTAGCCTGTGATCTTTAGGTGTTAAATCCACAACCGTCTGACTCAGAGACGAGAGGGTTTCCAGCTGAGCCAGGCTGACACACTGACATATTTTTATAATAATTTGACAATAATTGCACAATAATACCACTTAATGCAATGCTGAGTCAAAGAAAATTTACAATGAAGATATCAGATTAGACCAAGGAGAATCAGGAAGTTATGATGAACCTTTATAAAACACTGGTTAGACCTCAGCTGGAGTACTGTGTTCAGTTCCGGGCACCACACTTTAGGAAGGATGTCAAGAGACTAGAGAGAGTGCAAAGGAGATTTACCAGGTTAGTACCATGAATGAGGGATTACAGTTATCAGGAGAGGCTAAAGAAGATAGGATTATTCTCCTTGGAGCAGAAAAAGTTAAGAACAGACTTAATAGGAGTTTTCAAAAATTTAGAGGGTTCGAGGGCGAACAAGGAAAAACTATTTCCACTGGTGAGTGGGTCGGTAAATCTGGGACACTGATTTAAAATAGTTGTTGAAAGAAACAGGGGAGGTGAGGAGAATTTTTTTCACGCAAGTTGTTCAGATCTGGAATGCGTTGCCTGAAAGAGTGGTGGAAGCCAATTCCATAATGTTTATGAGAGAGGTAGATAGTTATTTGGGGACGACAGGTTTTTGGGGCTATAGGGAGAGATCGGGGGAGTGGGATTGATTTGGACAGCTCTTTTCAAATGGCTGAAATAGGCCAAAAGGCCTTGTTCTGTGCTATACAATTCTATGATTCTATGATGATATAATGACTGCCAAAGAATTACTAATAATAATAATGTTTGCATTTGTACTGCAAATTGGGGAAAATAATTTCAATATAATTCTAACAACATATAGGGTGACATATTTAGGAATATGCAAATAAAAAGTAAACAGTAACTGAACTGAAAATAACTGACGTTATAGCACAGCGATTGTAGCCTGTTTGTGAGAGAAATGTTTGAAAAAGCAAATTTACAGAAGGAATACATTTCACAGGAGATCATCTCATTGATGCACATTCCAGGGGGCTGTGTTAAATCGGTTTGCATTGAATTGAGTTTTTGAGAGTCATTCAAATGTTCTGATTAAATGAACCGGAAACCTGGAAATGTTGTGGATCAGTACTAAGCACGCTAGCTATCCTTAAAATCCATGACCAAAGATGCTGAAAGTTGAGGATTAATAATAATAATCCTTGCATTTGATGTAGTGCTTTTCACGTCTTCTAGACACCTCAAAGCGCTTCACAGAATATAGTGTAAAGTGAATTGACTGTACATTTGTGTACAGCCAATTGCGCACGGCAGCGTGACACAAACAGTCATGGATTGAAGTGACCAAAATCTGATTTTTTTTTTCCCTTGAGGCAATATTATCAGGCGTGTGGAGTAAGAAAACTTGCCCAGTGTTTCACCCTGCCAGGAATTGAACCCAGATCTCTCACTTTTGAGGCGAATGCTCTAACCACTGAGCAACAGAACTTGCATAAATAATTGCTGGTTTAGCAAAGCAATCTGTGTTTTAATTTATAGGGAAGGAAAAATTCAATGATCCCATTAAAGAGCACATCTGTATTCCTGAACCGAACAACTGCATTCCTTTTTATTGCGTTTATCCTGAATTGACCTATTGTTTAAGAAATCACTTTTATAAATCTTATATAATAAAGTGCAATAATAATCCTTGTATTTGTAACAATCTCAAAATATCTCAAAACACATCGCAGGACATTGTTGTCCAATGCAGTTATTATGATATAAGGGGGTAACTAATCTGTGTACAGCGAGGTCTCATAAACAGCCATGAAGGGAATAACCAATTCATTTGCCCAGGACAACAATAGAGGTATTTTAAAATCTAAAATTGACATTAACACTGTTGGTATCCTATGTTCTGACACAGTTACTTTGCACTGAAATACCCATCTGCTGTCACAAGGTGACTGCTGCAACATCAATTGTGCCCAGAATCAAAATGTTTTCTATTGACATCACTGATGATCTCAAAGAGCTAATAGATTTTAAATCCAATGTACTCTCTCCACCTGATCTGATGGAATAGACTCGGTATGCATTCTTTCCTGTAGGTGTTTTTAACTTGTGCTCGCTAACTTCAAGAAAGCAGCAATGGAAACAGATTAACACTTTGATTTGCTGAAGTATAGAGATTTCTCATTTTTTTAAAAAACATGATAATACAATTGTGTCTGACATCTTGCCTCCGAAGGCGAAGTCTAGCTGTGATCCTTCCTGTATACCAGCTTTGTAATTCCTTCACTTTGTACTCCATCAGAGCAGCAAATTAAACTGAAGTTCCCCAGGCAGGGAACCTTTTGCTGTTGGGAAGATGATATGAACTGAAGCACATCGACAGGAGACGTGTGTCTAAGTAGATTTTGAAAAGTAATTCCCGGGACAGATAGGGTAAACAGTTGTTTTAACTCCACATTGAATGCTACTTCCTGGGTAATGTGTTGATGTCAGCAATCAATCAATCAATCAATCAATCAAAATTACATTTATATAGCGCCTTTCACGTCGGCAGGACGTCCCAAGGCGCTGAACAGTCAGGTGGAGACAAGGGCAGTGGGTGGGGGGGGGGGGTCGGGGCAGGGGGAAAGAGAGTAGGAAAATTGACTGTATATTTGTGGGCGAAATGCGGCAGCCAAATTGCGCATAATAGTGTCCCACAAACAGTCACGGAAATGGGGCCAGGGGAGATAGGGGGGAAAGATGCTAAGGGGGGAGAGGGAGGGAAAAGTGGGGGGGTTTAAAATCAGGGAGAAATGGGGAGAAAGTGGTGTAAGGGGGGAAGAGGGAGGGAACGGGGAAAACGGGGAGAGAACGGGGGGGAAAAGGGAGCAAAAATAAATAAATCTATTAGTCAGGCATATTTGGAGTCCCCCGAGTGTATGATTAGAGCACTTGTTTCACTCACGAGGGCACCCAGGAGGTTTGGTTCCCCAGTGTGGCAAAACCTTTGTCAAGTTTCTTTGTTAGGGTCAGGGTTAGGGTTGATTGGTTCCTGATTGACTCACGCCAGCGTCTTCACGCATCGGGCGCTGGCAGCATCAACCTCCATGGTTACACACTCACCCTCACCAAGCCAGTCAGGAACCTAAATGTCTTGTTCGATCCTCAACTGTCTTTTCTCCCCCACACCCAAGCCATGACCCATTCGGCCTTCCCTCACTCTGCAATATTGCCCGACTCTGCCATGACCTCACCCCTCAGGCCACTGAAACACTCATTCATGTCTTCATCACATCCCGGCTCGACTAAGCCCAGCTTGTCGGCTTTCCCAATTCCTTCCTCCATAGGTTGCAGATAATCCAGAACTCTGCGGCCCGTGTCCTCTACCACTCCAAGCTTCATGATCCCATCTCCCCCATCCTCGTCCAACTCCATTGGATCCTTATCACCCAGAGGATCTAATTCAAGATCCTGGTCCTCACATTCAAAGCCCTCCATGGCCTCGCCCCACCCTACCTCTGCAACCTCCTAACCCCCTACCAACCAGCCCGCCCCATCATTGGCAGACAAGCCTTCAGCCACTCTGGCCCCAACCTCTGGAACTCCATCCTGCAGTCCCTCCGCCTCGCCCCCTCCCTGGCCTCCTTTAAGTCCTGCCTCAAAACGCTCCTCTTTGACAGTCCCATCATTCACCCCAAATCCCCCCCTTAGGCGTGTGGAGTAAGGAAACTTGTCCAAAGTTTTGCCCTACCTGGAATTGAACCCAGGTCTTCAGCTTATAAAATGAGTGCTCTAACCACTGAGCTACAGGACTCCACAAACTTTTGATTGTACCATATTGGACAAGGACAAATGAAGCTTTAGATTCTGTAATTGTGCCTTGAAATGAATGAAGGAGCTATATAATGTTGTAACAACAATTTACATTTAAAGATGTGTATAGATTCAAAAATATATATGTAACTTATTGTCACTTTGGCTGTAAGTATTTACGTCAGAAGTGTCTGGTTTCACACTTTCATTGTCTTTGTCATTGTAGTGTAGTCCTGGAAACTGGAGAGCAGATTTGTATTTTTGGAGGTATTGTACACCCATTGAATGAGCTATCAACCAGAATTTAAATCAAAAAAGGAATTGTTTCCTGCTTTTAACAATTCCCTAGAAAATGATTAATTCATAGTTCATTGTTGTTTGTGGACCTACAATTTACAAATAGACTGTTTTGTTTGCCTACAAAATTGCAGTTATTCAAAACAGTTTGACAGCAAAGTGCTTTGAGATGTTTCAAGATTAGTGCTATTGTAATACAGTATATAATAACTTTCACTCTGCATTATGAAAACATATTTAGATGGACACACAATAGCAGAGAGAATGCGCAGGGAATTGGCACCAGCACACCAATAACAAATGGATAGTTTGGGCAGTGTGTTTTATGATATTTTTATTGACCAGTTAATGTTGGATGCATTCAGAGGAAATTCTATTTATCCTTTTTTGTTGACTCCCTGCCTCCTCCTATACATTTTTAGTACTGCTGTGAATGTGAAGATGTCCCCAATTCAAACTCTTTTTGAGTCTAAAATGAAATTCTAATTCCTCAAATCAGGAAATTATCCAATGAATGATGGATTCTTTTAGATTTTGTTTAACGAATAGGCCTCAGTAATGACAACAGACAATAGAATGAGATTGTGGTGGAATGTAGAGTAGAGAATGCAATGTGTTGTTGTAGAGAGGAAGAACGATGGAATGGTGGAGCTCGCTGAGCGGAGAGAGTGGGCAGGTTGGTAGGGGGTTAGGAGGTCACAGAGATAGTGGGGGAGCAAGGTCATGGAGGGTTTTGAAGGTGAGGACCAGGATTTTGAATTGTATCCTCTGTGTGATGGGAAGCCAATGGAGATGGAAGAGGATGAGGATGATAGGGTCATGGAGCCTGGTAAGGGAGATTAGAGGCTGCAGAGTTCTGGATGATCTACAGCCTATGGAGAGAGGAGTTGGGGAGGTAGATGAACAAGGAGTTTGCATAGTGAAGCCTGGATGTTCTGAATGTGTGTATGAGGGTCTCAGCAGCCTACAGTGTGAGACATTGGCAGAGCCAAGCAATGCTGGGGAGGTGAGGGAAGGCTGAGCAGGTCATGGCACGGATGTTGGGTTATAAAGATAGTTGAGGGTTCAGTCCCAAGATTTCAGACCGGCTCAGTGAGGTGGAGTGTGCACCCTTGGCTGGTGATGCTGTCAGCACAGAGGTGTGGAGACGCTGGCAGGAGATAATCAGGAGAGCTTCAAACTTGTTCATGTTCTACTGTAGAAAGTTAGCTCTCATCCAGGACTTGCTGTCTGTCAGACATTCTGTCAGGAAAGCAGTGACACTTGCAAAAACAACAACAACAACTTGCACAAATATTGCACCCTCACATAGGATAGTAATAATTCTTTCATGGATTTGATATAGCACCTTATCGTGTCTTTAAGACATCTCACAGATTATACTGTAAACTAAATTGATCGAATATCTTCTGGGCAAAATCAGATAACATCTCTGAGCAATTTTCAGTGAATGAGTCAGACACAAAGCATTGGAGGGTTCTTTGTGATCAGACGTGGAGTAAAAAGGTTGGCTTTGAGAGGGGTAGTGGGCAAGATGAACAGAGGGAGGGAGTTCCACATGTTAGGGTAGGTCAATCGTTACACACAGCCAAGGATGGTGCTGATCATGCCTGAGTTAGCAGAATGGATGGGGTGAGCAAACAAGTGAGGTTGTCGGAGATCGGCGAGATAAGGAGATCATAGAATCATACAATCGCAGAATTTTACGGCACAAAAGGAGGCCATTCGGCCAATCTAGTCTGTGCCGGCTCTTTGAACAGAGCAACTCAATCCCACTGCCCCGCTCTCTCCCCATAACCTACCAGACCTGTTCTCCCTAAATAAAGATCTAATTCTCTTTTAAAAGCTGTTATGGAATCTGCCTCCACCACCTTTCCAGGCAATGCATTCCAGATTCCAACAACCCGCTGAGTGAAAACATTTCTCCTCACCTCCCCTCTGCTTCGTTTTGAAACTGTTTTAAATCTTTGACCACGAGTCACCGATTCGCCCACCAGTGGAAACAGTCTTTCCCTATTCACCCTGTCGAAACCTCTCATAATCGTATAAACCTCTATTAGGTCTCCTCTCAACCTTCTCTGTTCCAAAGAGAATAAACCTAGCCTATCTAGCCTTTCCCCATAACTGAAGTCCCTCAATCCTGGTACCATTCTAGTAAACCTTCTTTGCACCCTTTCTAATGCCTTAACATCCTTTCTATAGTGTGGTGACCAGAATTGGACACAGTACTCCAGCTAAGATGTTAGCCGTATGCTTTCAAGCAAACACCAGGATGATGCATTCACAGTGTGTTTTTTACAGTGTGTGTGTCTGATGCATACAAATTCACCCCAAAACTCTTTGAGATGGTCCTTATCTTAATTGTGAAGTGTGTAGGTGGAAATGCAAAATCACCAACGGACCAATGACTGTCAGGTAGACTGTCAGAGTAACTTTACTGCAGTGATTAATAAAGCAGCACTCCCACAACCCAGCTTTCATCAGGCCTGTGACACATTATATCATGATAATGGTCTCTGCGGGAGATGATCTTGTGCAGAACACCGAGATGTTATCCTGCACGAAAGGCACTATATAAATACAACTCTGTGTGGAGCAGCTAGTAGAGGTGCGCACGAACCCAGCTTCAGAACGTTAGGTTTGAGAATGGTTGCTGGGCCTGCACACCTGGGTAGTTCTCATTGGATTCTCTCCTGTGACCAGGGCTCCCTCTGCCTCCTCGTCCTCCTTGACCTGTCTGCTGCGTTCGACACAGTCGATCACACCATCCTCCTTCAACGTCTTTCCTCCCACCTCAACCTTCAAGGCACAGTCCTTGACTGGTTCCATTCTTATTTGACCCATCGTTTACATTTTGTTTCGTCCAATGGCTTTTCTTCAAACTCCCGCACAGTTTCCCACGGCGTCCCTCAGGGCTCTGTCCTCGGTCCCCTCCTTTTCACCCTTTTCACGCTCCCTCTGGGCGACGTCATCCGCAGACATGGGGTAAATTTCCACATGTATGCGGATGACACCCAGTTGTACCTTTCTGCCTCATCCCTCAACCCCCAGACCATCGATGTTCTGACAGCATGTCTGTCCGACATCGAGTCCTGGACGAGGGACAACTTTTTGCAATTGAACGTGAGTAAGACCGAGGCCCTCCTGATTGGCTCAAGCCAGCGCCTCGGCACATCGGGCGCTGCCAGCCTCAACATCCAAGGCTGCACTCTCCACCTCACAAAGCCAATCAGGAACCTCAGCATCATGTTCGATCAAAAACTTTCCTTCCTCCCCCACATCCGCGCCTTGACCGGCACCGCCTATTTCCATCTGCCCAACATTGCCAGGCTCCGCAACTATCTTACCCCCCGCGCTGCCAAAACACTCGTGCACACGTACATCACCTCATGGCTGGATTACGGAAATTCTCTCCTAGTCGGCCTCCCCAGTTCCTCCATTCACAGGCTGCAGGCCATCCAAAACTCTGCAGCCCGTGTACTATCCCACACCCGCCTCCGTGACCACATAACCCCCACCCTCGCCCGTCTCCACTGGCTCCCCATTCTCCAGAGGATCGAGTTCAAGATCCTCGTCCTCACCTACAAGGCCTTACACGGCCTTGCCCCATCCTACCTAACCGATCTACTCTCCCCCTACACGCCCACCCGGACCCTCCGTTCAACAGGACTTGGCCTGCTCCAAGCCTCCCGCCCGAACCGCCCCACCATCGGAGGCCGGGCCTTCAGTTTCTCCGCTCCCACCTTATGGAATGCCATCCCTCAATCCCTCCGTTTCGCCTCTTCCCTTTCCTCTTTCAAGGCCGATTTGAAGACTTTCCTCTTCGATCGTGCCTTTTGTTCCACCCCGAACTCTTTTACCTCCCCTTCGTGTTTCACCCCTTCCCAAACACTCCCCTCCCAGCTCGGGTCACACGCCTCTTGTTTAGCGCCTTGGGACGTCCTCTCGACGTGAAAGGCGCTATATAAATGTAAATTGTTGTTGTTGTTGTTGTTGGATGTATTAGCAGCCACAGGATGTCACAGAACAAGCAGTCGCACACAGCAGTGTCCCACAAACAGTCGTGGATTGTGTAACCAAACTGTTATTGTTTTATTTTTCTTGAGGGATTAATATCTGGTGTGTGGTGTAAGGAAACCTGCCCAAGGTTTCACCCTGCTGGGAATCGAACCCAGGTCTCTTGCTTGCAAGGCGAGTGCTCTAACCACTGAGCTACAGGACTCCATAATTAACTCACCCGTAGGAAATCTGATTGCTTTATTGGCAGAGAACTGCTTTGACCTTAGCAGTGCACTGTACTGCAGTTCCATTCACCGCATCATCAACCCATTGAACTGAGAGTTTCACAGATATAATGCATTTATTCCAAAGTCAAATCATTAATTTTATGGTCCAGCGAGGGCCCATGAAATCAGTAACTTTCTGTTGAGCAAGAAAGTGGAATTAAGAATACAATATAGCAATGGAACTCACATGAAAATTGTGTTACACACAGTATGCTGAAAGTTTCCATATTTTATCACAGCTCACAATACTGAAACCTTGCAGTCATTACAGGAGCAGAGACTACCTGATCGTTTCAAATAGTCTTAGGAGATCAGGACAGATCTCACTTTCACCAGCTGATTTGCTGATTTAAAGCACCTTTAGAAAACACAGAACTGGACAAGAGAATCGGTTTATTACCAATTGCTGGAGACCTAAAATGGGACTTGAACAAAAGCTGTATTGTAATCTCGGCTAATTGTTTCCTACGCATATCATAGAATCATAGAATCATAGAATTTTACGGCACAAAAGGAGGCCATTCGGCCCATCTAGTCTGTGCCGGCTCTTTGAAAAGAGCGATTCAATCCCACTGCCCTGCCCGCTCCCCATAGCCTAATAGACCCGTTCTCCCTAAATAAAGATCTAATTCCCTTTTAAAAGTTGTTATCGAATCAGCCTCCACCACCTTTTCAGGCAATGCATTCCAGATTCGAACAACTAGCTGAGTGAAAAAATTTCTCCTCAGCTCCCCTCTACTTCGCCTTGAAACTATTTTAAATCTGTGACCACGAGTCACAGATTCACCCACGAGTGGAAATAGTTTTTCTCTATTTGCCCTGTCGAAACCCCTCATGATCTTATAAACCTCTATTAGGTCTCCCCTCAATCTTCTCTGCTCCAGAGAGAATAACCCTAGCCTATCTAGCCTCTCCTCATAGCTGAAGTCCCTCAATCCTGGCACCATCCTAGTAAATCTTCGTTGTACCCTTTCCAATGCCTTCACATCCTTTCTGTAGTGTGGTGACCAGAATTGAACACAGTATTCCAGCTGAGGCCTCACCAAAGTCCTATAGAGGTTAGTCAGCACTTCCTGACTTTTGTACTCTATACCCCTATTTATAAAGCCTAGTATCCCATATGCCTTCTTAACAGCCTTGTCTACCTGTCCTGCCACCTTCAATGAGTCACTAACACAAATCCCCAGGTCTCTCTGTTCCTTTACACCATTTAAAATTGTACTATCTAGCCTATATTGCCTCCCTTCATTTCTTCTCCCAAAATGCATCACCTCACACTTCTCTGCATTAAACTTCATCTGCCATGTGTCTGCCCACTTTACCAATTTGTCTATAACCTCTTGCAGATGGCTACTATCCTCCTCACTGTTTACTATTCTCCCTAACTTAGTGTCATCTGCAAACTTGGAAACTGTACTCCGTACACCCAAGTCCAGATCATTGATGTAGATTACAAACAGCAATGGTCCCAAAACCGATCCCTGTGGCACACCACTGCTCACTTCCCTCCAATCTGAAAAACAGCCGCTCACTACAACTCTCTGCTTTCTGTCTCGCAGCCAGTTGTGGATCCACGCTGCCACTGTCCCTTTTACGCCATGGGCCTTTAATTTCATAATAAGTCTCTCATGTGGCACTTTGTCAAATGCCTTTTGAAAGTCCATGTAAACTACATCAACTGCGCTACCATTATCCACCCATTCCGTTACCTCATCAAAAAATTCTATCAGATTTGTAAGGCAAGATTTGCCTTTAACAAATCCATGTTGACTGTCCTTTATTAGCCTATATCTTTCTAAGTGAAGATCTACCTTGTCCCTGATTATGGACTCTAGAAGTTTGCCCACTACCGACGTTAGACTGACTGGTCTGTAGTTACCAGGCTTGTCCTTCTGCCCCTTTTTATACAAGGGAGTAACATTAGCTATCCTCCAGTCCTCTGGCACGACCCCTGTGTCCAAGGAAGATTGAAAGATCGTGGCCAGAGTCCCTGCTATTTGCTCCCGTGCCTCACTTAGTAACCTAGGGTGCATCCCATCCGGACCAGGTGACTTATCCACCTTGAGCGACGTCAACCTTTTTAAGTTATAAAGCACAAGTATGTTTACAAATCAACATCACATAACCAGCCACAAAAGCAATCTGGACATTAAAATATCTGCTATAAAGGAGGATGTATAAGATCTAACGAAACAATCAATGATTTAGTGCAGTTTGTGCAGCGTCATGCCTCAGATTGCTGTAATTATGATTCCTTCAATCTTTTCAACTGTTAGTTCTTGAGAGGAAAATTATGTTACATTGACCTTATTGTCAATGCCATTACAATTATCGTGTTGTACTGTGTTGTCATTAAAAATGTATCTGATTGAAAACTGAAGCCCTCACTGTACTATCAGGTTATGAGCAATATTAAAATAAAATCTCTCCAGTTTTCTTCACATATTATAGAAAAGGAAATCAAAAGTTTCATAACAGTTTCAATGTGATAAACATCATGTTTTTACCCCATAACGATGCACTTTGTGTCTTTATACACTAAAACACCACAGGATTCACTTTTTTTCAACTGAAATTATATTACTTTAGAGATTCGATTCTCTATTCTTCGATGCATTCAGTGCTTTTGAAACGTAATAATTAAAATGTCTCTTTTTTCAGAAATCAGTGTTGAGGAAATCCGGCAAATTTGACGACAGTAACTGTTTTCCAGAAATGTATGGGTCTTCCAGGAACACTTGGGTATGTTTTTTATAAGGGTACACGCTATTGGAAAATAATGCTCTCAACTCCATCACCTGAGGTTGGTGTACTGTAAATCAATAGCCTAGACTGCAGGTGGTAGGTTCACTGTGTGGGTGGGTTGCCTCGTGCACACATCATGCAGCTTTGAGAGCCGTATAGCAGCAAATAATACAACAGTTTATTTATTGGCATCTGCCAGTAGTTGCTATGGTATTGGGTATCTCACGATTCCCTGGTACATTGTTTGTATAGATAGTAAAGGGAGAGAATAAAATGATCTTATAAAATGGTGGTACAGGCTCAAGGGGCTGAGTTTCTACTCCTTTTTCTATCAATAGTTGTTTCACTCCTTTGATATGTATGTCTCTGGCAGCAAACCCCTGAATAGGAATGGTGAAATGGTTACATTGCAAATCTTTTTCATTTTGTTCATTTGGAACATCTTCGTCCTTTGTAAATCAAACCATGAGTAATGCAACGTGTTGTACTGCGTGTGGAATACTTATCCTTTTTCTCTCTATAAAAAGTGAAATAGTACTTTGATGGGTACTTTTTTATCTATCCCACTTTAAACGTTTTCATTTCCCTGCTCTGGTCACCAGGTTGTTTTATGTGTTTACTTCCTAAAGTTATAATAATGATATGATAGCAATTATTATTGTGTGTGGTACAGTGCCTTTCAGGTGACCAGTTACAGGTTACTATCTGCAGCTGAATGTTGACAAGACGGAGGCCATACTCCTTGGCTCTCGTCAATGTCTTGAATCACACGGCTCTCACCTCCTCCACCTTCCCGGCCTGGCCCCTAAAACTCCCCTTGGTGTCAGGTTCGACCCCCAACTGTCCTTCCTCCCCCACATCCGGTCCCTCACCAGCACCGCCTTCTACCACCTCTGACGGATCTCCCGTCTCCGGCAATACCTCACCCCAAAAGCCACTGAAACCCTGGTCCAGGCCTTTGTCACCTCTCGGCTGGACTATTGCAACGCCCTCCTCGCCGGTCTCCCCTCCACCACAATCCACAAAATCCAAGTCATTCAAAACTCTGCCGTCCGCATTCTCACCCGCTCCAAGCTTCGCTTCCCATTATCCCAGTCCTTGCCAGACTTCACTGGCTCCCTGTCCCAGAGAGGATCAACCTCACGATCCTCACCCTTGTTTTCAAATCCCTCCACTCCTCTGCCCCCCCCTATCTCTCTGATCCCCCCCCCCCCCCCCCAACCCAGCACCCGCTGCCTTCGCTCCTCTGGGTCTGTCCTCCTCCATGTCCCCCCCGAATCCTTCGCTCCACCCTCAGCGGCCGTGCCTTCAGCCACTCTGCCCCGAGGCTCTGAAACTCCCTTCCTCACTCCCTTCCCCTCGCCCCCTCTCTTCCCAGTTTCAGGTCACAGTTGAAGACCTTTCTCTTCGCCTTTGGTCACCCCTTTCCACCCCTGCCCCTGGCTCGGTCCCAGGATCTGCTATTGTGAAGCGCTCTGAGACGCCGTCCGGCGTGGAGGGCGTTATATAAATCGATGTTGTTGTTGTTTCATATCAGGTGAAAATTTCTAAGTTCCTAATCGGCTTTTACTGTGAGGTATCATGACTGTGTATTGGAAGCCAATGCAGCAGCCACTTTTCGCACAGCAACGCACCACAAACAGTTACAAAGTGAATGATCACATCGAGGGGAATTGATGGCCACGACACTGAGAGAAACCTTCTGGTTTCAAGTACCATCATGGGACCTTTAACATCCATCTCAACAAGCAAACAAAACCTGTTTAGTGCCTCCTCCAAACAAGGGCACTTCCAAACGAGGGCACCTCCAACAATGCAACACACGCCCAACACTGTACCACAGTTAGAGCTTACACTGTGACTGATGCTATAAAATATGTTAAACAGCAATAAAGATCACAGTGAATTTGATTACTGGCAGCATTGGCAGCATCAGCATCCATGGATCCACACTTTACCTCACCTCACCAATCCTGACAGGAACCTGGGAGTCTGGTTCCACCCTCAGCTGTCCTTTTTCCCCCCACAACCAACCATCATGCACATAATCCTTATCTAGCACATTGGGAATATTATATCAATATAACTTTATTATAACTTTCACAAGGTATAATATTCCTTACTCTAAGAAATCCAATCACTGAGCCTCAACACGGGGATCACAAACAGAGTAACTTTATCCCCAAATTCACATCTCCTCAAAATTGCTGAGATTTCCCAATTTTAGGATTAGTGATATTAGTCAAGTGTGAATTCCAACTCCAAACCTCAACAGCTCCCATCTCTCTCCCCTCCCTCATTTTTATACCCCAAATGTCCCACTTGTCTTTTTTTACCCATTCTTTGTAGAGTCCTGTAGCTCAGTGGTTAGAACACCTTACAAGTGAGAGAACTTGGGTTCATTTGCAGGAAGGGTGAAACCGTAAGAAAGTTTCTTTAGTTACTACACACTACCGCTAATAATACGTTAGTCATTTCAATCACGACTGTTTATGAGACACTGCTCTGCACAATTGGCTGCTGTGCTTCACCCAAATATACAATCAATTTACATTACAGGGTATTCTGTGAAGCACTTTGAGAAATCTAGAAGATGTGAAAAGCGTTAAGTCAAATGCAAGGATTATTATTATTATTAATTCCTTGCCATAACAAGCTCTGCCTTCCACCACAAGCTGCAGATTGTCAAACTCGTGTCCTCTCCCACACCAGGCTCCGTGAATCCATCACCCGCGCCTTTATCCGGCTCCACTGGCTACCCTTTCCTCAGAAATAGAATTAAAAATCCCTATCCTCACTTTCAAGGCCCTCCACGGCCTTCCCCCTCCTACCTCTCTGACCTGCTGACCTCCTATCAATTTGTCCACTCCCTCCGTTCAGCAGGCTCCGGCCTGCTCCATGTCTCCCACCCAACCCATCCTACAATTGGCGGCCGGGCTTTCAACCTCTCTGCCCCTATCCTTTGGAACTCCATCCCAAATCCCTTCATCTTGCTCCCTCCCTTGCCTCTTCCAGGCCCAACTCAAGACCCTCCTTTTCAAATTTGCCTTCAGCCGCCCCCCTACCTCTGTGTCCTCCCTCACCTGGCCCCCCCACTTCCCCCATGGCTCGGGTCCTCCCCCAACTGTTCAGCACCTTGGGACGTACTTGCAATGTGCAAGGCGCTGTACAATTGTAATTTTGTTGTTGTTGCTAATGATGTTATCATTGTTTCCTGCCTTTCATTCTAATTGCAATAATACAGAACAGGTTTCCATGTTTAGATGTTTGGGGTTTAAGATGTGGTGCAATGTGTGTGACTTCACAAACAATTCTTGAAGTAGAACCTATTTAAATTCTCTGCACTTGCCAGGTTTTAAATTCAGGAGACATTCTTGGTGATTAAACAGAGAATCACCACTTGCGGGATAGAATTCAAAGATTTGCCACTTGCTGACTTTATCTCTGTCTGGAGAGCTTTATTCCCCATTACTGGCAGCAATGCCTCATCTCCTTCTATTATTCTCTGATTACATATTGTGACCATTATTGAACAAAGATTTTTTTTCCCTCTCAAGAGCATCCGTTGACATCCATTCTGTTCTCACTTTACCTCTCTGTGCATGTGTGCATTGTATCTGTCTTACCAGTGGCCTCGACTGACATTTGCAAACATTTTCAGCTGTCTGCTGTGACAAAGATTGGGTGGCAGGGTGGGCTAGAATCCCCAAATAAAGCGTTGGGGACGGGAAGAGAATGTTACCAATATTTCTTCTTGCATTTCACCCCCTCCCCCACCATACAAAGCACCTATGACAGGTCAGATATTTAAAGTGAGCTTCATTTTGTCCAAATTTGGTTATTTCAACTGAAGCCACCCTTTTAATATGAACGATTAGAAAATTCTGTTTGATTTCCTTTAAGTTGTTTAAACTCTGCATAACCTGAAATCCAAGTTAGTCTTAGTCTGTAAAACCATTCTGTCTTCAAATTGAAGGTTTAGTTGTCTCTCCAATCTCCTCCAAAGAGCACTGTGACTATTAGACAAGCAGTCAAAGTCCATTCGAACAGATACAAGGCATTCTAGATCTGCTGCGAAGCCACAATGAGATTGATTCAAGAGACTGTTCATTTCTCTTTGTTGTTAAGTTACTCCTATAATTGATTTATATGACAATCAGAATTATTGTTACCACTAGGGTTTTGCTTGTCAGTGAATCTTCACCAAACCTCATACCAACCCCCACGTATACAAACGGCTAGCACATTACAGTACATGATTACCTCAAGTGTAATTCTTAACTAGAATTCCTTTTGAAGATGATTTAAGCAACTTAGTTTAGATCAATCAAATCGCTGGGAATACTCAGGAGGTCAGACAGCATCTATGGAAAAAGGAAAAGTGAGTTAACGTTTTGGGTCCATGACTCACTTTTCCTTTCTCCATAGATGCTGCCTGACCTGCTGAGTGTTCCCAGCGATTTCTGTTTTTCGTGTTTTAGTTTAGATGAATGGTTATTTGTTGAATGATCAGTATGTTCAGTGGTCTGTTTAATGTATGTCACGCTTATTTATTTACATGAAGTCCTATAGCTTAGTGGGTAGAGCACTTGCCTCACGAGCGAGAAGATCTGGGTTTGATTGATTCCCAGGCGTGCAAAATGTTGGGCAAGTTTCCTTACTCCACAGCCTCTGTTTATCTAGCAGTAAGTAGGAACCTGGTTGTTAGCTGACGTGAAAGGCACTATACAAATGTAATTTTGTTGTTGTTGTTGTTGTTAGTTGATTGGTGCTTTTCCAGGGATAAGAATTCCCTCCAAATAAATTAAAAATAAATTGGTAATTCAATCCTCAATCCCACTGCCATGCGTAATTGGCTGCTGTGCTCTGCCCACAAAATATATAGTCAAATCACTTTACAGTATATTTGCGAAGCGCTTTGGAATACTCCACAACTCCAAAACAGGAACTCCTGACTTCACTTATGATCAGCGTCAGCATTTCCAAAGACCTACCGAAGACTAATAAGTAACATTTAATGAATTAAACATCAGCAGTTCACACAAATTTTTACATGTTCACAGCACACCTTGGCAGAGAACTGAGATTTAGCTCGAAGATCCTCTGTACATATGCTAAGTCACAGAAAAAAATATGCAAATTTATCAGAGGGTTGGTACAAATTCTCAACCGAGGACATGAATTCTACCTTCAGGCTTCAGAAGACAGGGGACTAGTAAAACACAGAATGTAAAATTTATATGCAAAACATTGTAAGTAAACTGAATCATAAATATGCTTGAAGCTGTTTTGCTTTTGACACTATAAGATAGCACAGTGAAAGCATTAAGCATTTTTTATAAATGAGCTTTGGGGATATCAGTTTTACACTCCAATTGCATATTCATGTTAAAGGAAGATCTCTATCTGGGCTCTAATATTGGCAGAATTAGTTATGAGATTGATCCCTGGGTTTGCCTTTCATATCCAGCCTCAAGCTTAAAGAAGATCAATGGATGATTAGAGGGGATTCAGTGAAGCCCGTCATGAGTCACAGGTGGAATGAATTCAATAGCTTCAGCTTATTCCAATTGAATAATTCTACACAGAAAAAGTTCCTGAAGTATTGTTCCATGCCAACAGGATAATATCAATACTGATATGGTACTGAACACAAGCTCTGTGCTGTTCTTCATGCTACAGTTCAGAACTCCGGAGCTGTTAGATGTCCACTGGATGTAATTTTTGCCAGCACTGCTTTAAATTCAAATATGAGCGTGCAATCTCAAGACTAATTTAAATGACTGTATAAATCTGTTACACACAGAGCTCTTTACCAGAAGCACTGTTGCTTGTGTAAAGAATAATCCTTGCAAAACAAAAAGATTCCTGCAAACAAACAGAATACGATAGTTATAGAAAATTAGGTTACACACTCCTTAAACAACTATCATTCAAGCATTGGTTGGTTAGGTTTGGTTAGTTTGTTTAATTACTAATTGAAATTCTCTCCCCACTGGGCACACGTCTCAGCCATGCAGTACCCTACCCAAGTGACTACAGTATTATTCATGTGTGAGCCTTGGCACTCGGAGACGCTGGCACTCGACTGTACACAGCTGACCTTAACCTCTCCACCTGGTTGCCACTCAGACACAAAAAAACACACATTTAACAACAACAAATTATATTAGTAAATCACCTTTCACATCGGGAGGACATCTCAAAACTAGTAGAAACCACTGTAGGAGCAGTGAAGACAGAAACTCAATTAAACGATCCACTCACTCGTTTTCAAATCCCTTCATGCCCTCTCACCTCCAACCCTATCTGACCTGTTCATCCTGGATGCCTCCATCCGCTGCCGATGCTCAGCTGGCTCCAGCCTTCTGTTTGGCCCTCGCGCCCTTTGTTCCACTCGCGGTTGCCGTGCCTTCAGCCTCGATGCACCAAAATGCTGGAACTCTTTCCCTTTCACAAAAAGTTAGTTTGCAGATACAGCAAGCAATTGGGAAGGCTGATGATACATTAGCGTTCGTTACAAAGGGGTTAGAATATAAGAGTAGGGAAGTCTTGCTGCAACTATAGAGGGCCCTGGTGAGACTGCACCTAGAATATCTATATTTAGGAAAGGACATACTTGCCTTGGAGGGGGTACAGCGTAGATTCAATAGGTTGGTACCTGGGATGAGGGGGATGAGCTATGAGGTTAGGTTGAGCAATCTCGGGCTATATTCTCTAGAATATAGAAGAATTAGAGGTGATCTTATAGAAATCTATAAGATTATTAAGGGGCTTGATAGAGCAGATAGTGGGAGACTGTTTCCCCTGGTTTGAGAAACCACAACCAGGGGTCACAGTCTTAAAATTAGGGGTCAACCCTTTCGCAGTGAGTTGAGGAAAAACTTCTTCACTCAGAGAGTAGTGAATTTATGGAATTCTCTACCCCAAAGGGCTGTAGATGCTCAGTCCTTGAAGATATACAAGACTGAGATTGATAGATTTCTTGTGGATAAAGGTATTAAGGGATATGGGGATAAGGCAGGTATAGGTGGAGTTAGATTAGATCAGTCATGATCTTATTGAATAGCGGGGCAGGTTCGAGGGACTGAATGGCCTATTCCAGCTCCTATGTTCTTATGTTCAATCCTTCCACCTTGCCTCCTCCCTCCCCAACTTCAAATAATAATAATTATAATTCTTGCATTTGATATGGCGCTTTTCACTTATCAACGTCTCAAAGCTCTTCACAGAATATACTGTAAAATGAATTGACTGTATACTTGTGGGTGAAACGCGGCAGCCAATTGCGCACAGCAGTGTCCCACACACAGTCTCGGCTTGAAATAACCAATTTTATCATTGTGTTTTTTTTTGGAGGGATCATTAAAAAAAAATCCCACCTGAAGACATTCCTTTTTGATCATACTTACAGTCACCTTCCGGCTTCCTCTCCCCCTAGCTCGGGGTCAGACTCCGCCACTGTAAAGCGCTCAGAGAGACCATCCCGCGAGAAGGGTACTGTACGGTACATAAATACAAGTTCTTGTTGTTGAAATACCAAACAGATTCCAAGACAATAGTGCACACAACTTTTCACCAAACATTGGTAACCCCATTATTCAGAAGGAATGGGGCGTGGTTTCAAATACATTCTACTATTTTGACCTTCACCTTTTAAATAGATACTGATGAAGGAGAGTTTTGTCCTATCCATTGCTGAGGATTGCTGGCACTCAGCTAATTTTACCCTCAGAAAAAAAAAGAATTGAAATGCTCCTACACGTACAATTACTTGTGACTTCTGCAGCCTGCTTATTTGCATGGCTAAAGCTGAACAAGCCATTTATTTTGGGGGTTTTAATTAAGATAATGGTTTCAAATGGAATAGAGACTCACAGTTTTTTTTCTCCTAGAAGGGAAATAACAGTAATTTAACAGCAGCTGTGGCAGGATTTGTGTCAACGAAGCTGAACCACAGATTGGCAGCTTGCGTGGGCGGAAAACGACAAGCACCAGCAGCAGATGGAAAAATACAAAATGGTCATGCCAAAGCGCACCACTGAAGCAATTATCAAAGCGAACACAGGAGAGTCTGACGGTGGCCGCTGTAGGTATAATTCTGCAGTTTACAGCCCATCTGAATCCACACTAATATACTGGCTAGAGAACAAATCTTTTGACTTCAAGAGAAAAAAAAAAAAAATTCCCTCACCGTTTATTAATGCTTATTGACGCATTTCATTAGTTACACAACAGATCGGTTTGATTCCCGTTGCTTTTACCTGTGGCCGAGAAGATAATTGTTTCCGCAAAGTCATGGCTGATAAGAATAAGAATAATCCCTGAATTTGATATCATTCAAAGTGCTTCACTGAACACACTGTAAAGTGAACTGACTGTATATTTTGTGGGCAAAATGCAGTGGCCAATTGCTCACAGAAGTGTTCCACAACCAGTCATGGATTGAGTGACTAAGTTATAGTGATAAGACATTGTACCAAAACGTTTGTTGAACACCTACAGCCTTCACCTTTAGGGAAATGATGAAACTGGAAAGATTTAATAATAATAATAATAATCCTTGCATTTGATATAGCCTTTCATGCCTTCTAGACGTCACAATGCGCTTCACAGAATATACTGTAAAGTGAATTAACTGTATATTTGTGGGCGAAACGTGGCAGCCAATTGAGCACAGCAGCGTCCGCGCAAACAGTCGCGGATTGAAATGATGAATTTATTATTGCTTTCTTTTTAGGGATTTTTATTAGTCGTGTGAAGTAAGGAAACTTGCCCAAGGATTCGCCCTGCCTGGAACAAACTGTAAAAAATATTTTAATTAAATATGATCGATGTTTACAAATCATTTCACAAATTGTTACAATTGTTACAAATCACTTAATTAGAAACCTCACCTGCAATATATCACACTGAACAAAAAATGTCACAGAAATAGATTTCAAAAGTCATGGAATTAAACAAGATATTTGACAGTTCCAAAGTTTTTTTTAAAAAAATGATGTATGAATGAGAAAATTCTTCATAAATAGCTTGTGACAATACAACAGGCAGTTCTACTTTTGAATTTTTAACAAAAATTTGACGGCTAAATCCGACAAAAATGAACCAGTTCTTAGATTTAGAAGAAAGCTTCTCTTTGCTGCCGAGTTAAAATGCTGACATTGATCCATAATTCAATCCAGAGCAACAGATGCTTACTAATTACTAATTGCCAATATGTATTTTTGCAGCCAAATGTTTATTTAGGTAATAATAATAATCCTTGTATTTGATTTAGCGCTTTTCACATCTTCTAGACGTCTCAAAGACTATAATGTAAAATGAATTGACTGTATATTTGTGGGTGAAACAGAAGTACACCGAACATAATGGATGGTTGGTTGGGGAGGACGGTTTGCGCGGTTTTGGGGAGAGAGCCGGGGAGTGGGATTGACTTGAACAGTTCTTTTCAAAGAGCCGGCATAGAATCGATGAGCCGAATGGCCTCCTTTTGTGCAGAAAAATTCTATGATTTTATGATGATAATTATTTCTTTGTATTGTATGACAAACATATAGGTTTTATGTATCTTAGTGTACAAACTGCCATTAAGTATGATTATGTCAACCACCCAAGCTCAACTTTGTGTCTTATTTTTCATCGAGCTGTAACAGACATATTGTCTGGTTATCAGGAGATTTTAAAGTACTGTACTGTATGTCAACAAGTTGTGGCTGATGATGCCACAAAAAACTCCACATGGTCCTACGAGGAATAGAGAACAATGGTTATAAAACTGCAAGGTCAGTGTCTTTAAGGGTCTTTGGTCTGCCAAATATTTCAAAGGACTGACCAAGATATCAGCTATGTGCTATGGTAAAGCCATACTTCCATCATACATTGCACTAACGGTAAGATTGTATTACTAGAATGATATGTGACAATCACACTCAATTACCTTCAGAGAGAAGTCTCCGAAAGTTTCATTTTCTTGGTGGGATATTCTGTATTAATTCACCTCTCTGAGTCGCAGAGAACCCATTGCAGTACAAATGATAAACAAACGGTCTTTCAGAACGAATGAGATCAATGGTATTTTCTCATTCCACACTTTACCCTCCAGTATCAACAACAACCACAACAAAATTACATCTATAGAGCGCCTTTCACGTCAGGAGGGCTTTCCAAAGCGCTGAACAGTCAGGGCAAGGGACAGGCTGTGGGGGAGGGGAAGGGAGGGGGGGGAGAGAGGTGGGAGGGCAGCAAAAGGTACAATCGAAAAGGAAGGTCTTGAGACCAGCCTTGAAAGAGGCAAGGGAGGAAGCGAGGCGAAGGGACTGTGACGTGGAATTCCAGAGTCTGGGGGAGGAGAGGCTGAAAACCCGGCCAGGGCAGGTTGGGAGGAAGACATGGAGCAGACCAAAGCTCGCTACACGGAGGGGCGAGCAGGTTGATAGGGAATCAGGAGGTCGGAGAGATAGGAAGGGGCAAGGCAGCCTGAGGGTTGAGGCGGTGGCGGAGTCTGGTGACGTTACGGAGGTAGTGGAAGGCAGTGCTGGTCTTGGGGCGGATGTGGGGGAGGAAGAACAGTTCAGGGTCAACAAAACGCCCAGGTTCCTGACTGGCTTCCTGATAATTTGGCAATGCAGAAAGGCATGGGTCAGAATGAGGATGCCTGCCTTGTGAATGGAGGAATTTAGTGCTACAGCTCATGCCAAGAAAATATGGGAAAACCTTCTCCAGGAATATCTTTCTTAAAGCTGGAAGTGAAGCAAAAATGCTGACAGTTAAATTGAATCAGCAGATGTCTTTCACAATATCTCAAAGCAAAATCAGTATACCCTGCCATCCACATTATAGTCAAAGCCAGTCATAGATGATTGTATTGAATGTAACCAATCTGCCTTT
This sequence comes from Hydrolagus colliei, assembly GCA_035084275.1. Taxonomy (NCBI): domain Eukaryota; kingdom Metazoa; phylum Chordata; class Chondrichthyes; order Chimaeriformes; family Chimaeridae; genus Hydrolagus; species Hydrolagus colliei. Next base: position 2,402,990 of record CM068744.1, on the reverse strand, counting down.
GGACACACTGACTTAAATGTTTCACATTCTGTATCTTTGTGTCATCAAGTTTGGGTCACAAAAGCATTTGTGCACAAAACATACGGCCACTCAACTTTTCTCTTGAAGTGCTTTGAGGCACTCTCATGACATGAGAGGCGCTGTTTGAATAACAACAACAACAACGTGGATTTATATAGCGCCCTCCACGCCAGACAACATCGTTATTATTATTCGTAATTATAACTTCTGTAAACATAGTTTGTACAATTTATATCAAATAGATTCCTTACACTAAACCTGTACAAAACTCCACACCCCCATTACACCAGTTCTCGCCAGGCTCAACTGGCTCCCTCAATTTCATAAAATCATAGAATTATATAGCATTCGGTCTATCAAGTGTGTGCCCGCTCTTTGAAAAGAACTGCCCAAATCATTCCCACTCCCCCGTGCTCTCCCCATTGCCAGGCAAACCTGTCCTCCCCAAATAACTATCTACTTGTCTCTTAAAAGTTGCTATTGAATCAGCTTCCTCCACCCTTCAAAACAATTCATTTCATACCCGAACAGCTCGCTGCATGACATTTTTTCCTTATCTCCCCTGTTTCTGAAACACAGACTGTCCAGTGCCTTGGGACATCCTCCCGATTTGAAAGGTGACGTAATTATGTTGTTGTTGTGGCTGCTGTTCTTTTAAGAACTTTTAAAATCGGTCCCTCGGGTTACCGACCCACTAACCAGCGGAAACAGTTTCTCCTTGTTCAAACTATCGAATCCCCTGATAATTTTGAAAATTTCTATACAGTCTCCTCTTAACCTTCTCTACTCCAAAGAGAATAATCCTAGTTTCTCTAGCCTCTCCTGATAACTGAAGTCCCTAATGCCTGGTACCAACCCTGTAAATCTCCATTGCACCCTCTCCAATGCCTCGACATCCTTCCTAAAATGTGGTGCCCAGAGCTGAACACACTCTGGAACTCCATGGTTGTTTGTGGGACATTGCTGTGTGCAGGGTAGACTCTTCCCTCAGTCCATTACTAACTTTCGGGGGTGTGGCTTTATGACGCCTCCAAAGGCAGCAGCAGACTCTGCCTTTTTCCCAGTCATTTTGTTCCACAAATACGCACTCGCGGAGATGGCATTTCAATGTGATCTGATTGCAGTGGATAGAGAGAGGAAAGGCAGCAGTGGCTTGTGCCTATTTTATCCGTTACTGAGACACTGAGAAAGGAATGCGCATGCGCAACTGAACTACATTCAACTCAATGGGTAAAAAAGGCAGCTATTTTCAACCATCATAGACATGTGAACAGCCATGAGCTGAATAACCAATTAATCTGAAATTATGCGGGGGAAAAAAAACCTTTCTTTTTTACAAATTGTGTCACTTATTCTGTAACATACACATGGGCACCTTGGATAATACAGCACTTCCTCAATATTGCACCAACACAGGCCTTCAACTCCCAACCTTCAGATCCACAGAAGTTGAGCTGAGCTGGCACCAGGCAGCACTTATACAGAGATCTGTGTAGAGCACATCCATGCAGAATAGGTGTACAAGTGGTTCAGATGTAACACCCAGAGCAGTCAGAAAAGGTAAAGAAACTACATTTCAAGAACTGCCACAGCCCTAATGTGGTGAGGAATCCTCCTGAGCAATAACGCAGTGAAGCAGAAAAATAACTGGAGATGCTGACTGACTGATGCACATGGCTGCTCACATTAGGGCTGAAAAGTGCTTGGAACATTGAAGGTGAGTTTTACTTTGAAGTAATTTGTGGCCAGTGACACTCTAAATCCGCCTTTAACTCTGCACACAGATGATTCAGCATCTATCTAGTGAGTCCAAATGTATGTGGTCAGTCAATGAAATGTATCTTGAGGAATGCTAGCTTTTCCCTAATGAAACTTTGGTGGGGTTACACATTCATGTAAACCATTTAGAAGAGTGTATAATGCACTGGAGCACAACAAACATAGTTGTATTTGGTCTTAACCCATCAGGCCATTTTGGTTTCTGCCCTAAAATTGAAAATCCCACAGAAAAATTGTGGATTAAAAACATTACAGTCCTTATTTGGAAGACTGTTTTCTGCCGTTCTTAAATTGAACCAGATTCCAAATTAAGACTAACTTGAAGAATTTTCCTGAATCTTTATGAACTTCAATTTTAAGACAAAATGATTGCATAGGCGAAGATTGGGCGAAACTTCAGCCCTGAGGTGTGTGGTAAAAACAAGTGAAAGAAATACTATATTTATGAAACAGATTCCAAATGAGTCCAAATGAATCCCCCTCTGCCCAGAACCTTGGTAGGATCTCCCTAGTGCTCACCCCACCAGCATCAATTATCCAAAGAATAATTCTCCGCCATTTCTGTCACCTCCAGGGTGACCCCACCACAAAGCGTATATTTCCCTCCCCTCCCCTCTTAGCATTCCAAAGGGAGACCATTCCCTCCGTGACTTGTTGTTTCACTCCTCCGTCAACACCAACAGTCGCTCCCCTTCCCCCGGCAGCTTCCCGTGCCAGCGCAGGAAGTGCAATACCTGCCCAGTCACCTCTTCCCAGATCACTGTCCAAAGCACAATGTTTATGTGAGACAGCGATTTACATGTACTACCACCAATGTAGTATATTGCATCTGCTGCTCACGATGTGGTCTCCTCTATAATGGGGAGACCAAACGCAGATTGGGTAACCAATTTGCCAAACACCTCTGTTCTCTTATACAACTCTTATGCAAATACAACCCTGATCTACCGGTTTTGTGCCATTTCAACTCTCCTTCCCACTCGCAGTCTGACTTCTCCATCCACTGTCTCCTACACTGTTCCAACGAACCGCAGCTCAAGCTCCAGGAAAACACCATATCTATCTCCTAGGGGCCTTACAGTCCTCTGGCCTTAATATTGATTTCAACAATTTCAGACCATAACAGCTCACCTCCCTCCTCTTCTGTGACCATCTGATCTTCCTATTCATTGGCAATTTCACCCCACTTTGTTTTAACGTTATTAACAACTCTTCTCTCCAGTTTTGTTGCAATCCGCCCTTTGGTTTCACAACATTAATGCCTCTTTAACCCATCATCCCCTGCCCTCTCCTGCCCTGAACCCATTTTCCCCTTTGTCTTCCTTGCCCTGCCTCTCCCTCTCTATCAATTCTTGAAAAGTCTCTCACTCTCAACATGCCCCATTTCTGATGCTGGGTCATGGAAATGAAACGTTGACTCACGTTTCCATTCTCCATAGATGCTGCCTGACCTGTTGAGTGTTCCCAGCGACTTCTCTTTTTATTTCAGATTTCCAGCATCTGTAGTATTTTGCGAGTTTTTTCCCAAATGAGTTTATTCTGCAGTATCTACAAAATGCATCTGATTTCCTAACATTAGAAAATTGCAGCAGAATAGCTCTTTGACCACAATGTTTTGCAAGTTTAGATCCCCATTTATAGGCCTCATAGTGCTCTTGTCAGATCACAGCTTGTTTACTGCATACAGTTGTGGTCACTGTGACATAAAGGCACACAGACCCTGGAGTCGATGCAGAGATAGCAATGAGGGTGATCCCAACTGTTAGAGAACGAGGCCAATAGAGAGGTGTGGAAATATTGGCCAAGATTTGCAGGGAATTTTGACAAATTTTATACAAAACAGTGGTGAATTTTTGACAGTCGGAGATGGGAATATAAAGAAGCTTGAATGTTATTAATCGCAAAATTAGTCAAAAAAAAACCCAGCATAAGTAGAAAACAACTGATCAGTAACAGTTGCACATTAAGGGGTATTTGTCACTCATGTATGAGACACTCTTGGATTAAAACAACCGAATCGGAACTCACATAGTCTCAACCAAGCTTTATTAGAACAACCGAATCGCGAGTAGAATTATCCCGACACAACTTACTGATAAAAACTTTCATGTAAAACACACAGGATTAAAACCTCAGTTAACTGTAATCAAAACTATCCATGTTTGCCATGTGAATGTAAATTGGGTGAGTGTGGGGGCAGCCTGGAAGTCAGGACGTTCTGCCCAAGATTGGATTACACTACTGTACTACTTCTCGCTCTACCCTTTCACCTCTCTCGACTGACTGATATTTCTGTTGCTGTGCTGGTAGCTGCAGCACAGATCGTCTGCTCTTTTTCTCTCTCTTTACCTCTGTACAGTGTCTCCACTGCCATAGCGGTCGATGCAGGACACACTCTCTCTCTCTCTCTCTGCCGATCATTGCTGCTCTTAGGTCCTCTGTGGAGCCATGCCGTGTCTCCCTTTCTATTCTTCCTCCATCCGAGAATCGCCCCCCTCGAAGAATTGCCCCCCAATTACCTTCCCTGTTCTATACTTACACCCCTAGCAGTGTCTGGGAGTTAACCTAATCCTTCCTATGTGTCCTGATTATCAGTACCTGACTGTGACCTTTTGATCTTCTTTATTGAATTAACAAGTCAGCATTTCTCATTAATCTTCAGAGGAATACGCTTGGCTCAGCATTCCTCGCTCTCTCCCAGTCAGACAAGCTGTTAACTCTCCCTTGTACTCTGTCAATGAGCTCGTCTATGGTTACTTCTCTCTGTTCATTGTCCTGCTCTCCTGATAGCGTCTGGTTTCCCAGTCTGCTGAGATCTGCTGACTTGAGTTGGCCTTGGGTCTCATGGCTTGTCCAAGGCTTTCCTATCCATAATGCTTCTGACAGCCATTCCATACACTCAATGGTTACATTGAATGAAACCATCATTTCTAAAGTTTAATACCTACAATGACACCTTCTAAATAATGGTTAGTTAAGCACACATGTTTCACTGTTAACAGAGCTATTGAGGTACATTTTACTGCCAAAAAAATATTAATTACTTATTTAACAAAAACTTGGCGGCTGTTTTTGCGGGTGGTGGGAGGAGTGGAACAATGAGGCAACAGAAGCTCTCGGGGCTTAGCTCCACAAACAGACACAGAGAGAGAACATACATACTCAAAGCCACAAAGAGAGAGACGCACACACTCAGAGACACAGAGAGAGAGACACACACAGACTGAAAGAGACACACACTCACAGGCACAGAAAGAATGACACATACTCACAGGGCAGAGAGAGAGAGACAACAACACAACAAAATTACGTTTATAGAGTGCCTTTCTCGTCGGGAGAACTTCCCAAGAGAGAGAGGGGGAGATACACATACACGTCCGTGGGCCAGAAACTACATTGGTAGCGTGGATTCCACAGGCATTTGAGCAACAATAGGGCTCTTCAGTCCTGAAGAGAAAATGACTCAGAAGAAACCTCACAGAAAAGAAATGAAAATGTAAATGGAGTTAAAAAGTAAACCCAGATCAATACTTCAGGATGTATCATGACAGTAGAACATGAGCATATGTGTTTAAGAGTTGTAAATCCACATTTTTGTTTATCCAAATTCCAATGAGTGGAACAGGTCGGCAGGAAAAGTAGTAGAGACAGGGACATAATAATAATAATCCTTGCATTTGATATAGCGCTTTTCACATCTTATCGACGTCCCAAAGCGCTTCACAGAATATACTGTAAAGTGAATTGACTGTATATATTTGTGGGCGGATCGTGGCAGCCAATTGCGCACAGCGCATCCCACAAACAGTCGTGGATTAAAAATGACCAATTTTATTAGTGTGTTTTATTATTGTGTCTTGAGACATTAGATTGATTTGAAGCTTGATGGTGGAGCGGGTGAGGGTGTTAGGGTGGCTGTGGTGGATGTACTAGAGGGAATCTTCATCTTAGATTCATTTTGTGATCTTGTGAAACTCTGGATAAAAAAACGTTTAGATTTGGTATGAAATGCAGTTCCAGAACCACGTTGAATATTCACATCAGCATAATCAGTCTGCGCTTTGCCTGGCTCTTATTTAATATTTGCACGATGTTATAAATAATCGCATTAATAATGCATTGTTTAGTCATAGAAATAAGATGACTTGATGCAAGATTTTTTGTTATGCAAGGGAAACAAACAGTCTGTCAAATATTTTAGCATTTCAAACACAGACCGGGGTTATCTATGGTGAAATAGCACATGAAGAAGCTGATAGAATGAATTTGTTACTTGAACAAATGAAGACAAGTTTCCATTTCTGACTGGTCACATTATTTGCAAAGATCATTGTGTCCGCACCAAAAACCTTTAGAATAGGAGCAAAGAAAAAGTAAAATTTTACAAAGCTGAAAAAAAAAAATAGTTGCTGAACAGACACAACTGCCTTTGGGAGCAGATTTAATGCAATGGCCTTAATTATAAGACCTTGAGAATTTCAAGCTTCTCATTCTCTGCTTCTTTGAGAAATAAATGGTTACTATCACTACATGGTATGGGCATAAACTCTGAAACAAAATGCTAAATCCTCTAATCTACTAGAGAGAGAGGATGCCAGAACTTGACCATTCCAATGAATATAAATACACCTCAGGGTTTTGTCACGCAATCCTAGTACAGTACAGTAGTCCAGGTCCTAAACTAGGCTAGTACTCAATGAAAGCACTGGGAGCCTAGCATATCAGCAGGACTTGGACAGACAGACGGCAGGTAATCTTCCTACTTCTGTTAACCCTGGGAGATAAATAATAATAATAATAATCATTGCATTTGATATAGCGCTCTGGTCATGTTCCAGACAGACATCTCAAAGCGCTCAGGACCTGCCCGGTGCCGGTTAATCAAATATGCCGGATATTCGAGCGGCAAGTTGCTGAAAATCCTACACAAAAAATTAACTTATTTTAAAACATACCATATTAATAATAGACTAACTAATAACAGAATATTGTATGGATACTTACCAATAACGCATCCCAGCACTCAGTAAAATGATCGGTAAAATAAAAATTCCACTTTTCGGTAAGTTTAATTAGTGCGCACGCGCACGCATACGCATGCGCACTAATTAAACAAGGACTAAATTAGGACTTAAAACTCATAATTTAAACTGCCATGTCAGTGTGGTGCTAGAGGAGATACTGCAATGTTGAATGACCCTGTTCAGCTGGATGTTAACTAATCCATTCCACTATTTAAAAGGCAAAGGGGAGTTTTTACTGGTGTTTTAGCCAACAATAATCCTTGCATTTGATATAGCGCTTTTCACATCTTATCGACGTCCCAAAGCTCTTCACAGAATATACTGTAAAGTGAATTGACTGTATATTTGTGGGTGAATCGCGGCAGCAAATTGCGCACAGCAGTGTCCCACACAGTCGTGGATTGAAATGACCAATTTTATTATTGTGGTTTTTTGGAGGGATTATTATTAGGTGTGTGGAGTAAGGAAACTTGCCCAAGGTTTCGCCCTGACCTGCCTGGATTTGAACACAGGTCTCCCCAGCTTGCAAGACAAGTGCTCTAACCACTGAGCCACAGGAGCTCCAATGTAAAGATCCAATACGTCATTCACCTCCTAGCTGCTTGTGGTACTTTGCTGTGATGAAAATTGGCTGTTGCGATTGCCCTCAGAAGACATGGTTACTGCAGTAAACTGTAATTGCTGAAAAAAACATTGAGATGTTTTGATATTATGGGTGTTATATTAAGTTGATTTAATCTTATTAAATGTAGATCTGAAATGGAATATAGAAATGGGATTAGGGGGAGGCAGGAAACTAGAACTAAATGGTTAGTTTTATATATTTTTTAAATGGACCAGCAGAGGTATAGTGGGCTAAGCAGCCACTCCTGCTGTATTTTCCCCCGGCTTTCTGATTCTGTTAAAAACCGCACATCAGTCACAACACAGATGGTGCCAGTCATGAAAGAAACACTTATCATTGATCATATATCTGCTTACTGAACAAACCATTAGAATTCAATTAAAAGAACTCTATTCCAACCCTTGGGAGCAGTGTGGAGGAGAGCAATGATGTCCTCCCCAGTGTTAGAGGAATGAGCTCTGACGAGCAGCAATTAGACAAGCTCGGCTTCTTCAGTCTTGAGAGAGAAGAGTCTCAGAGGGCACCTTCTGAGACTCTTTACACAAGTTTTCCTTTACACAACTGGGAAGCTTGGTGAGATCCGGATTCTGTGTTTAGTGAACCCGGCTGGAATATGTTTGTGTTAGTGTGGACACTTGTAAAATACAAGTACAGTATTAAGCGGTCTAGGGAAAAGGTAGGACATGGTATTAAAATGCCTTAGTAGGGTCCACCCCCCAACCTCTCTGACCTCCTCTCCCCTTCACCCACATCATGGCTACAGACCTTTCTTTTTGACGGCACGTTTGGTCACCTTTTCCCTCTCCCCCTGCCACGGCCGCGGGATCCATTATTGTGAAGCGCTCTGAGACGCCGTCCGCCGTGGAGGGCGCTTCAGAAATCCAAGTTGTTGTTGTTGTTGAGGTAATGAGAATTAGTTTATTTGGGGTAGAAAAGGTGAACAAAGGCCCGGTCGAAGAGAAAGGTCTTTAGCTGAGACCTGAAGCTGAGAAAAGAGGGAGCGAGGCAAAGGGAGTGAGGGAGGGAATTCCAGAGCCTCGGGGCCTACAGCCTCCAACTGATCCTATATTCCATGCCGATCAAGAGGCAAGTTTGGTTCTCGGTCTATGTTGATTTAACTAAACTCAGAATAAAGCCATTTAAATTAGCTTCAATACCGTTGGGCCCTTATTGACATTTAATGAACCCAGCTGGAAAACGTATGTCTGGAAGTCCGATGAGGAAAGAATCAAGTTTGCCTACAATTTCAGCCCATGGATGAATAGTCTGCTAATGCACATTGTCTGGCCTCACACCCAGAAGATCAGACAATGCAGCGAGGTAGCAGAGGAATTATACGCTAGTAAGACTCAGTTTCAGTCTCCATCAGTAGAGGAATAGTGGAGACAATTGATGGAAAGTAATCTTAACCGAAGTAGAAATGCAGACAGGATAGCTTTTTTTTAAAAAAAAATCACTGTACACGTGAAGCCACTTTACCATCATAAATCATGAACTGATTTTTGCTTTTCATCCATTGCATAATATACATTCTGACTGTAAGATCAAACACCTATACAGATAGACTAGGTGTACTTTCTAACCAGATTGACTTACAGTACTGCACTAACCAATTCTAAAACGTGTGTGTGGTGAGGGTGCTAACTCACAAGGTTGAAACAAGTACTCACATATGAACGTTGGTAAGACATTAAATACAGTTTATTTACCTCTTGGTGTCACGGGTGTTTTGCACACCATATGGTAGATGTTTTATGTTCTCTTATACAGAAGAAAATTAATATTGGAAGAATTAGCTCAAAGATTTTAATCTAACACTCATGCTAACATTACTGTTTCACACTAGAAAGAAATCCAGGTACAGTTATTTATTTCTGCCATTCTGAAATATATAATAACCAATTTTAAAATTAAATGTTGTGCTCTCCAAGGTTACCAGAAATGTCAACAATTCAAATTTAAATGTTATTTGGGGCACATTACCAAACAGTCTTAAATGGAGAAAAATTCATTAAAGATAAAGGTTGGTGTTGTTTAATTCCTTCTTAGATTTCTAACAGGCAGTTAAATGCCTCTACAACCAGCTAGCCAATGGAAAGTGCAATGGAATTTAATTAGCCTACCTCGCAATCTACAAACTATGATTTGTTTGGTAAGTGTGGATTTCAATAATCCCCCAGATAAAATGCAAGCCTCTGAGATCAGTGACACTTTTCTTGATTTCAAGACCATTATTTACCTCCTGCTTTATTTAACTAGAAATTGCTGCGACAAAATGAGATCAGCCTCTGAATAATGGAAAACTCAATCAGTCTGCCAAACTGCTGAGTAATCACAGCACTAATAATAATCCTCATTTATATTAAACATTGTAACTTTTCTGGAACAAGAACAGTGAACCGTCTCTTTAGCCAAGTTTTTGGCTTTACTGTTGAAGTTGGTTGTCACAAGTGCTCTGAAATATAATTTACTGCACACTCACATTCAATGTAGACATTTACTGAGCATTGCTCGCAAATCACATGCCGCTGAACGGCAACTCAAAAGGCCTGAAAATGCAAGCGTGAAAGTGCTGTATATGTTCAAGTTGTTCTTAAAATTCTGAGTGAGATCAGGACACTCTAGGCTATTAATTTCGATCAAAATCTAATACATTGGGGATAATTCAAACACACAAAGATTATTATTCCACACTGTGATGCTTCCTGTGTGGTTTAACAGGTATTCTGCGCTGTTCAATAAGTTGTAGAAATTGTAACCCTTCCCTATCACAAATATTTGTAAAACAGTTTTAAGTATAAAAATATGAGTTACATTTTTAAGGTAATGTTATTTCTACACTAAAACTACAAATCGTATTACTTGTAGACCCACGGGTCACATACAATCAGAGTACAACTATGAGTGACTCTATCCACCAAATTTCTGTTCAGAGGCCCTGCAACTATGATTTTGGTTTAGATCTGAAATACTACTGTATTTAGCCAAACGATGGATGAAACTAGTCCATGGATTCTGATTTAAATTGATTCCTGGAGGTGAAGCATGTGGGCAAGACCAAAGATCTCCAGTCTTCCACATTCTCCAGCACTTGTTGATAATGTTTCTAGCTGTTTTTCAATCTAAGTGTATAATGGTGTATAAGTATTCTGGTAGCAATGTTATGGGCCTGCTCCGCAAAGGATTAGCTGGATTTTAACCTACAACTTCTTGTAAAATAGAAGTCATTTCATCCTTCTTTGTTACTTGTAGAACTGCTAAGGATGCAGTTGAGTGTATGACGGGGTTCCAGAAAAGCTAGTGATTTACTTGTACATCAGTCTTTTTGTGTGTGATAGCTACTTCTTCATCCAAGGCAGTAGCAACAGCCACTTGCATTTATATAATGGCTTCACACTGGATAATGTCTCAGATCGCTTAAATAGTGGAAACTTGTATTGTGAATATGGAGAGTAAGGGACACCAACAACAACAACAACAACAACTTAAATTTATATAGTGCCCTCCATGCCGGATGGCGTCTCAAAGCGCTTAATCATCACCCAGACAATGCCAGCTAGATTCTTAATATGAGAGATGCCTGATCAGCTATATCCCTGCAATGATGATAGCAGTGTCAGTCTTCGGTGAAGATTCACTTTAACCAGTGATTTGGGTTTCTTTGCTGTTCAGTCATCAACGGTGATGCTGTGGAACTGTGAAGCTGAAAACGGCGAAATGTGAATAAAAATAGCAACCAAATGTAATTTGAAAAATATTTAACAATTATGTGACAAGTAAGCACAGAAGTATAGAGAAAGGGTTTGTAAATGGGACTGATGTGATTGCTATTTGAAAAATTTAGCCCATACTCATTGGATGATATGGCCTTATTATATGCTGTACATTTCTATATTCCTATGGTTCTATAAAAGAATCTTAAATCCTAGAAACCGTCCAGGGAATAACAATAAAACAAATAGAGACATTTATTTGGGGAGAACAGGTTTGCGTGGTTATGAGGAGAGAGCTGGGGAGTGGGATTAAATTGCTCTTTTTAAAGAGCCGGCACAGACTCGATGGACCGAATGGCCTCCTTTTGTGCCCTAAGATTCTATGATTCTATAAAACTGATCCCCAACATTAGTGAAGTGAACTATGAGGAGTGTCCAGATAAAATGGGGTTCTTTAGTCTTGTCAAGTGATAATAATAATAATAATAATAATGCTTGATTTGATATAGTGCCCTATTGCATCTTCAAGACATCTCAAAGCGCTTCACAGATTACACTGTCCAGTGAGTTGATGACTGAGAAGGGACCATAATTGGTGTATTAGCAGCTTTTGGGGAAGAAGAAAACAAAATAGTCCTTTGCCACGGCAGTTAAGAGAAGAGCACAGACAGACAGAGGCAGATTTAAAACAGGCATCGTGACGGATGTTTTTACCCAGTGGATAATCAACAGCTTGAATGATTCAAATGATTTACCAAGAAGATTGACAGAAGGCAGTTAACTCATTTACAAAACAACCTGATGCTGTTCTAAACAGCTCCTGGAATTGCCTTTCTGGTCGGACAATTTTAAATGGGTTTAAAGGGTCTTCTTCACCTGAACTGATCTTGTGTTATTATCCTGATATTCTGAATCCAGGTTCACAGTGATGTACACTTGTCATATTGGGGAAGCAATCCGTGTGTTCTTTAATGAATTTGGTTCGGTGCCATTTTCTCAAATAGCGTTTGATCAAATGTAGAGCACAGTTAGGCACTTAATTCAGCTCCACCGAGGTACAAGCCTGACGAAAAAGATCTACCTATATTATCTGCGTAGATATACTTTCTTGATACTGTAGTGAAAATATCAACAACCACAAAATGACATTTATAGAGCGCCTTTCACATCCCAAGGCTCTGAACAGTGAGGGTTCGGGACCCAAGCAAGGAGGAGGGGCAGGGTAGAGGGACGATCAAAGAGGATCTTGGCACGATCGAGTGCAAGCTATTAGACTTATTGGCTGCCACGATTAGCATCCATGTGCTGTGCCATTTTGAAGACTACAGACAGAACTAGCATTTTTGGTTGAGATCATATTTCCAGATGCGTTTGAACAACAACGAACCAGAGGAGGATTCAAAATGCTGTAGCCATCCCCACAATGAAGACAAAACCACCATATTCCAAACCAAATTGTATAACTGCTCAACAGTGCAATGAGTTATCAAATCAGTCCTTTGTAGCAATGGAATGAGAGTGTGGTCATGTCTCATTGCGTATCTCCCCAATGCCTCTGTGACCTAAATTCCCCTCCATCTGCACAGTTTTACTATTTTCTTACACAAGTAATAAGGCAAGTAACAACTAGAAGGAGTTACTAGGAAGGATGGTTGAGGCCAAGCCATTGGATTTATTTATTAAAGAGTTCAATGCAATTTTGGGAGGATGGTTACGTGTGTATTCTTCCATATATCATCTGACTCAGTGCTAGTACTTCTTGCTTGCCTGAGTCAGTGAGTTGTGTGTGCAAGCTCTACATAGGAACTTGAACTCACATAGTCTAAGATGATACTCCACTCCACTGCTTAGAGATGTGTTGCATTATTGGGGCTGCCATTCATTGTATCACACGTTAAACTGAGGTCCCCTCTGTTCAGGTAAACTTCAGACTCACAGAACTCCCATTAATATTTACATCCATGGCTCCAAATGGTCACAAATTAACAAAAAAAGTTTCAGTATTTCCTGGTTATAAAATCAAATTCACTCTCACTGTTTTCACTTTATCTGTACAGCCATAAGTGTAGAGGAATTAACCAGCCATCTTGCATCGCAATCAATTATGCGAATAGTACAAACTTTTGATAACTTTCAAACTGCCAGTGGCTCACATAGAGAAATCATCCTGTACGATGTGGCTTGCTATTTGTGTTCCTGCCAAATGTTGACAAACTCTGATTCTTTTCTGTAAGCTTAATAATTAATGTCCATCAACAGATATAACAGTGAGTAACCACTGGAGAGAAATGAGACGCTACTGACATAAGTTTGTGGACAGTATGAAAGCAACTTTAATACGTATGCCGATAAAAGGCGCATAGTAAGAATACAATACATTTGTATAGCACATTTTACATCGGTAAGACCTCCCAACGTGCTGGAAAGTCAGGGATTTGGACACAAGCGGAAGGGGGGTGGTGGTGGGGGGGTGGAGGAGAGTGGCTGAAAGCACAGTTGAAGAGGAGGGTCTTGAGATGTGCTTTCAAGGAGGCAAGGGAGGGAGTAAAGGGACTGTGTGATTGAGTTCCAGATGTTGGGAGCCTGTTTCATCACAATAAGGTGCAATAACAATACAAGGTGTTTATTGTATAATTTACCCACAACTTTTTATCACCTGTGGGTTGTCTCATGCTCACATGTATTTGTACATTTTCTATCCTCCAAGACTGTGTGCCAATTATTCTCATAATCCAATGTACCTCAAAACAGAAAAGGTTACACTGTGATTAAAGAAATAATAATAAGAAGAAATAATTCCTGCAATTATTTCTGTCCATTAAGCTCTCACTTTTGCTGGGATGGAGTGGTGCCCTATAATTCTAGCAAATGGGACAATCCATAATCAGTGATTCTGGATCAGTGTCAAAGCTTAAAAGTCCCAAATGCCTATTTATGAATTAATCTATGAGAATCCCCAGTACAGCCATAACACAGGATGAATGAGCACTCGTGTAGAAAATAAACACCAGCACAGATACGTTGAGCTGAATGGCTTGTGTTTGTTATGTGCTGTATCACTCCATGTGGATTCCTCTGGCTCAGTGGTTAGAGCACTGGCCTTACAAGTGAGAGACCAGGGTTCAATTCTAGGTAGGGTGAAACCTTGAGTAAGTTTCTTTACTCCACACATCTGATAATAATCCTTCAAAAAACAAAACTAAATTGGTCATTTGAAACCACGACTGTTCGTGGGATACTGTTATGCACAATTGGCTGCTGCATTTCGCTACACATATACATAGTCCATTCACTTTACAGTATATTCTCTAAAGCGCTTTGAAGCGCCTAGAGCTATGTCAATTGCAAGGATTATTATATTGTCCAAAGTGCTCACATTGGTGGCCTCTGGGACACATCTGATCTGGGGAATGTTTTTATCTGTCCGAAGAACAATTTCGAAATTTGGGTTGTCCGCTCCGTTCCTTATTGGCAAACCATCCTCTCGTCACAGCGGCAGGAGCCACAGGATGGTAAAAAGACCATTTGCGTTCCGCTTGGCTTGAGAGGGACTTCCTGGTACACTGCAGCACATTGAGGTCAGCTAAGAGAGCAACCATTCCCACTGCAAGATAATGAGCTGTACAGCTGATTAAGAGAAAGAGAGTGAGTGAACTGTGCCTTTACATTGGAAAATTGCTAATGCCACCCCTTTATTTAAGAAGGGTGGGAGGGAGAAATCAGGAACCTACAGACCGGTCAGCTTAATGTTAGTTGTAGGGAAAATAGTGGAATCCATCATCAGGGACACAGTGACTGAACACCTGGACAGGTACGAGCTTCCCAAAGAGGGTCAGTGTGGGTTTGTGAAGAGTAGAATTTTTTGAGGAGGTCACTAAAATGGTGGATAAGAGAATGTCTATGGATGTCGTTTACATAATAATAATAAACAATAATCCTTGCATTTGATATAGCGCTTTTCACATCTTATCAACGTCCCAAAGCGCTTCACAGAATATACTGTAAAGTGAATTGACTGTATATTTGTGGGCGAATCGCGGCAGCCAATTGCGCACAGCAGTGTCCCACACACAGTCGTGGATTGAAATGACCAATTTTATTATTGTGTGTTTTTTTGAGGGATTATTATTAGGCGTGTGGAGTAAGGAAACTTGCCCAAGGTTTCTCCCTGACCTGCCTGGATTCGAACACAGGTCTCCCCAGCTTGGTTTCCCCAGCTTTCAAGACAAGTGCTCTAACCACTGAGCCACAGGAGCTCCACATGTACTTTCAGAAGATACTTTTAAGGTTCCACACAAAAGATTATTTTGAAAATGGAAGCGCACAGAGTCAGAGGTAACCTTGTGACATGGCTTGGCAATTGATTGGGAGGCAGGAAACACGTCATGGGGATAAAATAAACACTCTCCAATTGATAGGACATGACAAGTGGTATCCTCCAGGGGTCTGTATTGCTATCTCAGCTATTTGCTATATATATAAATGACTTTTTTATCCAAGTTTGCAGACGACAGTAAGATTGAAGACTCAGTAAGTAACGTAGATGGGAATACAAAGTTCCAAAGGGAGTTAGACAGATTAGTGAGTGGGCCAAGTTGTGGCAGATGGAATTCAAAGAAGGGAAGTGTGAGGTCATCTGCTATGGACCGAAAAAAGATAAAGCAGAATATTTTCTTAATGGGGAGAAATTAAGAACTATGTATGCGCAAAGAGATGTGGGCGTCCATATCCACAAATCACTAAAAACTAGTTCCCAAGTGCAAAAAGTAATCAAACAGGCAGATGGAATGTTGGTCTTTACCTTGAATGGCCTGGAACACAAAGGGAAATAAATGTTGCTTCAGGCAGCATAAACTTGGATTGTATTTCCTTCAATTTAGATGGTTGAGGGATGATTTGATTGAGTATCGCTTAACATTAACATTTTAGTATCGCTTCTCTTTTCAAATTGTGCAGTGAGATCTTTAATGTTTACTTGAATAGTCAGAAAGCTCCTTGGTTTAATGCCTCAGCCAAAGGAAGCCATCTCCAACTATTCAGTGCTCGCTCGATATCACACTTGATTGTTAGCCTAAACCATGAACTCAAAGAACTGATGTCAGGCTGAAACCAACAATCTTCTTAGTCAGAGACAAGATAGACAGACTGAGCGACCTGACACCTAATTATAGGAATAGAGGGAAGCATTGCCACATTTCCATGTGACACAAAGCTAGGAGTCACAGAGAGTTGTGTTGAAGAGATGTCCTTGGGACATCCCCCGACGTGAAAGGTGCTCTATCAATGTCATTTTGTTGTTGTTGAGAATAAAAAGCAAAAAAGAAGATGGAAAAGTAGATTCAGTGAATGGGTGGAATGATACAATTCAACATAGCAAAGTGGCAGGCATTAATTTGGATGGAGGAATGATAGATGGGGTTACATTCTGAATGAGGAAATACTGAAAAGGAGGTGGTGGGGGGTGGGAAAGTTAAATGAACAAAGAGATTTAATGGTCACAATATTTAAATTATTGAAAGCTAGTGAAAGCACTCATACACGGTTGATGTGATACTGGGATTCACCTCAAAGTACTGATGCTGTGATAAAAGTCCACTGGTCGAATCACATCTAAGATATTAGGTGTACTAAACTACATTTTAAAATGCATTTTTTGTCCTTTGAGCAAGGTCCACAGTGATTCACTTGGATGTACTTGTGATGAAGTGACTTTACTATGATGAAATGATAGGTAAATCTGGTTTATGTTCTCTAGATCGTAGAAGCTTCAGAGAATAATGCGCCAAATACAAGGTACATAGAGAAACAACTGTTCACTTTACTGGACACAAAACCAGGGAACAGAATCCTAAAGTTAGAGTTAATCTGGGTAAATTTCTTTACAAAGATGATTACTAATATACTGAATGTATTATATTATTAATGAGGCAGCAGACGTAATTAACCATGTAAATCCACTTACATGAAGTGTCCAGTTTATGTCTTTGTTTTTGTTTTTAAACAACAAAGATAATAAATGTCAATAGTCTACTGAGACAAAGGTCTATAATATGCCTGATTTCATGATCAAGCACAAATGAAATAACTTCAATAAGGCTTGAGTAGATGAGGTGGTAAGTATAAAATCATAGCAATTGCTCATAGCACATTTTCAACAAGTCAAATGTTTTAGTGAATAGATAAGCATTCAGATTTTTTTTTAATCAGACTAATTGTCTGACACATGCAAAAATCCATCACCATGCTTAAGAGTATCCGAATCCAGCTGAGAGTTCCATGTAATGTATATATGTCTGGAATGGAATGCACACTTTCTCTCTGGATGGATGTACCCTGCTTACCTAATTCTGGAGAATATTTGGCAGAGGGTGGCAGGAGTCAACGCTCAGGGCATGGGTTAGGGTACCCCAGCCAATGTCGGTACTGCAGATCATTTGTAAGCTTTCAATAAATGCTGAGCTAAAAATGAGTGCATCTGATAGTCTAGGATTGTAAGTGAAGGTGCTATTGGGTGAAGCAATTTGGGGGGGTGGCAACTAGGTGACTGACACATGCAGAAACTTATCTCTATGCTTAAGAGTACACAAACCATTGTCCATGGATTCCACCTACACATGTATATCCCAGAGATAAATTGTTGTAATGGGATGTGTACTCTCCCCTTAGAAGGAAGTATCCTGCTTACCTCATTCTGGAAAGTATGAGGCGCAGGTTGGCAAGAACCAAGGCTTGGGGACCTCAGAATATGAGTTGGGGTATTGTTGGAATCCAACTAGTTAAAACCACATAGATTGTCATTAATATTGCTGTCCGGCAAGCGTCCCTGCTGCTTGTCTGGCCACATTGCCCATTAGGCTCTGGTTTGCGAGGTTAACAGGAGATATATACTATGTAGAGGAAGAGAGGGAAGGCTCATTTCAAAGTAAACTGTAAACCTTGATTCATTGGACAGCAGTTGAGGCACAACAGTTGGACTCAGGTTGGGTAGAGAAGAAAGTCAGTCAAGGTTTTCGATGCAGCTGACAACCAGCAGAGTCCTCCTCTGGACTATGCAGATGTGTGAATATTACATTGAGGACAATATTGGTTTGGGGTTTTGACGCTTGTCCACAATATCGCTTGTGAGCCACACGTGAATAATGGCTAATTTTGATATCTATCCAAATGTACCCCAGCAGAATGAAAGAAGAGTTGGACACCTTCAAAAGAGGCCAAAACTAATTCTGTTTTTGCTGAGCCAGCACCTCTTCTTTTTGCCAGATATGTAGTACAGCATTCATCAAAACAGAGTAGCTTTCGCTATAATTCCTGGAAATCAGATGCTGTTCTACTGAGTGAAGGCCAAGGTCACTCACTAGCCAATACATTTACTGGAGATGTTCTGTTGAATAAATCCAAGAACAGATGGTGAACTATGCCATTTATGTGTGAAAAAAGCTTTAAAAAGAAATGCATGTAACATCTATGGTTAGTTATCTGCAGTAATAACAGCATAGAAACTCCAATCAGCTAAACACAATGCACTGCACCATTACAGAAGATAATAAAAATGATTTGTGTCACATAAACTGTAGCGGTATGATTTTCCACAGTTTTCACTCTGATAATCATACATTCAGAAAATATTGATTTAAACAAACCATTTATATTGTAATCCCCGATAGCTTTCAGACAGCCCAGAATCACTAAGTAGACTATGAAAAATCATAAAGTTGTTGGTTCATTCCAGCAGATTCAAAGCGCAATTCTCTCAGAAATAGCAGATAAAAGCGGAATTTTCAGCTGTAACTCTATAGTAACTCTATAAGAAAGACATGATATTAAGGGTGACTAAGTTCCAGAGTAAGATCTCCATGCAATGTTCCTGTGTCTGGACTGGAATGTGTACTTTTTCCATTTAACCAGCTAAACCACATGGCTCCCATTGAGACAACCCTGAACAACCCTCAGTGGCCCACAGCCCACCCAAGAGCATTTCCAACATTCTAATTACCCCTCCCTCCCTCCCTCCCTCCCCTCCCCTCCCTCCCTCCCTCCCTCCCCTCCCCTCCCTCCCTCCCTCCCTCCCTCCCTCCGTTCAATGTCTTCTCAGGGCAGCGTCATGAGCCACAAGTTGGGAGAACACAGCACAAAGAGGGGAAAGAATGCCTGCCATTACTCCAGCCTCTCCCCCAAGCTGAGGTAGAAGCAAGTCTCCTAATCCACCGCATCCTTACCAACTGCCATGATGGGGGAGGATCGGAGGGCAGGAACGGGGGAGAGAAGTGGGCAATGTGAGGGGAGAGGGAGGGATTGAACGAGGAAGAGAGAGAAGAGAAGTGAGGGCAGCGTCTAGTGGTTCACTGTCAGGATAGATGATCAGAGTCTCTCTAGGCTGCTGTAGAGCGACAAAAGAAAGATGCTGAGATACATGCCCTGCAGTTTACTTACAGAAAGTTCCCTTTCCCCAGTGAAAAACCTCTCTACATCCTTCTTCCCCCCCATCCCCCTACCCTGCGACCTCCAAACCCAGTAGTTCCCTTTAACCAGCGAACACCAACTTGCTCCATGCCTCCCAACCTGTCTGCCCGCCCATCACCGTTTTACCCCCTGCTCTCTGGAGTTGCGTTCCCAGAGTCCCTTCCAACTACTCCCCCACTTTCAAGGCAAATCAAGGCCTAACCACACTTTTGGTCAACGTTTCCCCTCATCAGCCACGTTGCTCAGTTCCCATCCCTAGCTCAGGTGCCCAACCAGTCATGTCGAGTGCTTTGACATGTCCTTCCAATGTGAAAAAGGTGTTGAGGTTGAGATTACCAATCTGTTCCATGTCTCTTTATTTCACAGAACCTCTCTGCCTTCATACCTCTAACTCTTTTTTTGTGCTTGGCTGGATCTCTAGTAATTTTGCTATGGTATGTAGTTGTACCAATAATGGGATTGATATTGTAATAAATTTGCAAATAATAATAAATAACAATCCTTGCATTTGATGTAGCGCTTTTCACATCTTCTAGGCATCTCAAAGCACTTCACAGAATATACTGTAAAGTAAATTGACTGGACCCGAAATGTTGACTCACTTTTGTTTCTCCATAGATGCTGCCTGACTTGTTGAGTGTTCCCAGCGACTTCTATTTTTGTTTCTGAATTCCAGCATCTGCAGTATTTTACGTTTTTACCTTTACATAAAGTATACAGTCATTCCATTCCACAGTAAATCCTGTGAAGCATTTTGAGATATCATGTGAAAGGCAGCAACACCAAATGTAAGAGTTCTTCTTGTGATTATACATCCTGAAGTCACAATTAGAGAATGTGTCATTTTCTATTCTACTCTATTTGGTCACTGAATGGGGTAGGCCTTGAAACTCAAATTAATGGGATAAAGATTCTCTTTCTCCACTTCCTGGAAGGCTTTTACAAACAAAATGATTTCAAACTAAAATAACAAGTCCTAATGGACTTGGGACCCCAATACTACATAAACAGCATTCATTGAATATTATTTGAAGGAATTGATAGATTACTAAAAAAAAATGTAATGAGGGAGTAAACAAAGGCCAAACAGCATAAAGAATCCTTCACCAGGAAGCCATCAAAGAATGTTTCAAAGATCCTGTGATTGAAGAAAAAAAATCAATATATTTAAGAAAAAAATGATGCATACACAGGGAGAAGGGAATAGAGGGTATAGATGAGAGGAATAGGAGCTGTGGATGCTAGTGTGGGATATAAATAACATCACAGACTAATTGGACTGCTTCTATGTCTTTTTGTCCACACACATTAAATTAATTAATTTCTAGTTTTAAAATTCTTTGTTAGCAGCCTCCACTAAAATCTCAACTCCCAATTCTTCCCCCCCAGCCCCACCCCCCACCCCAACACCCCTAAATCTTCTGTGATGCACTTTGAGACATCTCAAAGACATGAAAAGATGCTATATCAAATGCAAGAATTATTATTCTGATTATTAATCTATGTAACTTTATGTGAATGTGAGCAGCATCTGAGATGCAGCACGAACCGGAGACAAGAGTTGAGACTGTGTGGAGGCAGGAGTCAGCGGAACAGATTGAACAGGGAAGGAAACTAAGAGCTAAGATCAAGCAAAGAATGGGCAAAAATGATTCCAGATTCAGCAGGGGCTAGAACTAGGACTTAAGAGTTTAGTGGGGGCTGTTAATAAAGAATTTTAAAGCTAGAAATTAGACAAGTTTTAAAAGGAAACTTGGAAGAAAAGTATATTCAACTTGATCTTCCTCTGTAATATTCATTCAGGCTACTCTAGCACAAGGACATGGTTTCTGAAGTAAAACTCCACAGCTATGACAGCTGTGATAAGAGAATATGGTATTCAGTAATGGGGACAAAAGGTCAAATGCGACAGCAGTAGAGAAATAGTACATGCCAACAAACAGGTATGGAATTCTAAAAAGATTAAGCAATAACACAAAGAAAATAAATTGGGTATAAATAAGACAGACATCAATTCATGGGAAAAGATAAATATACATAAAACCTGGATTCTATGGAACATCTGTCCCCAGAGAGGTAAGAAAGTTGCCTAGAATTGAATTACTACCAATAAAACTATTTTGTGTAACAGACAATATGAAAAACGATAAGTGAGAATAATATTGAGAAACACAACTACGACCTGAACCATTGTATTTTGAAGGCTTTCACCTGTAAAACACACTATCACTGCATGTTACAATAAATCCTGATCAGTTTGAGAGATCCTCCTGATGTGAAAAGTACTAAAGTCTATGTTTCCCTCCGGATGCTTTATTCTCCATCAATAAAAATTATAATCTTTGCATTTGATATTGCGCTTGATCATGTCATTGAGAAGGCTCAAAGTGCTTCACAGAATATGCCATAAAGTATATAAGACTGTACATTTTAGGGGTTAAATGCAGCAGCCAATTGCGCACAGCATTGTCCCATCAACAGTCGTGGATTGAGATGATCAATTGTTTATTTTTTTTAGGGATTAATTTCAGGCATGAGGAGTAAGGAAACTTTCCCAAGGTATCTCCCTGCCTGGAATTAAACCCAGGTCTCTCGCTTGTCAGACTCTAACCACTGAGCTACAGGACTCCAGATTTAAGTTGTTTTTGAAGAGAATATTACACCCGGAATGCAATCACCAATCTTCTAACAATTGGGTTCCTACTGACTGCTAGGCATGTGGAGTAAGGAATCTGGCCTATGGGAATCGAATCTGGATCTTCTTCCTTGCAAGGTGAGTGGTCTAACCAGTACACTACAAGACTCCATTGGGCTGAACGACAGGAAATTCAATGTAGAGACACTACCTGTGCTGTAGTGAAGCTCAGGATGGGTGGAAGAATTCCGAATGGGAAATTGAAGCATTAGAATGTGTTAATCTACCAAATCAATAAATTACTGCCAAGGAGGATGCACAGAAAAGTCTCAATGAAGAGATTGTAAACCAAGTGATAATTCAAAATTAGCTCAGAAATAATCTAGTTTGATTTAAATGTTCACACGGTATGTGAAAATATGTTCCATTAACATAGCTTTCAAGCAGATTAATTGATCTCTTTGTTGTCACTAGTGTTCGTTATTAGATTCATAAAACACAAAGCTTATATTAAAAATATGCAAAGAGGACATTAACAATGAGATCCTTGACAAACAAATTTAGAAAATGAAAAATTCAAATCAAATAGAACTTACTTATCAAGCTGAAATTTACAGAGAAAATCTCTCCTCGTTATTTTAGTAATATGCTAGAATCTGAGCAGGTCTTGCAATTTCCCCCACTTTGGGAAATTGACATCACACAGAGCTATAATTCTTGTTCTGGCTGTTGAAAAGGTGCCTTGAAGACATTATTAAGACACTAATCTGCAGGAAATTGAAGCACTTTATAGCATTGCTCTCATTGTTTATGAGATTCTGTCATTTTGTGTGAGCCTGGTAGAAAACAACATGTGCACTGCACAGTAATAGTATGATAAATTCTAACAACTTGCATTTATATAGGTATAGGGTCTGTCTTGTAGGATAGCTTCTCAGAGAGCTTCATAGAGATGGAGAGGAGAGAGGGAAAAGGGAGTAGAGGGAGTGCATTAGGGAAACTGCAGCAATCTTGAGTCAAGCATGCAGAGGGGACAAACAGAGGAGAATGTAAGAGAGATAGGAAAATCTTAGAGAATAAAGGATTTACAGATGTTGGTGAGTGTCTTGAAATTGATCCATTAGGACACAGATTGGCAGTAATGCCTAATGAGGACAACAACCACTTGCAGTTTTATATATATATTTATATAGCGCCCTTCACGTGGTGTTGTGTCCCAGAGAGCTTCACAATGGCGGCGTCTGACAACGAGCCGGGGGAGAGGGAAGGCGACTGTAAGCATGATTAATAAGGGAGGTCTTTAGGTGGGATTTGTAGGTGGGGAGAGAAGGGCAAGATGGAGCGATTGGGGGAGAGAGTTCCAGAGTTTCGGGGCACAGTGGCTGAAGGCACGGGCATCAATGGTAGAGCAGAGGTCACGATGGACAAACAGGAGGCTGGAGCCAGTGGAAGCAATGGGGGTGGAATGGGGACGTAAGCAGCTCAGAAAGCTGAGGAGGTGTGAGTGCATGAAGGGATTTGAAACCAAGTGAGAGCACATTAGCATTGATCTGTTCCTTGATTGCGTGCCAGTGGAGCCTGGCAAAGATTGGTACTGAGTTTGTGTGGGTGATCATCTGGGTGGCGGAGTTTTAATTAATTGGATTTTATGTTTGGTGGAGCTAAGGAGACCAGCGAGGAGAATTTTTAAAAAGTCCATTCAGGAAGTGACAAAGGCATGGGCAAGAGTTTCAGCTGTGTCAGTTGTGAGGTTTGGACGGAGGTGGGCAATGTAACAGATGTGATATCATATCACTGAAAGGGGGCATGTAAATGAGGAAAAGAAGGGGGCCAAGAGGTAGCCTACAGGCCTGGAGTAATTGGCATCAATTTAGTTACAAATGGTGAGTTTTGGATACGTTGGAATATAGGATATAGGAAAATTGAAACAGGAGTCGGCCATTCAGCCCATTTAAGCCTGTTCTGTTATTCTATTAGATCATGATTGATCGGTGCCTCAAGAACAATTAGTTAATGGATGGTGGAGCTACAGCGATCATCGAAAATTATACAAAATTGAGTAAATCTATTTGTTTAATCCCAAGTAGAATTTTTTCTAAGAGCTACTTATTCCACTCTCTGACTTTTCCTTGCACTATTTTACATTTCTCAGTGGATTTTTTGAGAACTTTAAAGAATTATTTCTACTGCTATTAAAGTGGTGGTTTAATAATATTTTTTAAGTCGATGGGATGTGATGTGGAGCAAAAAGTCTACCTCCAGGAGTGAAGCAAAACAACATCATCCCTTTATTTAAGAATTTACCAATTTCCTTTAAACTTAGTTTGACTTCCAAGCTTATAATGATATTCTGTGGCAGTCTCATACTTCTTCAGCAATCTTTTATGACATGAACTTTGTGTTCCATTTTCTTTGTGTTCCTTTATCACCCGAGTTTGATGGTTTTATTATAATCACAGTATGGAGATGCAGTTCTGTTTTGTCATCGTTCCAAATTGCACACCTCCGGGATATTTGCTATGGCAATATCTGTATCTCAATTTATTTATTTCATTTCTTACAAAATAGCTTCAAGCTCTTTTGGATGAAATACTGATGTTTCGTCAACCACCATCCCTCTTTCACACATTGCTGTGGAAGCTGTTGTTTCAGCTTTTGTTATTCTGAAAAGGAAAAAGCAAAGTATCTGTGTGTGTGTGTGCTCTTCCTTCATTAATGTTACTCCATTACTAATCGATAGCAAGAGATTTATTCCTGTCCATTCCCAAGTACACCAGTTCATTCTTTTTCATTAATTCTTCTTAGAACATTTAGTTTTCACAATGAGTTTTCACACAACTCCTACACCCATGGGTTTCATTCCCTGCAAACTGCTTCCAGCGAGTTTTCCTGATTTGTCTTTCAATCTATTTGACAAATGGGTTATCTTGGTGCCTGTTAGATTAAACTGTTGAATTTTAAACAGATATCCACTGTGATAGCCTGGGGATGACCAAACATAACCATTTAGAAAACACCAATCTTATTACTGATCAATGCATATATCATCTGGACAACAATCAAGCAACATCCAATAGCTAGTATCCACAAATATACAGTCAATTCACTTTACAGTTATTCTGTGAAGCGCTTTGAGACATTGATAAGATGTGAAAAGAACTATATTAAATGCAAGGATTATTATTATTATATTATATAACCCAGAAGAATGTCTTCTTGCAGTTGCTGATATTAAGGGAAAGTAGTTTTCAGTGAAATTAAGCCAAATACACAAACAATGGCAAATAGCTACATGTCAAAATATATAAAGAACAAAGATAGGGAAGTATTTTAAATACTGTACATATAAAACCTTGGTTGGACCACATTTGGAATATTGTGTGTAATGTTGGTCATTGCAGCATTGAAGAGTACAGGATGTTAGCAGGGATAGGTGGATACATGATATTCTCTTCTCTCAAATATGCCTTCAGTTTCTTCTAAAATGCAGTATTGTTTTCTGCTTTAACCAAGGCTTTTGGCAGTGATCTGACCATCCTTTGTGTAAAAGAAAGTTCCTTGTAAACTTTCCTTCAGATCTGTAAATGTTGTTATTGTACTGATCCTCCCTAGTTATAGGATTTGGGAACAAGAGGAAGCTATCGATGCTCAATAATCCATGCTCCATTAAACTTTGATTAATGCACAAAATATGCTTCCAAAATCTTTCACCAGCATTTAATTAGAGTTAATTTAATGGTACAATCAATATCTTTTGTACCATATTTTTTGTGTCGGAGGTGGACCCTTCTGTATCAATGTTTTTTCTTCACCAAACCAGGCACTGAATCTCTGTCTTGTGGGTTCCACCATTTGACTGCTCGATAGAGAAATATCTAATCTGAGTTTATTTTTGTAATATAATCCTATAATCTTTACATTTAATATAGCAGCTTTCACTTTGGAAGAACATCTCAAACCACATTACAGGATTTTATATTTAAGTGTCGTGAATGTGTATTCTGAGGGAGAACAGAGGCCAATTTATGCATCGCAATGTCCCACAAACAGCCATGAACTGGATGTCAAACTTCAACATGGATTGATGGCCAGGACACCCAAGAGGAATTCCCTTCTCTTCAAATAGTACCATAGTAAAACACCAGAGTCACTCCAACTCACAGTCCAATGCCTTAGACCGAGTTCCACAGAAGGCAGTGTCGGGAACAGCAAATGCATCACTGTTATTGGATTCACCACCAAATGGAAACTGTCTATATGTTGGTCCATATCCAGCAAATATGGGGAATGTTTGATTCAGTAAACATAGAATTAAACCCAAAGTATTATTCACATACGAGTTTTGAGGCTTCCATAACAGAGGTAATAAACTCCTTGTGATCTAATTTGCAATCTTTATTTAGAAGATTCATCAATGAGAGTAAGGACTTAGAAGGGACCTCATAAAGCTGTATCACAATTAAATGGGATTGTAAAATAAACCCAGAACAAATTTTTGGATGAATTGACAGTAAAACACGATGCTATAGGTTTAGCGTTGCAGAGGGAAATTTCAGGACAGATCCCAGGAAGTTTGTTTTTGTGCAGAGGGTAACTAACAGAAATAGCTGGAATACATTGCCAGAAAGGGTGATTTATTACAGGAAAATAAACTGATCTTAAAACATTATGATAATCTTTGCATTTGATATAGCGCTTTTCACATCTTCTAGACATCTCAAAGTGCTTCACCAAATGTACTGTAAAGTGAATTGACTGTTTATTTGTAGGCGAAGCTTGGCAGTCAATTATGCCCAAACAGTCATGGATTGAAATGACCAATGTATTATTGTTTTTTATTTGAGGGATTGTTATCAGGCATGTGGAGTAAGGAAACTTGCCCACGGTTTCTCTCTTCCTGGAATTGAACCCAGATCTCTTGTTTGAGAGGTGAGATCCAACCATTGAGCTGTAGAACTTCATGAAAGCTTGATTCTGTGATGGGAAGATGGGTGGTATTCTCGAGGGGTGAGATCAGCAGGGTTTCCTTTATCCAAAACCAATCTTGCAATCTTGTAAATCGCTCTGATCGGGGAAGCTCTTTTGCGAGTAGTCACTGACTATTTTTTGGGGGTGTGGGGGGACGTTCTGAAAGAAGAATATCAATACAACAAATCTCTACAAACAACAACAAAATTACATTTGTGTAACACCTTTTACATTGGGAGGTTAATAATAATAATAATCCTTGCATTTGATATAGCGCTTTTCACATCTTATTAATGTCCCAAAGCGCTTCACAGAATATACTGTAAAGTGAATTGACTGTATATTTGTGGACAAATCACGGCAGCTAATTGCGCACAGCAGTGTCCCCCACAAACAGTCGTGGATTGAAATGACCAATTTTATTATTGTGTGTTTTTTTGGAGGGATTATTATTAGGCGCGTGGAGTAAGGAAACTTGCCCAAGGTTTTGCCCTGACCTGCCTGGATTCGAACACAGGTCTCCCCAGCTTGGTCTCCCCAGCTGGCAAGACAAGTGCTCTAACCACTGAGCCACAGGCTGTCCCATTGCGCTATCACAACTGCCAGCACAATACAAAGCACTTTGTATTTGTACTTTGTTTTATCATTTCATCTGCACGAATAAAAATCTATTAAGGAAAGGAAATACTGAAAGAACATATTGTACAATAAACATTTGTTGAAGCCTGTACACTATCCCGCAGACAATAATATTCAGCAACTTAGTTAGCTGCCATGTAGCCAGAGCGACTGATCAATACCATTAAAAAGAATTGGAAATTGTAGAACTCATTAATATAACCATAGAGCAGATTCTTTTTCATGTTGCGTATTTCCATTTAATATTATTCTGCAGGTCAAGTGCACAGGAGTCAGCAATATTGACATAAAAGGGTTCCTCAATCGTATCTCAAAATAGTTGTAAGAATCATTCTTTGAATCCTGTGCCTTTCAATACTTGGTTTGCTGTGTAAGCCATTCTATATACAAGGGCTTTCTCTGTATTGAGTGGCAGCATGGTGTGGACTGAAACTTGCAGAGTGCAATTCAATAGTGACCCTTACATCATCTCTTTTTATCAGAAATGGATTCAGATGAAGCCTCCAGAGATAAAGAATAGTGAATAGCATTTCTCTAGGTCACCTTTGTAGTTTCAATAAGATAATACAATATAATGCTACCATTAATTTGCTTTTGTAATGCTACAGAAGCAACTTTTTAAATTTCA
This sequence comes from Hydrolagus colliei, assembly GCA_035084275.1. Taxonomy (NCBI): domain Eukaryota; kingdom Metazoa; phylum Chordata; class Chondrichthyes; order Chimaeriformes; family Chimaeridae; genus Hydrolagus; species Hydrolagus colliei. The sequence goes on along the minus strand of CM068744.1, from coordinate 2,374,498 downwards.
TTATTCCGAGACTATATCAGGCTTCTGATGCAAATAGTAACCAATTCAAAGATTCTATTTTTACTCTGTGAACTAGGTGTCTGATATGCAGAAAACCATCTTTGTGCTTGAGTGTATCTGAACGAAACTGACCAGTACTTGAATCATAAATCAATCTGCTTTTTTGATGATCTATGACAAGTGATTTATAACAAGTGACACCATAAATTAACATTTGTTGAAACCTTCCACACTCTTAAATTGCAAAATTTATGCAAAATCTTTTTTGAATGGGGTTCTTCAATATCAGTGAGGGTTTCATTCCAGGGTAGGGAAAAACCTCAGGCAAGTTTCCTTACTTCACACACCTCTGTTTACCTAGCAGTAAGTAGGGAACCCAGTTGTTACTTAATAGGCAAACTGCTTTCCGGGAATAATAATCCCTCAAAACAAAATAATAATTTGGTCACTCAATCCATGACTGTTTGTGGGACAGTGCCATATGCAATTGACTGCCGTGTTTTACACACAAAATAAACAGTCAATTCACTTTGCAGTATATTCTGTGAAGCGCTTTGAGATGTCTCAACAAAGTGATATTGTAAGAGCGCAGTGACTGTGTGTTTGTGGGTCAGCATGCTAAGCAATTTGGTCATAGAATTGTCCTATAAACATCCATGAAACATCCAGTCGTGAATATGAATTCCAAGTTTAATATGCAGCTTGAACCCACAAGCTTCTGACAAGAGTGCTACTAGCTGAGCCAGGCTGCCTCAAGGTGCAACCAATATGCTAAATGAATTAAATAATTAAAAGAAGACCGGACGAAAGGAAAATGAAGCAAATAAAGGGATTAAAAGGATTACAGCAAAAGATTAATGGAAATCTTTCTGAAAATGGTCATTGAAAGAACAGAGAAGTGAAGCAAACTACCAGGAGTACCTGAAAACCAATGAATATGAAGAGAAATGTTTCTCAATACAATGTAGAACTCCATAATAATATAATAATAATCCTTGCGTTTGATATAACGGCCTAATTGTGTCTTCTAGACACCTCAAAGCGCTTCACAGAATGTACTGTAAAGTGAATTGACTGCATATTTGTGGGTGAAACACGACAGCCAATTGAGCACAGCAGCGTCCCATAAACAGTCGTAGATAATTTTTTATTATTGTATTTTTTGGGGACAGATTATTGTGCCATTAGGGCAATTACAATGAGGTGAATCAGTGCACAGATAGAACAAAAAGCATTCACGTTGCACTTTTTCACGGCTGCACAAAAATGAGGTTGTATTTGGGGTTTCATGGACTGGCTAATTTATGAGTTTGTTGTGCAATCATTATTGATTCAAATGTCATTTTAAAACATGTCGACAAAATGCATTGTTGGAATCGACTTAAATTAAATCATATAATGCACTTACTTTTAAAAAATGACTTACGAAATTGATCTCACCATTTTATTAAATTGTAACATTATTAATCAAAAGGCCCTGACATATTGACTATAACTGGCTCAGGAACCTATTCTCCTAATTACTTGGCTGATTTGACAAGTCTGTAATGTTATTACAGTTTTATTTCATAAAATTACATAATTCATGATGATGTTTCTATTCCAGAATAATCTATGAACCACCGTTTCATTACCTTGGGATTACATCATATATGTGAGGGCCGTTTTGCAATTCATCTTAGTCTTGTTGGACAAGGTTTTGACTGAGTGCTTGTAAGTCAATAGAAATGAGAAAAACCTTAAAAATTTATTCCAATTTGACCATAACATTTCAATGAAAAGGACTATAACATATGACCTCTTAAAAGATCAGGTGGGACTTGATCTTGATTTTTGATCCCTTTGCATTTTTAGGTCTTATAATAATCCTTGCGTGTGGAGCTCCTGTAGCTCAGTGGTTAGAGCCACTCGTCTTACAAGCGTGAGACCAGTGTTCGAATCCAGGCAGATCAGGGCGAAACCTTGCGAAAGTTTCCTTACTCCACACACATGCCTAATAATAATGCCTCCAAAAAACCCACAATAATAAAATTGGTCATGTCATTCCACGACTGTTTGTGGGACACTGCTGTGCACAATTGGCTGCCGCGTTTCACCCACAAAATATGCAGTCAATTCATTTCATAGTATATTCTGGGAAGCGCTTTGAGACATCCAGAAGATGTGAAAAGCGCTATATCAAATGCAAGGATTATTATTATTACATATACTGTATACGGGTGAAATGCGGATGGCAATTGTGCACAGCAGTGTCCCACAAACAGTCATGGATTGAATTGATCAATTCATTATTGTTTTTGGAGGGATTATTATTAGATGTGTGGAGTAAGGGAACTTTCCCAAGGTTTCACTTTGCCTGGAATGGAACCCAGGTCTCTCGCTCGCGGGATGAGAGTTGTAACCACTGAGCTGTGCACTTTTAGCTGGTTATACTCTAACAATAGCACTTTGTACACTCTGGGTTCCTCAAGCTTTTGCTCTTTTACAGCCAATTTATATCTAATTCTCTCCGGAATTGCGTGCGTAGCAAAGGAAACAAACAAAGCCTCTAAGTTAACAACCAGTGAGGAGACCAGCTACATGTCAGCACTTATTTACTCATGATAACATATGATTCCTGAAATCTTTATTGCTGGTACCATATTTATTGATGCCACAGTTCCTTCAAAAACAGACACTATATTTGGCATTAATTATAGGTGAGATATTTGGTATGAACAACAACAACAAAATTACACTTGTATAGCACCTTATGAAAAAGCATTATACTGTATATAAAATATAGTTTCCTTTCTCTGCTACTGACTCTATCTTCACCCTTAACTATTTACTTGTGTTAGAATTCCAGTAAAGCAGACCTTTCGTTTCGTAAAATTATTCTGTCACTGTACTCGTGACAAGGCCTAATCTTACAGTTCACACAGTTAGTCAGTCACTTCCTCCGTCTTTGTGCTTGTCTTTGTTTTCCAGCTGTTCACAGCTGCAAGTTGCCTTTCAACTGTACTATTCTCCTGGAGGACTTTTAGCTAATAATAATGATCCTTGCACTTGATATAGTGCTTAAAACATTGAAACATCACAAGCGTTTCTTCACAGGTAACTGCTATCAACTTCTTATTCAGTCATTCAGGTCAGGCTTTCTGAATCTGTGTTACTATCTTTCCAGCTATGTTGCCCACACACACCAGGGCTCATTTCAAGCACAGAAAATGAGAATAAATAGAACCACAAATCCAGTCTGAATTGTTGGGACTGCTGCATTTTCAAACCTTACAAATGAGTTTCTCTCTTAAGAATATGTAGGATTTTCCCAATGACCAAAAGGTTTGAGGACAAAAATTGAGGACAAAGATTCGACACAACAAGACCATTTTTTACCCAAATTGAAAATTTTGTAAATGTTAGGTAAAGCATTCCTTTAATAAAATGACAGCAAACTCCTGATAACTTGACTCTGGCTTAGCTTGTCACTAGCACTTAAATTCATCATGCTGTTGATATCCCGACCACATTTATTTATGGTATTTATAGATTTGCTGAACTGATGATGATGTTGGATGAGGCCATAAAGCAGGTCAGTGCCCGCTGAGGAGATATACAGGTAGACCCCGGTCACCGAACGCCCAGTTACCGAAACTTCACTATAACGAGGGTTTCTATCTGTACCACTTCTCCGCTTAACAAAGGCTGCTTTCACTATAACGAATGTTTACACACACTTTAAATCTCGGGGGATTCTCGTGCGCAGCTTCTCTCTGGTTGCCCCAGCAACACACGCTCAGTCTTTAGCGTGCCTCAGTTAAGCAGTGCAATCCCTCCCATAGGGGAGGAGCTTAAGCAGCAGGATGCTTCATGGCTTCAATAATAGTAAATGCAAGGATTATTATTATTATTATTATTATTATTGTTACTATATAGAAATTTATATTCAGGCACATATGTAGAAGAGGAGGAGAAGGGGGCACAGATCAATGGCTGAAATAAATAAATAAATGAGAAGAACATATGCAACGATCATCAGCTAAAGTTGACTTTCCCTGTTACAATTGTTGAACAAATAATATAATAATAATAATCCTTGCATTTGATATAGCGCTTTTCACATCTTATCGACGTCCCAAAGCGCTTCACAGAATATACTGTAAAGTGAACTGACTATATATTTGTGGGCGAATCGCGGCAGCCGATTGCGCACAGCAGCGTCCCACACACAGTCGTGGATTGAAATTACCAATTTTATTATTGTGGTTTTTTTTGGAGGGATTATTATTAGGCGTGTGGAGTAAGGAAACTTGCCCAAGGTTTCGAACACAGGTCTCCCCAGTTTGGTCTCCCCGGCTTGCAAGACAAGCGCTCTAACCACTAAGCCACAGGAGCTCCACAAAAAATAACAACAAATAATTAGCAGCACATACTCTGTGTGGTTCACCTAAGCAATCATCATTAACCAATACCTTATGTGGTGCAGCGGAACCCAACAGTCCCTCACCCTGCTGTACAGGGCACTATATATATACAACTTGTTTTTGTTATGCTAAATAGGCGATCATTTCCTCTGTTGCTCATGAAGATAGAATTCTCCGCCTGTCCCCATGTGTTGTCTAGAATCTTCCTCTGAGCAGACACAGTGAAGAGCCATTGGTTTCTGTATCCTGGTTCCCATTTCTGAGAAGCAATGCAGTACATTCATCCGTGTGTACATTTCAAACCAGTGCAACATACAATAACTTGCATTTATATAGCAACCTTCACGCCAGGCAGTGTCCCAGAGCTCTTACCAATGGTAGAGTCTGACATACACTATTGTGTTATGCTAACTTTTGCACTCTCCTTCAGCAGCTGGAATGCTATGGTAGTCCAGACATGAGCATGCACCATAATCACGTCAGTTAGGGTGAAATATACATCCACAGATTTGTGGGAGGACATTCGATCACTGTCAGCCTTTCAGTGATAGTTCTCTTGATGGATTCAAGGTCACCGATTGAAGGTTATGGTGTATAGTGTAATGTTAATAATCAGGTTGCACATTAGCAAACTACGGACCACCACGTACAGTACTTTAGTTGACATGAAGTGCAGAATAGGTGTGAGCAAACAGTTGAAGCTATCCTCTGATGATACAACTGTACTTTAATGTTTAGTAGGTGATAATTTTCTCTATGTATGGTTATAATAAGGTTATTAAAGTATAAAAACAAACCAGTGTGATAATGCAGTGAGTGGGTGGGTAGTGTGTAATTTAATAACAGACTATACATGATAATTATGACATGAGATACAGTAATTATGGAATGTGACCCCACTGAAAGTCAACCCCATGTTAAGCAGTCATAAATTACTTTAAACACCAGTAAGCAAAGTCTAACCTCACTGGAAATCCAAGTAACCAACGTTGCTATACTATTCAATAGAAATGAGCATTCTATAGACGTTGTCTCTAGTTGCTGCTTGATTTATGTAGATTGAATTGATTTTGCATTGTAGGAGACTAAAAATATAAATTAATATAGATTTCTTCATCTGGGGCTATATTGTACCTGTTACACTTGCCCAAATCTTTAAGGAGTCAGAATTTTTACTTAGCACTGCACATTTGTTACATATAGATGCTTGACTGCTTCCACATTTGACTAAAACATTAGGAAACGATAGAGAAAGTGGCATTTTACCACATCAGCATTGTAGAGCATTATAAATTGCTTAGGTTAGTGGCAGTGATATGTGCAGGATTGGTTACATAAAGGTGCCCGAAGCAAAAGGACTAAGTTAATTTGCCTTAACTGGAGGGAGGCGCAGTATAGGCAATAAAATCACTGCACAAACCTCCCCAAACCACGCAAACAACCTGAGCATTTAAAATATGTTTGAGAATAATACCTTGATGTAATTAAAGTGCAGCAGATTCATTTATTAATAACGGGATGCACCATGAAGACAGTGAAAACTGTAAGGATAAATTCATGTTATCACATTGATGTGTAATTATAAAATCTGTGTCGTACACTCCAGCATTTACAAGACTCTATAACACAATTTGTATGTTTTATATCAGGAAATGTGTGGTATAAATCGAGTATTAAATTATGTTTTGTTTCCTTGAGATGGATTTAATTCTGCTGTTCAAAATCCCCCCATAACTTGCTCAGATAGAGCATTCAAATACACAGATAGAACTGTGTATTTGTTCTAAAACACACAGAACAATTGTTCAAAACTGCTTTGCAATAATTGCCATCGTGGATAGTGATTAATGTTGTAGGCAGCATGGCAGCCGTTTGCACACTTATTGCAAAGTCCAACCAACAGTCCAACAAATGACCAATTTATCTGGGTGATGGCTGGTCAGGACATTGGGAGAACACCTTTCCCTTTTCAAATAATGCCACAGGATTTACCATGCAGCGAACAAACAGGCAGGATCTTGGTTTCAAGCGCTTGTCACCACAGAGCCATTGCTCAGGAATAGAGATAGAATTCACACTAATGATCTTTGACCAGGTGAAACATAATCTTAGATGTACTGCCACATACACCTGCTGAGAGTTCCATTAATGCCTCCTACATATGGAAATTGCCCTGTGTCTGAAATGGAATCCATACTCTCTCCCCAGAGGAACAACCTCCATCTATGCTGTTAAAACAAGCCTGACACACAAGTAGAAAATAGATATTGAAATACTTGTTCCAAAACATTTCATTGCTGATTTATCAACAGGACAGATCAGAAAATCACTGCTACCCTAGAATAGTACAACAACAACATTACATTTGTATATAATGCCTTTCATGTCAGCAAGGCATCCCAAGGCACTGAGCAGACAGTATTTTGGACCCGAGCTAAGGGTAGGGATTTGGGAGGTGGAGGGCAGGGGGGAAGGAGGTGAGTGAAAGCACAGTCAAAGAGAAGGGCCTTGAGGTAGGCCTTGAAGGAGGTGAGGGATGGGGTGAGGTGGAGGCACCGCGGGATGGAGTTCCAGAGGGTGGGGCAGAATGGCTGAAGGCTCGTCCGCCAAATGGTGGGGCGGTCGAAGCAGGGGACATGAAGCAGGCCACAACTCACCGAGCAGAGGGATCGAGTAGGTTATGTTTAGGAGTTTGCTGAGGAAGGTGGGAGTGAGGCCGTCGAGACCATCGAAGGTGAGGACCAGGATCTTGAACTGTATTCTCCGAGTGATGGAAAGTCAGTGGAGTCAGGTGAGGATGGGGGTGATATACTCACGGAGGCCAGTGTGGGAGAGGACACAGGCTGCGGAGTTCTGGATGATCTGCAGCCTGTAGAGGGAGGAGTTGGGGAGGTTGACATGGAAGGAGTTTGCAGAGTCAAGCCTGGATGTTATGAATGTTATGACTGTGATAAACTGGAGGGAAAAAAAAGAGACAGGTGATATGGTAATTGTCATGAGTAATAATTATCACATCACCACATTTTTCATTTTGACTGTACGTGGAAGGTCAGCTGCAGTGAAATTATTTTGGAAAGTGACTCTTGCTGAAAGCAGGCTTCCCAAGCAAACAAAACAAGGGTATTAATCTTCAGCTTAATGATCCTTGGCACTGCAGGAGAAAGTGTACGGATGGATGATATAATACTCCATACTGTAACATTAAAATATTATGTATTATATAATGCATATTGTATATAATGTGTAACAACATAATGAGACAATACATACATATGATTTTTGCAAGGATCTAGAAAAGGAATTTTAAGGTACTCTATACAAAATACCCAACTTTGTAGCAAAAATGGATAACAGTAAATTTAATTTGGTAAACATGAGAACATTTTTATTTGCATGTACAGAAAGGGATATTTACCTTTTGGGGAAACACCATCTTTCCTTCTAGAGATTTTCAACATTAGCCTAGTTAGTGAACAACACATACCCTAAACAAACATGTGAAATGCTGTCCTTAACCATTGATTCATGCTACGCCTTAGAGAATAAAGACTTCAGACAACTCTCATTGGTTAGCCTCCTTACTTTTTTTTGCCCTCTTTACTGCAGAACTACTACAACAACAACCAAATTACGCTTGTATAGCTAGTCTGTTTCTCAGTGTTTGAAATTGCCTATAAACTCACATCAGCACGCCAAATGCCTCTATTTGCACAGCTGTTTTCTTCCCACACAAAAACATTAGATGAAAGAAAAATACACTATTCATTTCTATCAAGATTACAAAGATCCTCAGCAGAATTTAATTTAAAAGGTAGTACACACATTAAGTAACTTCTGTTAAAAACAAAACGCTTAATTTAAACAGCATAATAATCTATTTGAGAGAATCAAATGGTTTGAAATATTAAAATTATTATGTATAGGTTTTATACTGGCTTGTTTAGCTATATCATATATGATGCATTCTTCTTATCCCAAGACCAACTCACCCAGGACGTTGAAGATGAAAGTCCAATTAATCCGGAGTTCTGTGGTCCAGGACACAAGGAGGACAATCTTTTACATTCATCTGAATGGCTAGATAAGACCTAAATTTGACATTTCATCCAGAGGACGGCACCTCCAAAGCTACTTACTGACAAATAATAATCCTTGAGTTTGATATAGTGCCTTTCACATCATTGAGAGGTTTCAAAGTGCTTCACAGAATATACTGTAAAGAGAATTGACAGCATTTCATATGTGTGTTTAGGATATATCTTGTTTATATTCTAAGCAAACATGTGCTTGAGAATGTCCAAGCCAAAGTGAGAATTCTGTGCATTCCCACCTTCATATTGAAATCCCAGAGATAGATCGCTGGCTGACCCATGCAAACAGTCAAATCACTTCACAGTACATTCTGTGAAACACTTTGGAACGTCTAGAAGATGTGATAAGGCACTACTCTGGATAAGGCAATAATAATAATCCTTGCATTTGATTTAGCGCTTTTCACGTCTTCAAGATGCCTCAAAGCGCTTCACAGGATATTCTGTAAAAGGAATTGACTGTATATTTTGTGGGTGAAACGTGGCAGCCAGTTTCACACAGCAGTGTTCCACAAACAGTCATGGATTGAAGTGGCCGATTTATTATTGTTTTTTTTCTGGAGGGATTATGATCAGGTGTGCGGAGTAAGGAAACTTGCCCACCGTTCTCTGTGACATGGGTTGAGATGGCTGAGCAAATTTCCATATATAATTGCGGAGATAGACTTCTAACCCAGCTCTCAGAGAAATAATGAAGTTGTAACCTACTCGCTGTGAGTTGATAACACAGCTACTTCTTTTTTTAAAGATGTAACAATAAGATGCGACACCTCACAGCTTGGTCACAGGAATGACCAGATGTCAGCAATTTTCACTCTGCGTCAAGCCTTCTGTCATCCTCCTGTGATGAATTCACAGAAATCATAAATTACAAATGGGTTTTTTTCCACTGCACGGTGATCGATAAACCGTGCTTCACAAGTGGAAATGCATTTGGTAGTAATTAAATGAAATGCTGATTCCAGTGTCACATCCATAAATCTTGTCCTGAGTGTAAGTGATACAATAGATTCTCTGTTCGGGCAGATTACTAACTTACGCCACCATTAAATAAATCATACAAATACAATGGGGGAAGTGACAAAATAATACACACCACTTGGATTTTCCCGTATCCAATAAAATAAAATTACTGTAATGCCACATTTATCACAATGTTGTGTACCTTTGAGTCTGACTTGATTCTTTTCTGTAATATCCAATGATCTACATCAATCACAAGATTTTCACAGATTGTTAAAGTGAACTGAGGCACAGATATCAGTAGCCATCAACTCAGAACTGCATCAATCAATTCAAACCGCCCTTTTGAAACAGATAGAAACAGCACCTGATGTAAAAGCGTAATCTTCTATCTATCTTCTTACACTAATAAAACTATAACATCTATCTGCACTTCAAGAGGGATCTCAACATTCACTTCATGTAGAGACATGATTCAGTAGAAAGGTCTTGCTCCTGGGAGTGACATGGGCATATTTGTTTTTGGGTCTCTCCTATCGTTCACGAGTTACTTTCAGTTTGGAGTTTTTTGCTGCTGTTACACCTGTTGGCTGTCGAGTCAAAGTAGCTCTGTGGCATCATACGTCATATCAAAACATGTAAGAACGATTACAGAGCACCCACGGATGTACACACATACCGCAGTTACACCTGGTGGCCATAGGATGCCACAGCGCCATGGTCAGGCAAGCGGCACAAATGAAATAGACACAACACTATAAATAAATAAACAACAAAGCAACAAGAAGAAAAACATTTTTAATGCGCCAAGTCCTCTCATTGAATCCTCCCAAATGAAGTCCTCCCAGATGCATAGAGATAAAGATGAAATGTCTGTCTATGTGTCAATCTACATTCCATGTTTGATTTTTTGGTTGCAAGTACAGCTAGTGATAAATAAACATTGCCAATGTGACAGAAGTCAGAATACAACAACAACAACAACATTACATCTGTAAAACGACAGTCATATCGAGAGGATATCCCAAGGCACTGAACAGTTCAGGGATCTGGACCCAAGTGTGTGGGGGGCAGGGTTGGAGGAGGGAAGGCAGGGAGATAGGAGGGCGGCTGAAGGTACAATCAAAAGAAGGGTCTGGAGTCGTGTCTTGAAGGAGGCAACAGAGGGAGTAAGGCCAAGGGATTGTGAGATGGAGTTCCAAAGAGTGGGTGGAAAGAGGCTGAATGCCCAGCCACCGATGGTAGGGAGGTCAGGTAGGAGACGTGGAGCAGGCCGGAGCCTGCTGAGGGGAGGGAGCGGACAGGTTGAGAGGAGGTCTGCGGGTCAGAGATGTAATTGTAATTTTGTTGTGCTTGTTGTTATGGAAGGTGGCAAGGCCATGGAAGGCCTTGAGAGTGAGGATGAGGATTTTGAATTCTATCCTCTGAGGGATGGGAGGCCAGCGTGGTAGAGTCAGGTGAAAGAAAGGACATGAGCTACAGAATTATGGATTATCTGCAGCTTGTCACGGAAGTGTTGGGGAGACTGATGAGGAGGGAGTTTCTGTAGTCAAGCCTTGAGTTGATGAATGTGTGTATGAGGGTTTCAGCGGCCTGAGAGGTGAGGTAATGGCAAAGTCAGGCAATATTGTGGAGGTGAGGGAGGGCAGAATGTGGGGGAAGGAAAGACAGTTGAGGGTCGAACAAGACACCTAGGTTCCCAACTGGCTTGGTGAGGTGGAGTGCGCAACTGTGGTTGCTGACTCTGTCAGTGTCTGAGGTGCTGAGGCACTGGCATGAGCCAATCTGAAAGGTCTCAGTCTTGCTGTTATTCAGCTGTAGAAAGGTAGCTTTCATCCAGGACTTGATGTCAGACAGGCAGTCTGTCAGGATGTCAGTTGTCCTAGAATCGAGGATGGAGGCAGGGAAATACACGGGTGTCATTCACGTACATATAGACATTCACTATATGGATAATATCACCAAAGGGGAGCATTTAGAGGTGAAGAGGAGGGGACCAAGGGCAGATCCCTGAAGAACACTGCACAACCTGTGCGGTGGCTGGAAGAGAAACCATGGCGGAGACAAGTTGGTTGCAGTGTGAGATTTAAGACCTGAATCATTCAAGTACAGAACCTTGAAGGTTGAGGTGAGAGTAAAGGCGGTGGAGGAGGATAGTGTCGTGGGCGGCATGGGGACAATCAGGAGGCCTTATTCAGCTGAGCAGAGGCAGCGGGTTATGGATTAGGGGATAAGCAGGTCAGATAAGTAGGGAGGTGCAAGTGAATGAAGTGATTTGAAAATGAGTGAGAGGAACTTGAAGTCAATCCGTTCATTGGCTGTGAGTCAGAGGAGCCTAGCGAGGACTGGCATGATGAGGGTACAGAATTTTGTGCTCATGAGTGACAGAGCTTTTAATTAATTGGATTTCATCTTTAGAGCTGTTGGAAAATGTTTCATATAAACTGTGAGCCAAGAGTAATTTCTATTTCCATTCTAGGAGATTAATAATAATAATAATCCTTGCTTTTGATATAGTGCTTTTCATGACTTCTAGACGTCTCAAAGCGCTTCACAGAATATGCTGTAAGGTGAATTGACTGTATATTTGTGGGTGAATCGAGGCAGCCAATTGCACACAACAGCGTCCCACAAACAGTCGTGGATTGAAATGACCAATTTATTATTATTGTTTTCTTTTCTCGAAGGATTATTATCAGGCGTGTGGATAAGGAAACTTACCCAACGTTCGACCTACCTGGAATTGAACCAAGGTCTCTTGCTTGCAAGGAGAGTGTTCTAACCACTAAATAAGTAGAGGAAATAGTACTATATAGCCAACTTCCTTCTTCATATCCCTCAGCAACACTGCTGTTGCACAACTTATTATGGAGATTATTGTCATGTTGGCTCCAGCATTCTTCCCTCAGTCACCAGGAAGAAACTGTTGTGCATGACTCCAGCAAATTCTAACTATCAACAAACAAACAGAAATCCAACCTAGATTAATTTGAGTCCATATGGTACAATACTACAGGGTTCATTATCTCACTGACATAATGTGTTTTCCTCTTTGAGGGAACCCATAGGAGAATTTATTTGAATGTTCGATGAGTATAAATTATTATAATGGATTGTGGCCCCTGACCAAATGTTGACAAGTAACAATCATCGATGACATTGTAAATCTTATGTAGTTTATTTGAAACTGCAAAGTTATTCAAATGACTCTTTTTATGCTTCTTTCCCTATGTATGAGATGTCTCCAAAGTGACCCAATCCCTTCACACTGGGACACAACTCACAACCACATCACTATTGTTAATTTCCCAGAATTAATTTCCAATTCACACGTTTGGCAAATCCAACCAGGACCTTCATTTGACAGGTAAGATATTGTCTGTGAATTGTTTCTAAAATACTATAAAAATTGGGAATAAAATGTCATACTGTTTGTTAAGGTGTCAGTGAATCCTTAAATTTTATTCAATTTTTTTAAGAAACATTCTTATTATGTTCCAATTGAAATGGTTTGCATTCAGATGATACAAAACCTCTTTATTAAACATACTAGTTCAGACATAGACAGTGATTTTATTATTGTCTTAGCCACATGATTGATGCTATATAACTACAACAGTTTGCTTATCTGTATCTAAGGCATAATTCTGCCCCGCCCTTGAGCGGAGAGTCCAATAATGTGAGGAGGAACTGAGTGAGATGGAACAGAATGAGCATTCTAGTAGAGATTAGTTGAGAGTGGGAAGGAGGTACAGTAAGAACTTAGTTTGACCTCCTTGTAAAGGAGAAACCGAGCCAGCGAGAGAGGTCAGTGTGAATGTCCGATGAGTATAAATTAATTGGACCCAATTTTTTTAGGGCTCCCATCACTAACGGTAACTTTAATAAGTGCACAATTTTATTTTATGCAAACATTAACTTGCGGCGAGTGCGATAACTCTTTAGGCAGATGGCGTGCTCCGCTGGGGACAGCTCTGGTTTAGCTGGGCTGGGCTGGGGAGAGCTCTGGGTTAGCTGGGCTGGGCTGGGCTGGGCTGGGGAGAGCTCTGGTTTAGCTGGGCTGGGCTGGGGAGAGCTCTGGTTTAGCTGGGCTGGGCTGGGGAGAGCTCTGGTTTAGCTGGGCTGGGCTGGGGAGAGCTCTGGTTTAGCTGGGCTGGGCTGGGGAGAGCTCTGGTTTAGCTGGGCTGGGCTGGGCTGGGGAGAGCTCTGGTTTAGCTGGGCTGGGCTGGGCTGGGCTGGGGAGAGCTCTGGGTTAGCTGGGCTGGGCTGGGCTGGGCTGGGGAGAGCTCTGGTTTTCGCTATACAGTATTTAACAAAAGACAAGACCACAGGTAACCTAGTGAGGTGGCTTGGGACAGTAATTGGTTGGGTGGCAGGAAACAGAGAGTAGGGATAAAGGGAACATTCTCTGAATGGTGGGATGTGACAGGCGGTGTCCCCCAGGGCTCTGTACTGGGACCCCAGCTATTCACCATGTGAATGACTTGGATGAAGAAATAGAAAGTTTTATATCTAAATTTGCAGAATAAACTAAGCTAGGATACTCAGTAATTTGTGCAGATGGGAGTAGGAAGTTAAAAGGGATATAGACAGATTATGTGAGTGGGCAAAGCCGTGGCAGATGGAGTTACAAGAAAACCCAGAATATTTTCTTAATAGGGAGAAATTAAGAACTGTGGAGGAGCAGAGATTTGTGTGTCCCTATCCAAAAATCACTAAAAACTAGTTCCCAGGTGTAAAAATAATGAAAATAGTAGGTGGAATGTTGGCCTGTATCTCAAAGGGACCTGGAATAATAATATAGTAATAATGCAAAGGAGAAGAAATGATGCTTCAGCATTAGCATTAGTCACACCCCATCTGGAGTACTAGAGTCCATCAGTACCTTGGGACGTCCTCCCGACGTGAAAGGCGCTCTATAAATGTAATTTTGTTGTTGTTGTACTACGTTTGGTTTGGGGCACCACACCTTGGGAAAGATATATTGGCCCTGGAAGGGGTTCAGCGCAGGTTCACCAGAATGTTACCAGGCCTAAAGGAATTAAGTTATGAGGAAAGGCTGCATAAACTTGGCCATGGATGCTAGATCCATCCACACCTTTAAAAGTAAGGTTGATGGGTTTTTGGTAGGTCAGGGAATTAAAGGATCTGGGAAGAAAGCAGGAAATTGGAATTGAAAGGATTAGTCGAGGTACAGATCAGTCATAATCTAATTAAATGGCAGAACAGACTCAAAGGGCTGAATGGCCTACTCCTGTTCCTATGTTCCTGCAGGATTGTGTCTAACATGTCTGTTGGCAATATTGCCACCAGTACCAAAAGTGGTACTTCATATCCTTTTGGGTTGACAGCTTCAAGGACTTAAAAGGTGGGTTTGTGAATGTAATATTTATTCATGATACCTTATATAGACAAATTGGTAAAGTGGGCAGACACATGGCAGATGAAGTTTAATGCAGAGAAGTGTGAGGTGATGCATTTTGGGAGAAGAAATGAAGGGAGGCAATATAGGCTAGATAGTACAATTTTAAATGGTGTGAAGGAACAGAGAGACCTGGGGATTTGTGTTAGTGACTCGTTGAAGGTGGCAGGACAGGTAGACAAGGCTGTTAAGAAGGCATATGGGATACTAGGCTTTATAAATAGGGGTATAGAGTACAAAAGTCAGGAAGTGCTGACTAACCTCTATAGGACTTTGGTGAGGCCTCAGCTGGAATACTGTGTTCAATTCTGGTCACCACACTACAGAAAGGATGTGAAGGCATTGGAAAGGGTACAACGAAGATTTACTAGGATGGTGCCAGGATTGAGGGACTTCAGCTATGAGGAGAGGCTAGATAGGCTAGGGTTATTCTCTCTGGAGCAGAGAAGATTGAGGGGAGACCTAATAGAGGTTTATAAGATCATGAGGGGTTTCGACAGGGCAAATAGAGAAAAACTATTTCCACTCGTGGGTGAATCTGTGACTCGTGGTCACAGATTTAAAATAGTTTCAAGGCGCAGTAGAGGGGAGCTGAGGAGAAATTTTTTCACTCAGCGAGTTGTTCGAATCTGGAATGCATTGCCTGAAAAGGTGGTGGAGGCTGATTCGATAACAACTTTTAAAAGGGAATTAGATCTTTATTTAGGAAGAACGGGTCTATTAGGCTATGGGGAGCGGGCAGGGCAATGGGATTGAATCGCTCTTTTCAAAGAGCCGGCACAGACTAGATGGGCCGAATGGCCTCCTTTTGTGCCGTAAAATTCTATGATTCTATGATTCTATGATTCTATGATATGTGAATCTGATAGATGTGATTTTTGTAGTGGACTAGTGGCAGCCAAACACATGCCAATTTCCCTGGTGGATTAACACTGTGCATGGAAGACATCTGTTTATTTAGTAAATTAGAGAACTGACCATTCCCAACTTCCCCAATGTCCGTATATAAATATTGTTCAGTAGATTCGTTTTGGATCAGCATCAAACAATTGCAAGCTGCAGGAACCACTGTGAGAAATCAGAGGGGAAAACAACCAAACCTATTAATATTTATATAATTTTCCAATATCCACCTAATTACCAGCAAATCAGAATAGATAGTAAAGATAGTGAGAGATGGTAGTGAACTATCTAAGGAGATGCTGGCTTGTTCCAAGCCTCCAGCAGATCCTTGCACAAGTCTGTACAATAGGGCAAGCGCTCGCAAAGCCACGTCTTTATCTCTTGCCAAACACAAACCTGACCGTACATCACTAATGTGAGCTCAGTCAGCATGACTGAAAGTCAATATGAACATTTGCAACACCACTTGAAAGGCTGTGAGAATATAATGTATTTGATTTATTTTGAATGCTTTTCAAAATACAAAATCATGAAAAAAAAATTGCTCCCAGTTAAGTAATGATGTACAACTCTTGATTTATTTTCCTGCCTGATGTACAAATGCTGATAAATGCCTGTGTTTAGTTGCATGTTGCTGTGTCCTTTGCTGTGGGATGTATATTCTCAGGCTATTGTCTACTGCTACAAGTTTATATGAAAGGAAAAGAAGAATTAGGGAAAAAGTGAATGATCTCTTTGGATTTGTGCCAGCGTTTGAAGGAATTGAAATTGGCACATATGGTTATTATGGATAAGTTGTATGATAATGGAGAGTTTATCACATTCATTTTATGGTTGTTTTCTCTACCGCGGGCAATAATCCTTCACCTATATGCCTGCTGCATATCCTCTCCTCTAGCTTTTGTTCCCCAAATATAGAGCAGCTATCAAAATCTTCCTCAACTAAGACACATTACTGGAATCTGCTTTGACTGGGACGCATTCATTCTCACAATGACGTATGCTGCAAAGAGCAGGAATCAATGGCCAAATCTGTTCGATAGACCACAACATCAATTTCGAGAAAAATAAACCAATTTCGCATCTTGGTTTTCCTTTTCCTGTTATTTATGGATCACACCCATACTTCAGGACCAGTGCTAGAAAACTGATCCTTCTTAGCTTTGGGTTTTGTCTGTTTACTCAGGTATCAGCCTGGCTGAGTCTGGCTCAGTTGGCAACATGTGCTTGTGGCTTCCAAACTGCTGGATGTAAGGTGGGTTTCAATATGGGTTTGTATTGGTACATTGGGCTGTGAATAGTGCTATGCAAATGTAATGATGTTGTAGTTGTTAGTGAACTCATGTACAAGAGGAGTATTTGGTGAGCACTGATTGTTGGTGTACGGTGAGGCATCTACAGGGATGAAGATGAATCAGGTCTTAAAACACCAACATTGGAAATGCTAATCCTGCACTATTTCTAGATCTGGCATAAAAGTCATGTCCTTATTCTTTTGAAGACTGTTTAAAACAAACGTGAGTGCAATGGAGTGGAACGTGGTGATTTGAGACAAAGTATAAATGAAAAAGAATGTAATTTAAGGTAAGTGATCTACTTCAGAGTATGGATTGTGCAGATTGAATAATCATCGGTGACTGACCCTTCAGATTTTACACTCGTGATATCTCAAAGCATGTGGAACTACAGGACACATCAGGAATTTTTATATTGATTCCCTGTTACTGGAACCAACTGTTATGTTGCTGTGGCATGTTAATCAATACACTCGCTTTTGCTGAACTACGTTTTATTTTTAAAATTCTTGATTTTTTTCCATTTATGAATAATGTGTTTGCTGTCAGGATCAACGTATATATTTTCATCTTGTTTGAACAGCAACACATTTATAAGTCTCTGTGTTTTCTGTGTTATTCTGGATGGAAGTTGTAGTATGAAGCACAGAAAACACGGAGACATTTGTAGCCTATCCTCCACAACAGGTTTGGAACTGAACCCCTGTCCCCGGCTTTTGGTGAAAGTTTTCTCCCTCCAGATGGTTCGGAAGTGAATTGACAATGTTTGATTTTAATGTTGTGGATGAATTACATTTGATCCCTAGAATTTAATTCTAACTTAAACATTTTTCAACAAAAATTCTAAATTATTACCATCTGGCAAATTAGTGAGATTAGGAAACTCTAAAATCAACCTAATCTAATAATAATAATAATAATCCTTGCATTTGATATAGCGCTGTTCACATCTTATCGACATCTCAAAGCTCTTCACAGAATATACTGTAAAGTGAATTGATTGTATATGTGTGGGTGAAACGCAGCAGCCAATTGCGCACAGCAGAGTCCCACACAAACAGTCGTGGATGGAACATGACCAATTTTTTTTTGGAGGGATTATTATTAGGCGTGTGGAGTAAGGAAACTTGCCCAAGGTTTCACCCTGACCTACCTGGATTCGAACACAGGTCTCACACTTGTAAGGTAAACGTGAGCCGGCCACTGAGCCGGCCTCCTCCCTGTCCCCCCGAATCCTTCACTCCACCCTCGGCGGCCATGCCTTCAGCCACTATACCCCGAGGCTCTGGAATTCCCTTCCTCACTCCCTTCCCCTCGCCCCCTCTCTTCCCAGTTTCAGGTCACAGCTAAAGACCTTTCTCTTCGACCGAGCTTTTGGTCACCTTCCTGCCCCTGCCCCTGGCTCGGTCCCGGGATCCATTGTTGTAAAGTGCTCTGAGATGCCGTCTGGCGTGGAGTGAGGGCACTATATACATCAAAGTTGTTGTTGTTGTTGAGCTACAAGAGATACAAGATGCAGAAAATGTGGATGTAAGGAGATTTAAGGAGAGAGCCTTGAAAGTGAGGACAACAACAACAAAATTACATTTCTAGAGCACGTATCACATCGGGATGATGTCCCAAGGCACTGCATCTTGGATTCAATCCTCTGAAAAATGGGGAGTCAGTGGAGGCGGGCGAGGGTGGGGGCGATCAGGTCACGGAGCCTGGTGAGAGAGAGGACACAAGCTGCAGTGTTTTGAATGACCTGCAGCTTGTGGAGTGAAAAGTAGGAGAGTAGTTGCTGTAGTCAAGCCTAGGGATGACAAACGCATGTGTAAGCGTTTCAGCAGCAGTGGGTGAGGCAGTGACGAAGACGGGTGATGTTGTGGAGGTGGTGGAAGGCGGTGCTGCTGATATGGGGGAGAGAGGACAGCTCGGGGTCAAACAGGACACTCAGGTTCTGACTGGCTTGGTTAGGTGGAGCAGAAATTATTTTAAGATTAAAGCTACAGGAATTGTTTTAAGATTGAAGATAATTGACAAAAAAAGAGTGAAGACGAGGAGAATGTTTTTTAAACCCAGAGAATTATTACAATCTGGATCGCACTGCCTGAAAGGGTGGTGGAGGGGGATTCGATAGTAGCTTTCAAAAGGGAATTGGAATAGGTACATGAAAAGGAACAATTTGCAGGGCTGTGGGGTAATAGGAAGGGAGTGAGACTTACTGAATAACTCTTTCAAAGAGCTCTTACCTATCTCCAAATGGCCTTTTCCTGTGCTGTAAGATTCTACGATGTTATGATAACTGGTAAGGATTACCCCATCCCACACAGTGCAATTTCAGTGCAAAATACATAGCAATACATTAGAATAATAGTCAATTTAACAACAAAATTACACTTCTATAGCGCCTTTCACATCAGGAGGGCATCCCAAGGAGCTGGACAGTCATTGTTAAATCCACAGAATCAAAGAGATTACAAATATATGTTCATTGGCGGGCAAGTTTAGCAATTGTATAAATTTATCAGTAGTATATATTCCCATAAGGCATTATTCTTATGTCAAAAGCAACTCACCGTTGACACTTCATTTAAAAACATTATCCAGGACAAGTAAACAGCCAATAAAGGGAGATAAAATTGTATTCTGTATAACGCACTCCACAGTGCATGTATCCTGCCGACTAGCTTTTTTATAAAAATTTAAAATCTCACTTCAAATGCTCACCACACTGTGTTCAAAATTGTTTTGTCTTGTTAGAACTATGTTAGAACTGCTATCTGCACTACTGTTCACCTTTATCAGTCTCATCCATTATTTCCCCTTGATCTTCCTCCAGACTTCCATTTGTTCAGCACTAGTGACTCAAACTGCCTCTGAAGTTATTTCTCCAACAGCAAGCCAAGCCTTCCAGAGTTTAACCTTATCTTGCATCATCAATTTCAAGGTGTTATTGCTGACAGCTTTCTTCATTTGACTGGCCTCCCAAATGCCCCCATGTGTTATTGTGAAGTTTAAATGTTTTTCATGGTCGGTTTCCAATTTATCCATTTTATGCTTCATCCAGAGAGATGTTTATTCATCGATGCACCCCCTGGAGCGTTGTGCTTTTCTTGAAATGGTAATGGAGTTTCAGATCCCACTGCCACAAAATATATCTTCAAATAACATTGGAGACAACCACTGGCTTCAACTTAATGTTGATCTTGAATAAAAACCACAGCTTGTATCTTGTCCTGCACCAGGCTGCTTGAACCCACCACCCCCACACTTGCCCACTCGCTCCCCATCCCACAGAGGATAGAATTCAAAATCCTCACCCTCACTTTCAAGGCCCAAAGCAATTCAGATTCTCTATCAATGAGTTGATCGTGGAATCCTGTAGCTCAGTGGTTAGAGCACAGTGGTTAAAGCACTCGCCTTGCAAGCAAGAGAACCTGAGTTCGATTCCCAGCAGAGTGAAACTGTGGGAAAGTTTCCTTACTCCATATGGCAGGTAATATTTCATTTCAATCCACGACTGTTTGTGGGACACTGTTGTATGTAATTGGCTGCCACGTTTCGCCCACAAAATACACAGACAATCCACTTCAATATATTCTGTGAAGCACTTTGAGACATGTCAATGATGTGATAAAATGCTACACCAAATGTGAGGAATATTACTATATATTATTGTTATAATTTCTGCTGTACAATATTTGAGAATTTATTTATTTTCACTTTTAATATTATTCTTTCCTAATAAGTAATCAATAGTATTAATAATCCTTGCATTTGACAAAGCGCCTTATCATGTCTTCAAGATATCTCAAAACGCTTTACAGAATACAGTAGAAGCCCGTTTATCCATGACTCGATGATCCGGCACTTCCATATAACCAGCACGCTCCCAAAAAAGTCCCCATTCTTTAAACCGGAACTTATCCGGAACAATAGCGGTGGAGCAATTGTGATTCATTGTTATGCAGGTGCAGTATTTTGGTTTACTGCTAGTAGAGTCTAGGGTTATCGGCTTGCCGCTAGTAAGGCTTTAAAGTTGCACTGCTGTTTTTTTCACCCGCTTGGCGTCCTCCATTTTAAAAAGAATCGCTGGACTGTAAACCTCAACTAGTAAAGGTGAGAAGCGCAAGAGAGTAGTTTTAACAATAAGTACCAATGCAATATTTTGTTATTATCTGTTATTATTTAGTCTGGTGTCTATGGTGTGTGTTAAAAGAACTTTAATGTTTTTGTGGTGGGTTTTCGGCCGCGGGCCACCCGAGTATCCGGCAGGCAATTTAACATTGGCCGGGTCCCGCGTGTGCCGGATAAAAAGCTTTTACTGTATATTGTAAAGTGAATTGACTATGTACTTTGTGGGCATAATGTGGCAGCCAATTGCAGACAGCAATGTCCCACAAACAGTTGTGGGTTGAAGTAACCAATTCATTATTTATTTATTTATGTAGTTTAATTTTTTGAAGGGATTATTACACCTGGAAAAGCCAATTGACTAACAACCATATTCCTACTCACTGCCAGCTAAACAGAGGTGTGTGGAGTGAGGAAACTTGCCGAACATTTCACCCTGCCAGGAATCAAACTCAGGTCTCACACCCGCAAGTCAAGTGATCTAACCACTGAGTCACCTCAACAACAAGTATATTTCACAATAGTACTGTATAAAGTACAGAGCTTCTTTTACAAATGTCTGTGGAAGTGTCACTACCATCTGCGTACAATGTATTCAGTGCAATGAAAAAAATGCATTCAAATAAACACACAAAACATGAACAAACTGTAGAGTGTGAAAACTAAAAATACACAATAGAATCTTAAACAAAACATGCTTCAGTGCTTGCACTACAGTATGTAGCAGATCACAGAGGGAACAATAGATGAATTGCTTTATAATAATTTTTTAAAGATTTTGAGCTGAATTATAAATATATTTGTTTATGAAACACAGCAAATAACATTTGCCTAGACTTGTAACAGGTGAGAATATGGTACATTTTAACTGAGAAATAAATTCTATTAAACAACAACAAATTACACTTATAAAGCGCCTTTCACGTCGGGAGGACGTCCCAAGGCGCTGCACAGGAGGCGTGTGACCCGAGCTGGGAGGGGAGTGTACAGGAAGGGGTGAAACACGTAGGGGAGATCGAACAATTCGAGGGGGAACAAAAGGCACGGTCGAAGAGGAAAGTCTTCAAACCGGCCTTGAAAGAGGAAAGGGAAGAAACGAAACGGAGGGAACTTTAATAACCACTTTAATAACCAGTGGAATTAAATGGAGAAATATTGTTAGTCAATCAACGTGAAGTCACATCAGCAGTGACTGCTAGCACTGTTGTGTGATTGAGGATATCAGAGCAACCGGTTTGGTGTTCGAAAGCGTACTCTCCTACTGATTAAATGTGCCCCAGAGTGCAAGACATGGAGTTTGATTAGTACTTCCCTCGGGATTAAACCCAATGGGTTCCGGTTTCCCATCTGTATTCCTGGCACTGAAAATGTGCATTGGTTTCCTATTTCGCCAAGTTAACAAATTAAACAAAGAATGACATTTAACAAGGATCAGAATGGGAAAGCTATTTTTTCAGTGTGTTGTGCTGTAGCTGGCATTGCATTTTATACAGGAAAGCCTTTCACAATGTGGTTAACGTGGCACGTTTCATTGGGTTTCAAGCATCCCATTACTAGATGTCCTAAAACCTCCCAAAATAGCAATCACTCCAAGGCATTACTCTACGTGAAGGGCACTACAAGGGCAAATTGTTGTTATTGATTAATCCAATATATTAGGCTTGATCTATATTAATGTTGGACACACAACACATCTCAGGATATTACTGTACATGCCTGGATATTTCAGCCAGAGTAAGAACAGTTTCTAGTTAAACGCTGGTCAGTGCATTGAACGGCTCTGTGTTATCATGCCTACATAATTTGATGGCCACAGTCTCCAACCCTGTTTTGTGTGCTGAACTGAACATTACATCAAAGTAATGAATTATTCCAACTTATTGCTGGACACATTTGCAACATTTCTGTGAAGGACAGGATCGTACTTTTACAATCAGATAAATCACCTTTCCACATGAATAGGCGACAGGGTGAAATCTTAGCCAAGTATCCTTCCTCCACAAACCTCTGTTTATAACAACAACCAATTACATTTGTACAGTTTGTTTTACTTCGCGAGGAAATCTCAAGGCATTGGACAATCAGGAACTTGGACTCAAGCAGGGGTTGTGATCGCAAGAGATGGAGGGCAGGGAGCGGAGGGATAGGAGAGTGAATCGAGGGCCTTGAGGATGAGAATGAAGATTTTTTAATCTTATCCTCTGGGGGATGAAAAGCCAGCAGAGCCAGTCAAGGATGTGGGTGAAAGGATCATGGAGCCTGGTGAGGGAATGAACATGAGTTACAAAGTTCTAGATGGTCTGTATTACTAGTGGAGGGAAGACCTGGGACAACTGACAAGCAGGGAGTTGGTGTAGGCAAGGGTAGATTTAATGTAATGCATGGTGAGGGACTCAGCAAGCTGAGGGGAGAGGTAGTGGTGGAGTTACACAGGTGGGGGGTGGCAGAATGGGTCATTGCACTAATAATAATAACAGCAAGTAGGACCCTGATTGATAGTGGATTGTTGAACTACTTTCCGGGGGTAATAATAATCCCTTAAACTAAATGTGGTCCTTCAATCCATGACTGTTTGTGGAATACTGCTGTGTGCAATTGGCTTCATTTCACCCACAACATTCGCAGTCAATTCATTTTACAATATATTCTGTGAAGCACTTTGGGACGGCTCAACAATGTGATAATGCGTTATAAGGACATAAGAAGTAGGAGCAGGAATAGGCCATTCGGCCCATCGAGCCTGCCCCGCCATTCAATCATGGCTGATATTCTACACTAACTCCAACTACCTGCCTTATCCCCATACCCCTTAATCCCTTTATAAATGAGAAATCAATCTAACTCAGTCTTGAATATGTTCAAGGACTGAGCATCAGCAGCCCTTTGGGGTAAAGAATTCCATACATTCACCGCCCTCTGAGTGAAGAAGTTTTTTCTCAGCTCAATGTGAAAGGGCTGACCCCTAACTTTAAGACTGTGACCCCTGGTTTTAGATTCTCCAACCAGGGGAAACAATCTTCCACTATCTACTTTGTCGTGCCCCTTAATAATCTTAAAAGTTTCTTTAAGATCCCCTCTAATTCTTCTATATTCCAGAGAATATAGGCCCAAATTAACCAACCTATCCTCATAACTCATCCCCTCATTCCAGGTACTAACCTAGCAAACCTACGCTGCACTCCCTCCAAGGCAAGTACATTCTTTCTTAAATAAGGAGATCAAAACTGCACACAGTATTCCAGGTGTGGGCTCACCAGGGCTGTATACAGCTGCAACAAGACTTCCCTACTCTTATACTCCAACCCTTTCATAATGAAAGCTAACATACCGTTAGCCTTCCTAATTGCCTGCTGCACCTGCATACTAACTGTCTGTGTTTGGTGTACAAGGACACCCAAGTCCCTCTGCATGCTAATACTTTCCAATCTCTCCCCCTCTTAAAAAATAACCCGCTCTGATGTTTTTGTGACCTAGGTGGATGACTTAACACTTCCCTACATTATACTTCATCTGCCACCTACCTGCCCACTCACCTAACCTATCTATATCGCACTGCATTTTTTTAATGTCATCCTTGGAATTAACACTTCCTCCTAGTTTCATATGATCAGTAAATTTACATATATTAAACTCGATGTCCTTATCTAGATCGTTGATGTAGATGGTAAACAGCTGAGGCCTAAGGACTGATCCTTTGGCACTCCACTAGTCACATCCCGCCAATCTGAGAAAGACCGGTTTTCCCTACTCTTTGTTTCCTACCCGTTAACCGTTCCCTAATCCATGTTAATATGTTCCCCCCAATTCCGTAAGCCCTATCTTTTGGATCAACCTTTTATGCGGCACCATATCAAATGCCTTCTGGAAGTCCAAATAGACTACATCCACCGATTCACCCCTATCTAGTTTACTCGAAATATCCTCAAAAAATTCGATGAGATTTGTCAAACTTGACTTCCCTTTTGTAAAGCCAAAGTAAATGCATCGATTCATATTATTATAAAGTAATGCTGTCAGCACCCCACACAAAGGAATCAGGCAATCGTAGAATTTTCCGCCCAGGAGATTGTGGGCTGCACTAACTCTGTGAAACAGTTCAAATCCCAGTCTGCCACACATTTCCTCTGGCCTTTTATGTGTTCCTTTTTGATAGATTTTTTTTTCTAAATCCTTTTAACGTTTAAAAACAAAATTCAAAACATTGCAGAGAAAAGTTCCCGTCCTCTCAGGAGAGCAAGCAGATACATTCCTCAGGAATCTGCTCTGCACTTGGATTTGATAGAATGACTGCTGAGGAAGGGAAAGAGGGCTGTTGAGACACAATTTTAATGTGACAGATATAAAGAATATGCTATAAAAGTATAAAGTTGTAACTCCATTTATCTCTATGGGGAGACATTCCACCAGTGTCTAGATTTACAGTATTTATGAGGCATTTTAGAGACCAGAATTTATCAAAATCTTAAACACAGCCTTCATTTTCAAGCCATTTTTCTGTAACATTGTTTTAACGCCAAGTTAAAGATGAATTCAACAATTTGCTGAATTCTCTGCATTTTAAAATGCTACATGGACAGAGTACAATCTAGTCCCAGGTGGAATTTCCCTTGGTTAATGTGTTAAAATGAATTGATGATCTGACAAAACAATTCAATCTATCTCAGCCCCAAATCTGCAAACTTTGGATTTCTATGCAAGTTAAATAATAGTAATAATAATCCTTGCGTTAATACAGCATCTTAACAAATCTAATTACCACCAAAACATATTCCGCAGTTTATATCCACACCTGAGATGATGTCTTACCGAACAATAATTAAAACACTATTTCAATCAATTATTGAGGACGAGCTAAGCCTGGAACAAAACCATCATCTACTTTCTAATAGGCGCAGTTAAAAAAAACAATTTAAGCAGGTTTTAATATTTTCTTCTACTAGATACATTCTTTATGAAACAACCCACATATTTATCTTCCTCATATGAAACTGCTGGGCTCTAGAGAGTGAACGAGATCCATTAATCCACTGCCTTTGATACCATGGACCACTGCCTCTCCTCCCTTCTCAACCTGCAAGGCTCTGTTCTCGAATGGTTCCGATCCTATCTCTCCCACCGCCTTCACTTTGTCTTCTCCCCCGCACAGTCACACACGGCATCCCCCAGGGCTGTGTCCCTGGCCCCCTGCTCTTCACTCTCTACACTCTCCCCCTGGGCGACATCATCCGCAGACACGGGGTAAACTTCCACATGTATGCGATGACACCCAACTCTACCTCTCCGTGTCCACCTTCAACTCCAGGACCACTGGTGTTCTGACTGCATGTCTGTCCGACATCGAGTTCTGGACGAGGGCAAATTTCCTCCAGCTCAATATCAACACGACAGAGGCCCTCCTGATTGGCTCACGTCAGCGCCTCCGCACCTCAGGGGGCTGACAACATCAGCATTCAAGGCTGCTCTCTCCACCTCTCAAAGCCAATCAGGAATCTGGGTGTCTTGTTCGACCCCGAGCTGTCCTTCCTCCCCCACATCCGCTCCATGACCAGCTCAGCCTTCCATCACCTCTGCAATATTGCCAGACTCCACCACTACCTCACCCCCCATGCCGCCAAAACTCTCATCCACACCTTTATCACTTCCAGGCTCGACTACGGGAACTCTCTCCTCATCGGCCTCCCCAGCTCCTCCCTTCACAGGCTGCAGATCATTCAGAACTCTGCAGCTCGTGTTCTCTCCCGTACCAGGCTTTGTGACCACATCCCTCCCACCCTCGCCCGTCTCCACTGGCTCCCCATCCCCCAGAGGATCAAATTCAAGATCCTCGTCCCCACTTTCAAGGCCATTCACGGCCTTGTCCCCGCCTATCTCTCTGACCTACTGTCTCCCTATCAGCCTGTGCCCGTCCCCTCCGTTCAGCAGCCTCAGGCCTGCTCCACGTCCACCGCCCTAACCCCCCAACCATCGGTGGCCGAGCTCTCAGCCTCTCTGCTCCCACACTGTGGAACTCCGTCCCATACCCCTCCCCCTCGCTTCCTCCCTTTCCTCCTTCAAGGCCGGACTCAAGACCTTCCTCTTCGACCGCGCCTTCGGCTGCCCCACTAACTCTTCCCCCTCCCCCCTCTCCTTCCCCTTCCCCCAACCCCGACCCTCCCCAACCCCCCCCCCCCCCCCCACCCATCCCCCCCCCCCCCCGTCCCCGCTCAGGTCCCGACCTGACTGTTCAGCGCTTTGCGATGTCCTCCCGACATGAAAGGCACTTTATAAGTGCAATTTTGTTGTTGTTGTTGTAATATTAACTATGATTCAAGAGATGCAGGGCTTTGAAACAAGGAATAATCTTTATGAGGCAATGCAGTGAGTTTATAGTTTGCTTCCAGCAAACTATACAGTATCTGAATACTGTATTTATCAAATCTGAAATTGTACTCACTCAACTATTTTAATAAGTTACCAGTGGCACAATGCAAGAAATGGGGACACAAGGAGAGGAGTGAAAAGCAGAGCACATTTACCAGGACATTCTTGAAAGTGAAAGTGCACCAAGCAGGTTCCTCCGCAATGGGATTGAAAGAGCTGCCAAGATCTAATAAAACTTAGTGGCCAAACGACTCTTCCTGTTCCTGGTTTTCTATGTTCCTATAATTGGAACACCTGATGTCAACCACGCTCAGTTGGTAGCACTCTCACCTCTCAGGGAGAAGGTTGTGGTTTCAAGACCCACATGAGAACTCACACTCTAGACTGAGATTCCAACTTGGTTGTGTTGCATTGTCAACGTGCCATTCTTCAGCTGAGATACTTAAACCGAGATCCAATCTGCCTGTTCAGGTGGACTTTAAGGATCCCATTGAACCAAAGAGACAGGAGTTTCTTTCAGTACCTTGACAAACAATCCCCCAAATAAAATTTGTTACATGAACTAACTTCACAGCTGTGCGAAAATTGGGTGCTGTGTTTGCCTACACAGTCAATGCACTTTCAAAGTAGAATCCTGGTGAAGCACTTTGAGGCAACTTGATGACACAATTGGACACGACATCAACTGTACAGATCATTACTGGCAATACATTAATAGTAATTATCCTTGCATTTCATATACTCTCTTATCACATCATTGCAACGTCTCAAGGCACTTCACAGGATGTACTGTATTTTGCAAGCGAATCTCACAGTGCATATCAATACCATCAGTTTCTATAGAATATGTTTCTTTATTGCTAAAGCAACATAACTAAGAAAAAATAGAATTGTTTCTGGATTTTCTTTTCTCAGACTGTATCAATGCCGGTTGGCCTCCATGAATATCAGGTTCTGTTGCTGGTTCCAGTAGATCCTTCCCTCTGCAGCTGTATAAGAAGAGTGTATTTTGGTGTCCAGCGATGTAAAGCTCATAAAAATCACAATATTCACCATAGGTGTTATTATTCAAATTACAAACCATCTTTTGGGAAATCACTCCACCGAAAAGTGCAGTGATTTGATAACACAAGCAACAGTGTGGCACCCTCTAGAGGTCAATCTTTCATCAGTATAGGTCTGCGCTCGCACAGTCTGTTCTCTGAAAGCTGGAGCTCCTGTGATTATGATGTTACATAAACAAACACAGTGGTTTGATGCAGAATCCAGAAACTAGATAAATATTTGAAAACCCCCCAAAACAAGCAAACGGGGAAAAGTCAGGGGATTGGGACTAAATGACAGCTCTTTTAGAGAGATGTCACATGCACTATAAATCAAATAGCCTTCTGTGCTGTATAATTCTATGAATCTATGAACACCTGTTGCAATATTATATTAATTAACAAATGAAGAGGGTTTTTTTTCATGAAATATATTTCTAAACCACAACATGTTTCCTGTGAGAACCAGAAGCCACTGTCAAGTGATATTGTGTCTATTTTCCATTACTGCTGTACTTGTGAAGCAATTGTGAAGGCTTATTTTTACCCAGATGGTGATCAAAGGAAGTGGACAGTTTGGAAGGAATGAAAAAATGCATAGGCTTTGAATTTCATTCAACAGGACAACAAAATGTGTCTGTCGTATACTCGACATCTGAAATACACTCTGAAATAACATTGGTTTTGCTGACTAAAATTAGTTGTTAATTTTTATTACAGTTTCTCCAGTGAATAGTCTTTACATCACATGGAAGAAATCATTGAGACAACAGAGGGCTGCGCAGCCTGGGAACAGTAACAACAACAACAACAACATTACATGTATAGAGCACCTTCATGCAGATTAACATCTGAGAGCATTTAACAGTGACACCAGACACCGAGCGGGGGGAGGGGAGGGTTTGGGGAGGGGGAGTGCAGAGGTTAAGCTGCTCAGCACGGTCCAAGAGAAAGGTTTTAGGTGGGAGAGAAGGGGCAAGTTGGAGGGGGTTGAGGGAGAGTGTTCCAGAGTTTCGGGGCATAGTGGCTGAAACTCAGGTCTATCGTTTGTAATGCGAGTGCTCTAACCACTGGACTACAGGAAACCGCAAGTTCAAGATCCTGGCCTTCATTTTCAAAACCTTCCATTGCCTTGCCCAGCCCTACCTCTGTGATCTCCTGACCCCCCTAGCAACCTACCCGCTCTCTCTGCTCAGTGGGCTCCAGCCTACTTCACTAGCCCCACCACTGGCGGGCTGGTCTTCAGCTATTCTGCCCATCCTCTAGAACTCCATCCCACAGTCCCTCTGCTTCACCCCCTTTGTCTTCCTCAAGACCCATCTCAAGACCCTCCCCTTCAGTCACCCTCCTACCCCTATCCTCCCCCACCCCTCCACCCCTCCTGATCACAACCACCAGCTCGGGTGCGGAACCCAGATTGTTCAGGGTCTTGGGCTGACCTTCTGATGTGAAAGGCGCTGTAGAAATGTACCTTCTTGTGGTGGTTTGTAGGAGAACTTTAGCTCAGAGCAATCAATTCTTTGGTCTTGTGGAATACATTAAAACTTGTGCTTACTCAAACATTTATGCCAACATTTATTTTAATCATTCAGTCAACAGAACCCTCAGACACGTAATAAATAACGATAATCTCTTTTCTGTGATGAGGTTTTTGAGGCAATTAATAATGTTTCACTAGTTTAGGGATGCATTGATTAGAGTTTTAGCATCGCAGAAGAGGAATTAAATCAAGGAAACCTAATCAATCGATTATTCAAATTCAAATTCTTAGAGATATAAGAAATAGAGATTACAAATTCAGGAGTGTTGAAATGCTGTACATAAATATACAAGCGCTGTCACAAAATACAATTCACTCCGCCCTGTACAATATCCCGAGTGATTTACTTTTCGATTTCTTACTCTGTTTGCTCTGCAGTACAGAACTCGGAAAGATGCAAATCTCACATAAGAAGGAGCGATTATCGTCCATCATTTGAGAGTTTCATGTTAGTTTGAAGTTATTTAAGGGACTGCAGTGCTCGAGGTGGTGTTGTGTCCTCATCGTTCCAGTAGTGGTGCATGTCAGCCCAAATACTGTACCACACAGGGTTGCCACTGCAGTGATACATGTTTTGCATGAAACAAGATTACAAGTTGTAGTACCTCATTATTTCCTTTATTGGTTTCTATAAGTGGCTCTAAACCACTTACAAAACTGACAGTAATGCAAAAACATTGTTAAATTTGATTCAATCACTGATTTAGAGCAGAGTAACATTCTTATATAGTAAAATTCACTGTACGTCTTATCGTTATAAAGCGCAGAAACATCTAAGTCGTACAATCACCCGAGTCTTAAACAGTTGCCAACCAAAGCCACTTTGATTTCTTTACACTACTGGTATTTGTCACCTCCTAAATCTTAACACCGCTCCCCTGCCCTCCATTACCGCCAAATTTACCCCAGGCCTCCAATCACAGGAAACGACATCCTGAACCGTCCACTCAAACACAACTTACCATCTGCCTGCATTGGTTTGCGGGATCCATAGACTTCATCCATCGATACATGCTCAGGACTTCATTACTGTACAATGCGGTTCCAACATTTGCCAATAAGTGCGCATACGGTGTTGGATGAAGATGCATTGAGTGGCGGGGAACGTCGATTTAACCCATTACTGCCTGCCCCCTTACAAGCTGCATTCAACTATACATGTCAACTATAGATTATTGATTAAATGGGATTTTTTACGTCTTCTATAGTTTGCCTGCAACTCAAATTTAACTCAAGACATATTGAATGTTCCGGTCCCGATTGATAAGCTTACGTGACTTTTACTGTAGTCCAATAAAAGCAATCAGCAGATCAAAGTCACACACAGCATAGTTGACTTGTTAGCTCCGAAGGTCAGCAGAATTATGTTTGCTGCCTTTTGCGTAGCATAAATAATCAAGGGTGATTGGTGTCATGATAAGATGTCACCATCAGTATCACTTTTGACAGGTCAGTTCAAAAGAATTATAATTGATCTTCGAAACACTTTTCTGTTCTGTTGACTTGATCGTCTTGAAATAACTGGTGAGAAAGTTCTCCTGCCAGCAAGTCTACAACTTTGTGTTCATCCACAAAATACACGGTCAGTACAATTTACAGTCGAGTGCCGTCCTGTAGCGCTGGCCTCACAAGCAAGAGGACTGGGGTTCGCTGTTTGTGGGGCCAAACCTTAGGCAAGTTATCCAATATCCAACAGTAGTGAAGAATAAGGCTGTGTTAGGACTAAAGTTCATCCACCATGCAATAGAGGTAGTGAATTCAGTGAGGA
Source organism: Hydrolagus colliei (assembly GCA_035084275.1). Classification (NCBI taxonomy): domain Eukaryota; kingdom Metazoa; phylum Chordata; class Chondrichthyes; order Chimaeriformes; family Chimaeridae; genus Hydrolagus; species Hydrolagus colliei. The sequence continues at coordinate 2,342,588 of CM068744.1, read as the reverse complement.
TAGGGATAATGGTCTCAAATAATCTAGTCTAGGAGAGAATATGGGATGCGGAGTACTGGATGAGCTGTAGCTTTATTATCGTGGAGCAGGGTGAGCGATGAGCAGGGCAACGACTCACTCTCTCGCTGCCAGGTCTCACTCCCAGGTCCTAGCGCCGTCGTGCCCCCTTTCTACCCGCTGGTAAACGACGTATTAGCGAACGTCGCAACGTTACACAGGGTTTATCTGTAATAAGAACAATGACGGCCATGCCCCCCACCCCCAGCCAACGGTACACACCCACCAGGGGAGGCTCGCCCCCACTGGATTAACCCTCATTCCAGTATATTGTTCCATTGACCTGCACATGACTTTCTTACTCGAATAAAATCTGAGCACCGCATTGTAGAATTGATACGTCCATCCTAATGCATCAATACCCAGGCCAACCATAAAATGCCACATGAAACCACTGTAGCTAACGCTTCACCCGAGCAAAAGTGTTGCTAATGGACTTGTCGAGCTTAATCATTTCCGATCTGAAATAGCCACTTACAAAACAAAATAAAACTCTTTAAATTATAGAACTCGCCAGAAACGACTCATGTCAAACGAGCTTTAGACAGGCAATTATGAAGGCGGTTTGCAGTCAAGAACATAATTCAAGTCTTATGTCTTTGGAAGCGCGTGTCACGAAATTGGCAATGATTTACGCCAGTAAATGGAGGTCATTCAAATTTGATAGTTTGTGTGACCCATCTCCACAAATACTGTACATCCATGGAACTGCAGCAGCTTTGCACTCAGAGTAACTACAACAACATCAAAAACAAAATGACATTTATAGAGTGCCTTTCATGTTGGGAAGACAACCCAAGGCACTGAAACTACAGCTCCAGAAGGAAAGGCTTTTACAACTCCAGAAAAACTTCACAGTCTATTAGGAAATAAGGAATTGGGAAGTTTGACTGATTCCCTGACTGATTCCCTTTCCAATGCACTTCAGAGCTGAGCTTCCATGAGTTTGCTTGACATATTTCTGATTACAGTAAGAAAATTCCACTCTTCCTTAATTGTGAAATGCCATTTAAAATAGGTGCTTCTAGACCTCCAGGATAATTGGTTTAATCAGGGCACAGCCTATAGGTTGGAATGTCAGTGGATGGCACTAAAGGTTTTAATATTAAGGTCCCTGCAAGCACTTTTTATACTCCGCCAATTTTTCAAACATAGAGGTTAAAATAAATTTCCTTTACATTACTTATATCAAGGATAGCTTGAAGACGTGTAAGGATTCAACACATACAAGACTGATCGCTCCTAAACATTTCATCAACAGTAAATATTCATTGCTTCACTCCTCTTCTGGTTTCGACACATTAAAAAAAAGTTCTTACTCACAGCATTTCCATAAACTAAATGTTCAGTTCTCTGACCTTACCATACTCAAGCTGATCCATTTTTCAAGATTGCAGTAAGCATGAGGCATTCTTAAATAAGGCGCAGCATTTGGAACCTTTGTTTGCGTGATGATGATGATAATAATAATAATAATAATCCTTGCATTATGCAGGGATTATTGCAAGATGACAATTAATGATTGAAAATATGACTGAAGATAGATCACAGCTCAGGTATCCTACACACTCTGAGTAGTACCCAGCCCAGTCAGCACTTGTTATATTCCTGAACCAACAGGCACAATACAAATGTAATATCCTATTGTTTAGAGCACTCGCCTTGCAAGCAAGACGACCCGAGTTCGAATCTTGGGCAGGTCAAAAGCTTGGGTAACTTTTCTTACTCCACACATGCCTCTGTTTAACTAGAAGTAAGTCGGAACCCAATTATTGGTCAAATGGCGGATTGCTTTCCTGGGGTAATAATTCCTGCAAAATAAATAAATGATAGTACAGTAGAAGCGCGTGTATCCAGCACCCGCAGGACCTGGCCAATGCCGGTTAAAGCGCCTGCCGGATATTCGGGCGGCCACGGCCAAAAACCCACCACAAAAAAATTAAAGTTCTTTTAACACACACCATACACACCAGACTAAATAATAACAGATAGTGGCAGGGTATTGTGTTGGTGCTTGTTGTTGGGGCTGCTCTCTTGCGCTTCTCACCTTTACTGATTGGGGTTTACAGTCAGCGATTCTTTTTTGAATGGGGGGGCACCAGGCGGGTGAAAGAAGCGGCAGTGAGATTTTAAAGTCGCGTGACTTTACTAGCTGCAAGCCGAAGCCCTGGTCTCTACTAGCGGCAAACCAAAATACTGCACCTGCGTGACAATGTGGGTTATCGGCTAGCGTTATTGGCTTGCCGCTAGTATGACTGTTTTTTTCACCCGCTTGACGTGCTCCATTTTGTGGAGAGTCGCTGGACTGTAAACCTCAATCGCAGCATCATGGCTTCAAGCGCAGCATCTACCAGCGGGGGTGGGGGGCGCGGGAGAGTGGTTTTGAATACAATATTCTGTTGTTATGTTATTATTTATGAGTTTACAAATGCTCCACTGCTATTGTTCGGGACAAGTTCTGGTTTATCGAATGGGGACCTGTTTTTTTGGCGTGCCGGTTATACAGAAGTGCCGGTGCATCGAGTCACGGATAAACAGGCTTTTACTGTAATAATAATTCAGTCATTTCACTCCACGCCTGTTTGTGCGACACTGCTGTGCACAATTGTCTGCTGCGTCTCGCCCACAAAATATAGTCAATTCACGTTACAGTATATTGTGCTTTGAGATGTCTAGAAGATGTGAAAAGCGCTATGTCTAATACAAGAATTATTATAATTGTTATTATTATTAAATCTGTGTCCTCTGGTTATGGACCTACCCATCAGAGGAAACAGTCTCTACGTATCTACTCTATCAAACCCCTCAGAATTTTGAACACCTCCATTGAATCTCCCCTTAACCCATATCCACCTTTTCTGAGTCTTGATTCTAGATTTTCCCAATCTCACTGCAGTACTTTGCCAGAAGGCAATAATTTAGGAAAAAAAATTAATTTAAAAAAGTTCTAATTAAATTCTAGGCATCAACAGCAATTCAACCACTACAGTACATTAAAATCAAACATTGGTGCCAATTCACTTCCGAGCAGTCTGGAGGGAGAAACTATTCTCCAGAAGTCGAGGACAGGGGTTCAGTTCTGAACCTGTTGTGGAGGACACTCAATCCACAACTGTCGTGCACAATTGGCTGGCCCTTCTCACCCACAAAATATAGAGTCAATTCACTTTAGAGTATATTCCGTGAAGTGCTTTGAGAAGTTTCAATGACATGATAACTTTGCATCACATTTTACAAATAAAGTTCAAAATGTTAGAATCAAACAATGTTTGTTGCAAGAAGGAAAAATATTCCCAAATGCCAAAGCTGTCTGTAATACTGTAAGGAGACATTAGCATGTTTATCCAGTGAACCAGCATTTCAGAACATGGCATTCTTGTGTTTTTCAGCAGGACTTTGAAGAGAATTGATCTCCAGCCAGCTGAGAAGCAGACTAGGGTCTGAGCTAATGTCATGGAACAGATGTTCGCTTTTGTAAAATCCAGGGCAGAATATGAGAATTTCTAGAAAACTGTATTTTACATATGACCCAGAGGTCAGGAGCACACCAAGAGTGCAATTAATTCTTTTGGCAGCAATCAGGACTATAAGCTAATATAAATAAAAGCTTGTTTTCTTTCCAGCTTCTCATGAACTTCAGCCATTTGTGGCTGAACCCATGTTTACAATGTAGCCCGCTGGTTATTTAAATATTACTTATCTCATTTTGATGACAAACAGCTGTTGAGAAATAACAAGACCAAATAAATGCAGATAAGGCAACAGAGAGCACCAAAAGTAATCAGTGCAGCCTTTTCCTCACGCATGATTAAGCTATAGGCAGATAGCAAACAGTACATAGGGAAACACATCGGTCATAAAAGACTTGTGAGAATATTTTCTTTTGACAAACATATACTAATCCTGCTTACCCTTCCACACAAGTCCAGTACAAAAGTCAGAGTGACTGGCTGTACTCGGAAATGAGTAAGAACAAGAAGTTTTCTGACTGTTAAGTTCAGCTGCTTCGATGGTGTACACTTGCAATCGAGACCTTTGGATGCAAAACTGTGTATAATTTGTAGAGAATCCCTGTACTAGAAATTTAATATGAATAATAGCTGCCTCTTGGCACAATGGGTCACCATTTTGAAGATGTGTGTTTCTCAAGGTAAAATCATTATGACGCACATTTTCTATTGTTGCTGTATTCTTACAGGCTAAAGTATGAGTGACAAATGGTGGCGTTGACATTTAAGGCTCATAAAAGATGACACGTTTCCATTTAGAAATCCTGGGCTTTGCATTTCATAATGAATAAAATGACATAAATGATTGCCTATGGGGTGACATCATTAGTTTTGGACAGGTATGTACCGGTAACTTAGAAACTATTTTTTTCTATTCTTTCTCTCTAATATTAATTAGTACCAACATTCATTGACAAACAAAGCAGCAAGAGGAATTAGGTCTACCTATTCGGATTTAATCTCATCTTGATTTATTTACATGAACAGATTAATTATTTAAAGTCTCATTCACTGTACAGATTGCTCTGTTGCAATACAAATAGATTTCGGGGAGCCTGGTTGTGTAATTATGGTTGTTAAGCAGGTGATAATGCCAGACAGTATTTGTCATGGTCATTGGACTGCAAAAGTTACATACATATATAGGTTGACTCAGATTAATTCAACTGTTATCCGCATACTTCAAAATGACAAGCCAAATAATTGCTCCCCTTTATTTGCTGTCCTGTATTGAAGAGCTTGGAAAATCTTTCATTATTAACAGAAATTGTTTTGTCAAAATAGCAAAAGATTCTTTACATCAAGAAGCAAGCCAATTGAACATGTCAATATACTGTGGATACTAATATTGGTTATTGTTTGCATTTGCATGGAACTACAGTGGCTCAGTGGTTAGAGCACTTGTCTTGCAAGCTGGGGAGACCAAGCTGGGGAGACCTGTGTTCGAATCCAGGCAGGTCAGGGTGAAACCTTGGGCAAGTTTCCTTACTCCACACGCCTAATAATAATCCCTCCAAAAAAAACACAATAATAAAATTGGTAATTTCAATCCACGACTGTGTGGGACACTGCTGTGCGCAATTGGCTGCCGCGATTCGCCCACAAATATATACAGTCAATTCACTTTACAGTATATTCTGTGAAGCGCTTTGGGACGTTGACAAGATGTGGAAAGCGCTATATCAAATGCAAGGATTATTATTATTATTACAGAGAAAAAGTGCAGGTATATTTCAGTAAGGTATGATACCCTGATAGTGAAACCAGTTTGTCATTACACTATGCAATCTGAAGATTGGCTTCATGTTTTCTTCAGATCCCCAAAGTCATTCTTGATCTATTTTGTGCTCTATTAGGCCACCTGGAGTAATGAATAAAGTACTGATCAGTTTATTAAATGTTCCTTCTACAGTATCAATGCCGATCAGTATTGCTGTACGGTTTTGCACTCCTCAGTTACCACACTATAAATCACGTTGACCTTTTAACCATCTTATTATTTATTCATCCTAAATCGGCACAAAAAAAATTGACAAACTGAAATGGGGCTATTTCTACAGATTGATCCCTTCACTCTGCCTTTCTTTTGGTGTTCAATCCTCTTTTTGATGTTGTTTTAATAGTCCAGCATTTGTAAATGAAAGGCTAAAGTGACGATAATCTTAACATAACAGAGACAACTACAGTGTTTTTAGTGGCCTAAACAGTGATTCATTAGAAGTGATCTGAGCAACACACTCCAGAAAAATCAGTTGAAAGATTTAAGACTGTCAGTAATATACTTTATGATAATGAAACAGAAAGCTGCAGTTGGTTTACACCCACCCGATTACTATTAAAATCTGAAGATGAATTGCATTTTTGGCACCAAAGGACACAGCCCATGCATTTTATTGTATCCATTATATAATGCTGTAATAACTGTACTCATTCCAGTCGTTCATTCCAATCAAAACTTTTGTCGCAATGTCTGACAGCTTCACGTTGTGTTAAATATTTAGAAATGCCAGACTACTAAAGGTAATTAATTAAAACACTGCTCTTCTAAGTCAACACCAATTTAAAGCAGCCAATAACTTTCACAACCTTTTAAAAGGTAACTAAATCAGAACCACGGTTGTGAAAATTGAATACTTGATATAAAAAAAATCACACTGATGGCAAAGGGTTAAATAATGCTTTCACAGCTTAGTCATGTGTGAGTTACAAAATCAATATCATTGTTGTAATGCAAAATATCCTCTAAACCATATTTTAGAGAAGGGAAGGAGGGACAGGTGGGCGAGCGGGCGGACGGATGGAGAAGGGGAGGGAGGGAGCAACTTATTATTTATAAATCTCTGAAAATGCTTCACAAGTTCTATAATTACTGCCAAGTTTAGTGACTGTAGGCAAACACAATACTCGCACAGGCAAGATTCCATAAACAGCCGCAATATGAATTTATCTGGGAATTGTTCAGCTGGACAACAGGACAAACTAACTTCTCTCTTTGAATATTGTTATTGAATCTTTCAGGTTGACCAGAGCAGGCAATGGAGATGTTGTCTTATCCAATCAGAATTCACTCAGAGGAATGATCAGCAAATAAGGTTTCTAGAGTTTGAAAGTTATGATGATCCACTGGATTAGAAATGAATTTGTGTGTTCATGTAATTAAATCTTTACATTTGCAGCTCAGCATTCTGACAGTATCTGAATTTTGGATCATTCAATGGAGTCACTAATCCATTGCTATTAAAATGTGCAGTTATGTGATTATGTGAAGAATTTTGTTCACAAATCAACACTGACAGCAAAAACCATCTCAAAAGCAACTTAGTCACTTGTAGTTTCATTTAAAATATCGAATTACAGACATTACTGCAAGCCTTCCACTGTTTAATTATTTTTTAACCAATTTCTCTTTTATCTCAGACAAGTGTCTGAAGGCATGTCACTGATCAGGATTTCTAGATTGTAGACTGATAGAAAACGTACACAACTTAAATTACTCTACATCTATCATGCGCCAATAATGTCTAACCACCAAGCAAGATTTGGGAAAGAGAATGAAAGATTGTCAAGTTAGCTACTTACTTTATATGGAAATATTTGGACAGTTTGAACTCACAGGTAGGCGCTTGCTATCGATAATGACTAAAATGAGATATTCACAATTCAAATGTGTGTTGTGTGTTTCTCCTAGTGTGCTGGCCAAGAGTCCCAAAAATAAAATCAGTCATTAACTTCATGCTTGTTTGTTGAATGCAAATTGGTTCCTGAATTTATCTTCAAAATACGCAGTCACTATACTTTACTGTGACTCCTGTGAAATACTTTGAGATGACTCGAAGATGTGACTAGGTATTATATTAAATAGAAGGATTATATAAATTAAAGTCACAAATTCAGTCAGTGAGCAGAATATGGGTTTGTGTTTCGCTCAAGGTCTTTTTCCAGACTTTGATAATAAAGAATTTGACATTTGACATTTTGTAAATTTCATTTCAAATATTTAATAACTGCATATTGCACATATTCCATTTGAAATGCCAGTGAAGAAGAAATTCCAACAGGATATAGATTCTACTTTCTTAGCGCTTCAAAGTGTTCAAAAATTGGAACATGTTTAATTTTGGCAGTATTCATTTGGAAGCTATTTTTCTGTAAAGTCTTTTAGAAACGGCAGAAAATTGGCTTAAAGATTAAGGCTGTATTCAACAATTTCCAATTTCTGCACGCTCTGGGATGGGAGGAATATAGAGTAAATCAAGACTCAAGTGGAATTTCTCCCACAATGTGTCCTAATCCACATTTAACGAGTCATTTTCAGAACCCATTAAATTAGATGTTTTTTTTAGCTCTGTTCACCACATTGGGGAATATTTAGAATTGAGTAAATTTTTGTACAGAAAAAAATCATTACAATGCAATTATATAATCTCTTCACCTGGCAAATGATCCTAGAATAGATTTTCAAATTTATGATAAACAGGTGGAACAGAGAAGGTTACGAGGAGAACTAATAGAGGTTTTTAAGATCATGAGGGGATTCGATATGGTAAATAAGGAAAAACTGTTTCCACCGGTGGGTGTATCAGTGAGTCACGGTCACAGGTTTTAAATAGTTTCAAAACGAAGCAGAGGGGAGATGAGGAGAAATGTTTTCACTCAGCGGGTTGTTGGAATCTGGAATGCATTGCCTGAAAAGGTGGTGGAGGCCGATTCGATAACAACTTTTAAAAGAGAGGTAAACATTTATTTGGGAAGGACGGGTTTGCGAGGTTATGGGGAGAGAGAGAGCTGGGGAGTGGGATTAAATTGCTCTTTTCAAAGAGCCGGCACAGACTCGAAGGGCCGAATAGTCTCCTTTTGTGCCGTAAAATTCTATGATTCATGATTCTAGGTGCCAGTGTTTCACTGATCACAGTGAACGTGCCTCCGTCCTGGATCAGACGCTTTGGGGTTTTAGCTCTATTGTCAGATGTGCTGTCCTTTAGCTGAGTTCCTCGTGTGCCCACTTAGGTGAATGTTTTATTCTTTTTAATTTGAGTGAGTACACATGTTTCCAATTCCATTGTTGCTTCTGGTCCCATAAAAGCATAGAAATGTACACTATAGAAGACAGCCATTCAGTCCTATCATGAAGCTATCGTGCTGGCCGTTTCAAGGGTGACCCTTTCCATCCCTTTTCCCCAAACTCCTGTAGTTCACTCCTTGTTAGGTATTTATCTACTTACCTATTAAAAGCTAATTATATATTCGACTGTATATTCGCCCACAAATATACAGTCGACTTTCCTGCCTTTCTTCCCCCTGCCTCGACCCCTCCCCTTTTGCTTCTTTACCCCCTTTTGCACCTAGTCCCACTTCCGTGACTGATTGTGGGACACTGCTGTGCGCAATTTGGCTGCCGCGTTTTGCCCACTAATATACAGTTACTTTTCCTACTATTCTTCATCCTGCCCTGATCCTTCCCACCCTGCTCTTGTCCTACCTGACTGTACAGCGCCTTGGGACGTCCTCTCGACGTGAAAGGCGCTATATAAATGTAAGTTTTGTTTGTTTGTTGTAATATGGATTCTGTCTCAGCCACCTCCCTCAATTAGGCATTCCATAACTTAACCATTCTGTGAATAAACAGTTCCCCGTTTGCTCATTTGCAAACTATCTTATCTGATCACTAATCATATTTAGTTAGTCACCAAGTCAAAAGGTTGTGGATTCAAGACTCTTTGAGTTCAAAGTCCCTCCTGCCTTTTCCACTGAGGTCTGGCTCTACAGGCACTCTTTACCCTCCAGTTTCTCTTCCAGTGCCCCTTGTTTCAAATGAGAGCCTTGGCAGTGAGTGATAGCAGGCAGGCTGGTTGACTATAAAGAGCATCACAGCCCACTCTGAACTCTCCCCATACAACTGCCACCAAAAAGAGGGATGAAAAGCAGGAATCCTGACTAGTTTTCCCAAGTCTGTCCCCAGGAAGGACAGATGTGGAAGTATAATTAAACATATACCCATGTGTGATCAAACTATATTATAATTAGAACTAATATTGTGATAATTGAACTAAAAGAACTCTCAGTATCTTGGTATTCAAAGAAGGTCTGGTCAACACTCATTTCTCACGGGAACAGACAGGCCTTTAGCCGGGTGGTACCACTGACGCCAGCAGCTATACCCATCTCCATGTGACTTTGATAAGTAATTACGTGTGTTAAGATAGCATTCATTTTTGTCCATTCCCTCTGTAATTCAACTAATACATTGTGTATTGTTTTAAGTGTATAAAAGGAGGAGTTGGACTGTTCCAAACTGAGAGGACAAGAGCGACTCCCATTGAGAGACACATATTCTCCTCTCCTTTACTAGTATCGTATTAATAAAGCGTATTCTAATTATCTGTTTGAAGTGTTGTTTTCTAATAGATAGAGAAATAATACTACACAAATATCGGATTCAACACAGAGAAAATCTAACCTCTCAATGCAGCCCCAGTTGAGCATGGATATCTGTCAGCTGCAGCTTTATCCATTACACCACCCAACCTGCTCCCAAATGCAGCATTTTTTGTTAAACAGGATTCCTCAATAAGGAAGCAGAGTGCATAAAATAGTGATTCCCATCGGGAAGAATGTCACTCTGATCTGTGGGAGCACAACTCTCAATCAATTCCCAGAGATCAAATTCAGTAGAAGTGGAGTCCTGGAGCTCAGGGGTTAGAGCACTCGCCTCGCAAGTGAGAAACTTGGCTTCAATTGGGTTCAAGCAGGGTAAAATCTGGTAATAATTCTTCTAAATATCTGTAAAACAACAATACGTTGATCACTTCAATCCACAACTGTATGTGGCATGCTGCTGTGCACAATTGGCTGCCGCATTTCGCCCACAAATATACAGTCAACTCACTTTGCGGTATATTCTGTGAAGCGCTTTGAGATGCCTAGATGACCTTAAAAGCGCGATATCAAATGCATTGACTCAATCTGAATAAGTAATTCATCATTTCATATAGCAGACATTTTAAGATTCCAATATTTGTTTATTAAGCATTTAGATATATTAACAACACCTTTTATTAAATGAAAATGAAAACAATCCAATCCAAACAATCCCCTGTTTACAGTATTGCCATCTGGTTTGGTTCATTTTGATTGATATTTAATGTTCATCTGAAATCATGCGTATCCCATGACTTCACCACCCAATGCACAGTTAATGAAGAACAGTTTGGACAGGTCGTCTGATGGCAGTGTAGACTGCAGGGACAATAGCCCACATAGCAGAAGAACTATGAGGCCAGTACATTGCATATTTATTTGTACAGGAATTTATTTACAGTAAACTTGCATTAGTGACTGAAATTCCATGGAATGAGCCTCAGAAATCTCAGAAAGGCACTGGCAATCAAGCTTGGAGATGAACCAGTTTTTATTAACTCTGAAAGCCGAAAGCCCTAATGATATGGTGGCTCTAACTGGACAAACAGTGGGAAAATTGCCAAGCAATGTTCATGATGGCTAGCTATGAAGTTCTACCTAGTTAAACACCAGCAGTACCCAACAGATACTCTGGGGTACTCAAGATTTGGCTTCTGCCAACTTCCATCTCAGTGATTAAGTCAACAAGCTTCAGTACATTCCTCCACAATCAGTGAGTACGTGTTCCATTCCAGATAATGGGAATTTCCATGTGCTTGCATAATACATAGGTGGTCTATATACAGCGCCTTGGGACGTCTTCTCGATGTGAAAGGCACTATATTGATTGGTTGATTGGTCGATTGGTCGATCGGTCGATCGGTCGATCGGTCGATTGATTGATATTGGATACTTTTAAGGTTGCTGGTGGGTTTCTGCACAAGTGAGATACCCATCGGACCAAACAGAAACAATGCAGAAGAATGAGGTCATTCATCATTGTGTGTGTGGGTATGTGTGTGTGTGTGTGGTTGGGGGGGGGTATGTGTGTGTGGGGTGGGGGGGTATCTGTGTGTGGGTATGTGTGTGTGTTTGTGTGTATGTGTGTGTGTTGGTATTAGCCCCCTACAGGGACTGGTACAATGAGCTCCTCTTGGGATGACAGGATTCAGGCTCATTCTGACTGTTGTAAAATTTCCCTAAATTGATGGTTCTGTTATGTTTGCCAATTTTCTTCAATTCATCTCCACAAACGGTTTCTCCTCCAGTCCCCGCCCCATCTAGTGCAGCGTTCCTCAGGGCTCTGTCCTTGGTTCCCCCTCCTCTTCAATATCTATATGCTCCCTCTTGGTGACATCACCCACAGAATATCTGTCAGACGTCAAGTCCTGGATGACAGCTAACTTTCTACAGTTGAACATCAACAATACCATGGCCCTCGTGATTGGCTCGGGGCGGCACCTACATAGCTCAGGTGCTGAAAGCTTCACCATCCGTGGATGCCCACTCCATCACATTGAGTGTCCGGAAACTGTGGTGTGCGAAAGAATTTCGCACACCACAGGCCACTGAAACCCTCATACACACATTCATAACATCCAGGCTTGGCTATGCAAACTCCTTGCTTGTCGGCTTCCCCAACTCCCCACTCCACAGGCTGCAAATCATTCCAATCTCTGCAGCCTATGTCTTCTCCCGCAGTAGGCTCCGTGACCCTATCACCCCTATCCTCACCCAACTCCACTGGCTTCCCATCCCACAGAGGATACAGTTCAAGATCGTGGTCCTCACCTTCAAAGCCCACCATTGCCTCGTGCTTCCCTACCTTTGCGACCTCCTAATCCCTAACATCTTGTTTGCCCCCCTCCGCCCAGCGCACCTCAGCCTGCTCAACATCGCCGGGCAGGCCTTTTGCCTCTCTGCCTCCACCCTCTGGAACTCCATCCCACAGTCCTTCCAACTCACCCTCTCCCTTGCCTCCTTCAAGACACATCTCAAGGCCCTCCTCTTTGTCTGTTTCTTTGGTCATTCCCCTTCCCCTCCTGCCTTCCATGGTCTCCAATTCCCAGCTTGGTTTGAAACACTAACTACCCAGCACCTTTGGATGTCCTCCCGATGTGAAAGGCACTATACAAATGACCCTCTGTAATGACCACTTTTTGTAAATGTTGACAAAGAATAATTATTTGGAGGTCTTGGCCAACGTTCCCTGTGTAAGGACCAAGATTGATTGTTCTCAATAAGGATGTTAAAGGTAAATCATGTATTGGAATGACAAAACTGAAGAAAATTAGATAGTTTAAGGGAGGATAGAGATTGACTACCACCCAAGGTAATGCGAGGACAGATTTGTTTTTTTTAACCAGTAACATGTTTGATCGGTGGACCATTATAAATAGGAAATGCTGAAAATGTACAAACCAGTTATTTGGCGCCTGAAAGAGAAAGATAAGTTGATGTTTTGGTGTGACCCTTCATTGATAATCGGGTGGTGTGGGCGTTCTAGCTCCAAAGGTGAATGCAAAGCAGAGGAGGCTGTCAGGTTGTAAATAATGTATGGAACAGAAATGCTAGGAGGTGAGTCATTTCAACTTCTGCATCTAAATCATCCACATAACCATTTGTGTCCCTCTCTCTGGTCAGGATCCCTTTTAGAAGAATAGTATCTCAGACCTGAGTCAAATTCAAAACGGTTTGGAGTCTCGTGCTCTCCCACATAGTTTGAGTCAATAATAACATTTTAACTACAGTAATAGGGTGAGGGGTCACTTGATAATGGTAATCACTACTAAGACATTCTTGGCAGTGGAACTTGCACTCTATATATCTTTCCGGCCCTATTGTAGCAAATTGTTGACTTAAAATGAATGGTAATATATTATATACTTACACATTTACAGTTATATGGCATCTTTCATGTCTGGTGTATGGAGTTTGCACCCAGGCCGAAGATGGAGACCAGGGAGGGGGGGTGGGCTGTTGTGGGACAGAGAAAGATGATGGAACGCATGGTCAAAGAGGAAGTTTTTGAGGTTGTCCTTCAAGGAAACAAGGGAAGAGGCGAGTCAATGGGACTCTGCAATGGAGTACCAGAGAGTGGGGCAGATATTCTGAAAGCGCAGTCACAGACAGTGGGCCAGGTGATGTAAAGCAGACTGATGCCTACCGAGTGGAATAGCACGTCTTATTATCCTTGTTTACCAAATTAAAATAGTTATCACAACATTACTATGCGTGGTGAGCCAAATGAAAGAGCATTTTTTGTTAAGTCCATCTTTAATCAGCCTGATTCAGCTCCTAGCACTCTTACCTCGGAGTCAGAAGGTTGTGGGTTCAATAACAACAACAACAAGTTGTATTTATATAGCACACTTCCATGCGGGGAAGTGTCTCAGAGAACTTAACAGTGGTGGTGTCTGAACTCGGAGCGGTTCAGGGAAGGTGACTGATGAAAGCACAGCCAAAAAGTAAGTTTCCACGTGGAACTTGGTAAAAGAGAGGAAGGAGAAGGGATTGTGGGAGAGAGATCGGAGAGGGAGGGAGGTGCTAGTGAGTGAATTGATTTGAATACGACTGTGAGGTCAATACAGCAAAGTAGGTTTTGTGTGTCATCCACATGCATTTGGAAGTCTACCCCGTAAACACGTCCATGTGTGTGAATGACATTGCCAAGAGGAAGCATATAGATGAGGAAAATAAAAGGGCCGAGGATGGAGGCTTGGGGTTCCCTGCGGGTGACTGGGTGGGGGTGGAAGGAGAAATTATTTGCCGAGATGTAATGGAGGAACTTGGTTAAGTTGGATTCCAACCGTGTGAGTGCAGTCCCACTAAGATAGATGAGGGAGAAGAGGCAGTGGAGGAGGATGGCATGGTCGACTATGTCAAACCCCGCAGTGAGATCCAGGAAGACAAGGAGGCAGAGGGAGCCCTGATCACAGATAGAGAGGACGTCATTTGTGACTTTGACAAGCGCTGTCTCTGTGCTGTGAGCAGGGTGCTAGGAACGAGGAGGAGGGAGTGGATGGAGTGGAGGGAAGGATGTGACTAAAGTTGACCTGCAACAATGCATTCCAGGACTTTAGCAAGGAAGGGTAGGTTGAAAATGGGACCACAATGATAATCTAATGAAAGATTGGAGGAATCAAGGGTCTTTTCTTTAGGAGGGGTGTGATAACTGCGGTTTTCAGGAGGAGTGGAACAGAGTGTATTGTCCAGCAGAGAGCGAGGAGGGGAGGTTGAGTGACCAGCAGATGTGTGCGGTGGGGGTTGAGGCAGCAGATGGTGAACTTTACATGGGTGATTGTGCTTGAGAGAGAGGAGGGAGAAATGGGGGCAAAGTCGCGTGAGGTGGGGGCATTGTTCAAGTCCCTTGTTGAGACTTACAATTCACGTGTTTACATTCCAGTGCAGTGCTAGGAGAGCACTGTGTTGTCGGAGATGCCATCTTTTCAGTTCAGATGTTAAACAGGTCTCGACTGCCCATTCAGACAGACGTTAACGATCCCCCAAATAAAAATTGTTCACTTACTTCATGGCTGCTGCTTTCACCCAAATTAGCTACAGAATCAATCCATTTTAGAGTATATTCTTTAGATTATATACTGTGAAGTGCTTTGAAATATCCTCTCAACATGAAAGCTACTATGTCAAACGGGAGAATTTATTTTACATACAAAGTGTTTCTCTTGTTATTCAGTTAGTCAAATGTTCAGATCCATACCTTGTGTATGTCATCCCTTCTCCACTCATCATACACCCATAAAACAGAACAGAACAAAATAATTTGCTGCTTTACAAATCTCACTGGGAGCAATACTAGAAATCCATGGGCCTTGAGTTATCAATGTGTCGGTGTATGGAGGTGACAGATGTATTCTGACAACATTCAGACAACATGGAATGAAAAATGTGACATTTTATATGACAATTTTCACCAGTTATGATTCTGACAATGTTAGAATATCCTTTCTTGGCAATGTCCCAAATAAACAATGTCCCAATCAATGAATGAGCCTAATGATCAATGTTCCAATTGCTCAAAGTCCCAATCGATCAATTTCCTAAACGATCTCTGGCCATGGGTGACTGTGTGAATACCCTGATTTTGTGAAAATGATTGATGTGAATCTGTTCATTTGAGTCGGGTATAGTGGCAAGGAATCTGCTACCACTTATACTGAGGCATTTTACTGCAGGGTTAGGGAATTCTGGTTTAAATCAAATCAAACCATTCTGAAACTAAATTACAATTCAAACAACTCCCTGATTATTTCATCTAAATGTGTAATAGATTTATACAGGTTGAATTAGACTTTTCTAAATACTGTATATCAGTACATCATCCCAATATTCTCTGCTCTTGTCAATTGCCTGATATTCAATTCAAAATTCAGTAAAATCTGCATTGACTAAATACACTAACTTAAAATGAGATGATTACAATACCAATGTAAACACTGAACAGAAGAATTTAAAAATGAAATGTTTGATTAATTCCAGACACGAAACTAACCTCGCAATTTAACACAAGATATTAAACAATGGATAACTAAATACATCTCTAATCACATGTCCTCCGAGAATTTCTATCACCTTGAAACAATGGGTGAAAATCATCAATTTTGTGACAGATTCGATGTGATCTAATTTCCAATCGTAATTTCCTATCTGTTATCAGAGATTGTGTCAACCGTACCCCATCTGTAACACACTGTTGGGCATGAAATTGGTTAGGTGATTTTCAGCGCTGACATTTCTGTTGTTGCTTGCAGCCGTTATCAATGATACTGCGAATTGAGTTGAGAGGGTATCCTGTGAATTGTCACTTGTATGCATCCCCTGTTCAGCAATTCTAATGATGGCTGTAGGGACTCCAGGCCAGCTTTAGACCCCAGCCATTCTTTGGTTGTCAACTTATTCAACTGCAAAATTTCCATTGTGTAATAATTATCACCAATGCTAACTATCAAATAAGAACATAAGAATTAGGACATAAGAATGCCCCACCATTCAATAAGATCATGGCTGATCTTCTAATCTAAACTCCATCCATCCGCTTTATCCCCATATCCCTTAACCACTTTGTCCACAAGAAATCTATCAAATTCAGTCTTGAATATGTTCAAGGACTGAGCATCTACAGTCCTTTGGGGTAGAGAATTCAACAAATTCATTATCCTCTGAGTGAAGAAGATTTTCCTCAACTCATTGCGAAAGGGCTGACCCCTAATCTTAAAACTATGACAGCTAGTTATAGTTTCTCCAACCAGGAGAAACAGTCTCCCACCATCTACTCTGTCAAGCCCCTTAATAATCTTATACGTTTCTATAAAATCACCTCTAATTCTTCTATATTCTAGAGAATATAGGCCTAGATTACTCAACCTATCCTCGTAGCTCAATGTGGTGTGAGACTGGATTTGATTGTTTGCAATATGGCTATGGAAGAATATTATGAAATTTTACTTGGTGGACTTTAGGTTTCTAGAACACTTGAGGCTGAACCGGAGTCTCGGTGAGCAGAATGTCTCTTTAATTGTTTTGTGCTTCTTTGAGCTCATAGCTGATATTCTAGGCAGTACTGTATCGCCAGAAGTGCAAACCTTCACATAATATTTTGAACCAAGGTGCTGTCTGCCTGTTCAGGTGGACATTAAAGATCCAAAGGCACTACTTGAAAAGAGATTTGATTTTCCCAGTAGTCTGGCCAACAATCATCCAGATAAAATTGGTCATATGTGGGATATTGATGTGAGCAAACTGGCTGCCACCTCCGTTTACAAATATACAGTAATTACCCTTTCCTGTGAAGCAGCTTAAGATATTTTGATAACCTGACAGGTGCTACAACAACAACAACAATTTAAACTTATAAAGTGCCTTTCACGTCGGGAGGAAGTCCCAAGGCGCTGCACAGGAGGCGTGTGACCCGAGCTGGGAGGGGAGTGTTCGGGAAGGGGTGAAACACGTGGGGGAGGTCGAACAATTCAGGGGGGAACAAAAGGCACGGTCGAAGAGGAAAGTCTTCAAACCGGCCTTGAAAGAGGAAATGGAGGAAACAAGGCGGAGGGATTGGGGGATGGAATTCCACAGGGTGGGAGCGGAGAAGCTGAAGGCCCGGCCTCCGATGGTGGGGCGGTTCGGGCGGGGGGCTTGGAGCAGGCCAAGTCCTGCTGAACGGAGGGTCCGGGTGGGCTTGTAGGGGGAGAGTAAATTGGTTAAATAGGGCGGGGCAAGGCCATGTAAGGCCTTGAAGGTGAGGACGAGGATCTTAAACTCGATCCTCTGGAGGATGGGGAGCCAGTGGAGACGGGCGAGGGTGGGGGTTATGTGGTTGCGGAGGCGGGTGCGGGATAGTACACGGGCTGCAGAGTTTTGGATGACCTGCAGCCTGTGAATGGAGGAACTGGGGAGGCCGACGAGGAGAGAGTTTCCGTAGTCTAGCCGTGAGGTGATGTACGCGTGCACGAGTGTTTCGGCAGGTGCTATTTCAAATTCAATGATTATTAACATTATTCATTATGTTCTTAAGAACATTTCACATCTTATTCAACCAATAAACATTACCATAATGTCACCCAAGGTTTTTCTGCTGTTATTGGGCTTTTCCACAAAGATGAATGTTGGTTCAATTATTGGCAGATTAGATATATTTGTTGACATATTATTTTCAGCTTTAAGCTTGATCATTTCTCATAACCTCCGTAAGTGGACTTGCAAAGCTGCTAAACATAATGTCATTCAAAAGGCGAATCTGCCTTTGTCTACATGACCTCCAATAGTCCTTTTCCATATCAATAAAATCGTCCACTCATCATCCAACTCCGTCCATTTGTTTTAGGCTTCCAGTCTGCACACCCGACCTTCATTCCTTTTGCAATGAAATATCTGAATCACTAAACACTGAGCAGTGAAGATCTTTTTTTCATTTCCTCAAAGTCACAGGGGTGAAACCTGGGAGCTGTGATGCGTTAATTATCACTGGTGATAAATATCACAAGGATGCTCAAGGACATAAATGGAAGGAAAGTGAGAAATTACAAAGAGGTGAAAATTGCAACATATCTTTGAGTGCGCCTGGTATTCAATGAAGCAGATAACAGCTATTTAGTAGTATCAGCAATAGCATTTCTCCAGGTGGACAGTAAAGATGCCAAGGCATGACACAGTAAAGAGAAGCGAGTTTCTCCAGCTGGCCTAGACAATTCCCCAGCTAAATTGATTATTTATTTTGTGGCTGTTTGTGGGACATCGCTATGAGCAAATTCGCTGCTACAGTCATCTACAAATATACAGCAAGCCGGTCAGAGATTTCATTCCAAATATTGTATCTCAGTCCCAGAGGTGTGGTTTTACCCTACTAATGAAGTATTGTTGCAATAGTAATCACTATTGCGCTGCTTCTCATCTTCTGGTTCCACAACCTTTGTCTCAGGTGTCGTCCTGTCACTGCCACTGAAGGTTGTGTTTAAAAAATTGGGGATCCCAATCTAGACTAGCTAGTCTAACACTAATACAGTTAAGGGTGGGGGGGGAAGTGTTTTGTTGAAGGTTCAATCCTTTGGATGAGACATTAAATTGAATCCTATCTGCTATTCAGGTGGACATTAAATATTCTGTGAAACCACTTGAAAAGAGAAGAGTTTTTAATGAGCAAAATTGACTAGTCTGTTCACTTACAAAATATACATTCTCTACACTTTCCAATAAGTCCTGGGAAGTGTTTTTTTCAGACATTATCTTGAAGTGTAAAGATTATATCAAACGCAAGGATTGTTATTTTTGATCTCTGGACTGCCCACCAGTGGATCAAATGCACTTGTTCCTGACCAACCCAACACTCAGTGGGGCACATCCGATACAATTTATTTTAGATGTGAACTTGAAAAGGAATATTAAACTGTAGAGGAAATGAGCCAGAAAGCTTGTTGCCCTGTCCTGTAGGAAGGATATCATATAAATGCACACTGGTGATGTTGTTCTGTGCTGAAATATATTATATGACTCTGATTTTACCTAATAGAGGCAGACTTCAAGATAATGAATTGAAGAAAAACTCTTTGGGGAGCTTCTTTTGAACAGAATATCTGGGATCATTTTCAGAAGGATTTGTTAATTCAGACACAGTGAGGGAAACGCAGCTTTAATCAGTTTTTTTTTAATGTCTCCGCTTCTGCTCCTGATCTGTGTTCCTTGGTGCAATCAGAAAAGCTGCAATTCCACAGCTGATGATTGGCCTCTGGTTTCAACAACAACTTGTATTTATACAGTGTCTTTCATGTGAGGTAGCCACCCAGAACTCAGGCATTTTCCACACCCAGGTGACCGTTGTCCATCTGTGAGCCTTGGTAGTCAGTGTTGAACTGAAGGTGTCACAGCTTAACCAAACCTCTCCACACCCAGCTGCTATACACATGCACAAAAAGTCAAGGATGATTTAGAGAGATCGGGAGAAGGAATCGCTGATGTGAGGCTTGAATCCACAAGCTTGTGACGTAGTGATGAGAGACAGGGCAAAACCTTGGGAAACTTGCCCAAAGTTTTACCCTGACTGGAATTGGCTGTTTTTCCCTTCCCTGCCAAAATGGATATCAGATGTAAATATCATTGAAGCTTTCTCTTAACTATTTCAGGTAAGCGTTATTGATTAGAACCAGGCTGGACTATGCCAAAGCCCTGCTTGTCAGTCATCCCAACTCCTCCCTCCACAAGCTGCAGTTAATGTCCTCCACCACGCCAGGCTGCGTGACCCCATCACACATCCGTTAAAAGAATGCACATCGAATAAGAAAAGGCTGTTCAGCTTTTTGAGAAGAGAAGGGAGTTTCTCACAGTGTCCTAGACAATAATCTGCCAGATAAAACTTATCGTGCCTTTCATAGCCATTGCTGGTACATTACTGTGCACAATTTAACTTCCATTTGCACATAACTTTGACAGTCAACGCTTTAAAGCAAATCGTTTGAAACGCTTTGAGATGTCCTACTAACATGAAAAATACAATGTCAACTGCAACAGTAATAATAATAATCAATTCATTTAATATAGCACTCTTCATGTCTTTTAGACATCTCAAAATGCTTCACAGAATTGTAAAGTGAATTGACTATATATTTGTGGGCGAAACGCAGCAGCCACTTGCGCATAGCAGTGTCCTATCATGGATTGAAGTGACCAAATTATTAATGCGTTTCGCCCACAAGAATACATTCAATTCACTTCATGGTATATTTTGTGAAGTGCTTTGAGATGTCTAGAAGACGTGATAAGGCTGTATGTCAAATGCAAGGATTATTATTATTAAGACAAAATGAAGAAAGTGAACTTCTGAGTCAGATTGCTATCAGGAAAACATTTCCTGTCTTAAGATATTGCTACTTGTGTCTAATTATTCTCTTCACATGGTGTTTCCCCTGCTCCCCCACACTCTGGAAATCCATCCCACAGTCCCTTCGCCTCGCTTGCTCCCTCGCCTCGTTCAAGTCCGATCTCGAGACCCTCCTTTTCGATCATGCCTTCTACTGCCCTCACACCTCTCTCCCTCCCAGCCTTTCCAGCTCTTCCCTTCACAATCCTTGACTAGGGACATCTTCCCGACATGAAAGGCGCTTTATAAATGCAATTTTGTCATTGTTGTTGTTTCTATTGAAGTAATTATGTTTTAGTTAATTAAATATCCATAGTAACCAGTTAGATTTTATTTCTGAATGATGTAATCATTGAAATACAGTTTGATTTTACAAATCCCCAAATTGCTCTCAATATAAACAACACTTTATTTTATTCTAAACTTGAAATCATGGATGAAACTACAGTATTTGCATGTAAGATATTTATGGTTTTAATATTGGTGCTTTTTTTTCTTGCTCTGGGTTTAAAGGTGAAGTTACGCCACAGAGGACACAGAATTGAGAGAAGGACCAGATTCTGAGCCAAAAATTATCTTATGATTTTGAGTGACTAAAGGCAGAGTATATTACAGCATTCCTTAAAACACCGAGAAAAACCCAAAGTACTGTCCTGTAATTTCCATTATCATTAAAACAGCTGACACCATTCAACACTGGGATTCATTTCATTTGGCAGCTTTTGAAATAGATGAGTGAAAAGGGAAAATACTGTAATGGATACAGAGTCAATTTGTTTTCTGGAACTTAAACAATTAGTCATTCAAAGCGTCTACACCAGAATCACTTACGAAACAAAATAAGTGTCACCCTGGTACAGTTGGTAGCACTCTCATCACTAAGTCAGAAGCTTGTGGATTCAAACCCCACATCAAGACTTTGAGCTCATAGTCTAGGCTGACACTGCAATGCAGTAATGGGGGAGTGTTTCATTGTTCAGGGTGACATCCTTTAGGTGAGGCAATAAACTAAAGTTCTGTTTGCCTGTTTGGTCCCGTTAAATATCCCACAACACTATCCAAAAAACTAAGGGAATCTATCTTTGTGTCCTGCCCTACAATTCAACAGATCAAATCGATCATTCACTTCCTAGAAATTTGTGGGTATTGCTATGTGTCAATTTTTTTGCTTCTTTTCACCTACAAAACGCAGTCAACCCACATTAAAATATCGGAAGCATTTTGAGATGTCATCCCAATGTCAAATATCAAATGCAAGGATCATTATTATTATTGGGTTCAAATCTTGAAATTAGCCCCCATTGCCCGTTCAATTCTAAATCAATTATCATTTATGTACTAGAGCACAAGTAAGTCATTTATATCTTCAACCAGATTAATGGGCATCCTCCTGAAATGAAAAGTGCGATATCAAAATATAAGGACTTTTTTAAAATGTATTATGCTGTGTTTCACACGAGGCAAATTGCCCTGACTGTTGTTGCTATTCACCACAACATGTGCAGTTTAAACAGAAATGCTGATCGCAGTGTAGCTCAGTCTCCAACGCAACCTTGAAAGAAGCAGTTTCTGGAGTGATTCAATTCGCACCGTTTCACACAGTGAAAGCAGATTGTTTACAAATGTTCATCCCTCCCACCTGCCTGTGCCTAAAGTTCATTGAAAGCCCTTGGACAATTGTCAAGAACTTTGATCAGAATTATTTTAATATTATTAAATTAGCCCTGGACTCCTGTGGCTTAATGGTTAGATCGCTCGTCTCGCAAGTCAGAGGACCTGGGTTCAATTCCTGCGCTGGGCAAAACCTTAGGCAAGTTTCCTTAGTAGTGAGTATCTTGTTATGTCGTTAGTTGATTGCTTTCTGGGTGTGATAATCCATCCAAATAAAAAAAGGTCACTCAATCCACAAGTTTGTGGGGGCACTGTTGGCCTTCATTCAAAATAAAGTGGAGGGGACAATTTAAACCATGTTTCCTTCTCCAATTCACAATACCACCTACTGGAGTAAGACAGCTTTATTTTCAGTGGTGTGAATACAACATTAATATTCATGTTGTGCCTCTGAATTATTGTATTTCATAGGTGAACATACGTTGGTTCAGCTCCGTTAATATTGTTTTCACGTCACCTTCATTTGTTTTGACACACACACACACACACGGTTGTGCTTTTAGGCATAGACCTTCAAAAAAAAATTCTGAGAGTGCTTTGGTGTTTATCTTTAGAAGCAAAAGGTCAATCTTATTATAGTCTTATTATAATCATTATGTATGGCTGACGGTCACAAATTTATAATGTGCTGAGGTACTAAAATACAATTACAATGCTTATGAGATCAATGCTTTTCAGGAAGCTTTCACCTCTAGGCACTGAGGACAGATGAGGAAAATCCTTTATGGAATGGGAATTCACAAATTCATCCACAATGCATAGTCACTGGACTTTACAGTATGTCTTGTGAAGCACTTTGAGATGACGTAAAAGGATCTATACCAGATGGCATGAACGTAGCTATACCAAATGCAAGGATTATTATTACTAATTATTATTAAGTTCAGTTTGGCTCAATTGGTAGCATTCGTACCTCTCAATCAAAAGGTTATGGGCTCAAGGTCCTCAATGGCACATGAGCTGTCAGTATAGGGTGGCACGGTTGGGCAGTACAGGGCAATACAGGATTAGTGGTATTTTGTTGGTGGTGTGAATGAGATGCTTAACTGAGGTATCATTGCCCTGATAATCTTGAAAACACATGATACTATTACAATAGAGGTCTTTTTTCTGATGATTCTGATGAAAAACCCGCTTCAAATTAGTTGTTCACTTCAAGGACTGTTTGTGGGATTGTAGGCCCAATTTGTGACAGATTTCTGATCCAGCAAACACATTTAGCAGTAATTACCAAAAACAATGGAGATGTTTTGCTATAGCAACATGCTATAAAATACAAGCGCTTTCTTCCTGAGTGCTAATAGCTTCAACTCCTTTTCAAAATAACCTTCTTTTTAGGCAACTCATTTTTATCCTTGGTGCTAATAGCTTAATTACTAAATAAAACATTAAATTCACAAATAACGGCATAAATCCGATTAAATGATGATATATATAATAATCTTTGTATATCATATAGAGCCTTATCTTTGATATGTCTCAAACGTCACAGAACGCGGCAGCCAATTGCGCACAGCAGTGTTTGACAGACAGTTATGGATTGTTTGACCAAATTATTACTATTTTTAAAAACGTGTTTTTATTTTGAAACGATTATTAACTTCTGAATAAATGATCTGCCCCTGGTAAAGTCATCTGAATCATCCCTGAAACTGCTTCTTTCAAGGTTGGGATGGAGACTGCGTTGCACTGCGATCAGCATTTTCTGAACTCCTGTTTAAACTGCAAATGTTGTGGTGAATAACTACAACAGTCAGGGCAATTTGTCTCTTGTGAAATACAGGATAATACATAAATAAGTAAAGAATAATAATAATAATAATCCTTATATTTGATATAGTACTTTTTGTTTCATTTACTTTACTTTTCCAGTAATTAACAACCTTGTTCCTACTTACTGTTAGGTAAACAGAGGTAAACAGAGTAAGGAAACTTGCCCAATGTTTTGGCTTGCCGGGAATCGAACCCAGCTCCTCCCGCTTGCAAGGCAAGTTTAACCACTAACCTCCAGGATTCCGAATGATGTGGAAAACAGCTCCAGTTGTTTCTGGTTGTAAATGGACTCCAAGACTCATTGTAAATGTCAGTTAGTAATGTTATAAATGTGTGTCAACCTGGCTCAGTTGATGGAACACTCCCCTCTGATACAGAAGTTTCAAGCCCCATATATGCTGTTTGAAGTAATTTGGCCTGGCTGATACTACGATGAGGGTCTGTTGAGTTGATGGAGTTGCCATCCTTCGAATGAGATATTAAACCAAGCATTGCAGAAGTAACAAAGAGAGAACTCCTTCAGAGAATGTCGTTTGACAGCCTCCAATGTTAAAGAGGGTTATGGCTTTACAGGATGACCATATAGTGAATTATTTTCCTATTGTTTGTTGTATTTTTCTTGTCTGCCTGACTGCGCTTTGGATGTCACTGACAAAGTTCAGAGAATCCTTTGCTACAATATAATTTCAATTAATATAGCGCATTTCACACCCGAAGCATCCCTCAAACTCTTGACAATGTTTGCTGAACACCCTACTTAGCATTGGGAGCTGAACCAGCTTGGGACAGGACAAGAAGACCAAAAGTGACCAAAAGTGCAGACAAAGTGGTATACACACCCTGAGACAGGCCTTGAATGAGGGGAGGGAAGAAAGGCCCGTGGGCACAGAATAGCTGAAAGCTAATAGATGGACATGACAGGGAACATGAGGCATTGTTAGCTCTTTATCTGAAAGTTAGGACAGAAATAATAATATAATACTAATCCTGGCATTTGATATAGCACTTTCACATCACTGCCCTGCAAAGAGATCTGACCTGCGATACTGTATAGGTAAATAGGGCAAAATCTGCAGCATCATTAACCAGGCTATAGAGGGCAGTTCCTTGTCAAAGCAGCTTTGCAACACAACAACATCACAAAAATCAAACATTTAGTGGATGGGAAGCCATTAATTCTCTATATTAGAATTTTACGGCACAAAAGGAGGCCATTTGGCCCATCTAGACTGCACCGGCTCTTTGAAAAGAGCAACTCAATCCCACTGCCCAGCTCTCTCCCCATAACCTAACAGACCTGTTCTCTCTAAATAAAGATCTAATTCTCTTTTAAAAGCTGTTATGGAATCGGCCTCCACCACCTTTTCAGGCAATGCATCCCAGATTCCAACAACCCGCTGAGTGAAAACATTTCTCCTCAGCTCCCCTCTGCTTCGTTTTGAAACTATTTTAAATCTGTGACCACGAGTCACTGATTCACCCACCAGTGGAAACAGTCTTTCCTTATTCACCCTGTCGAATCCCCTCATGATTTTATAAACCTATATTAGGTCTCCTCTCAACCTTCTCTGTTCCAAAGAGAATAAACCTAGCCTATCTAGCCTTTCCCCATAACTGAAGTCCGTCAATCCTGGTACCATTCTAGTAAACCTTCTTTGCACCTTTTCCAATGCCTTGACATCCTTCCTAAAGTGTGGTGACCAGAATTGAACACAGTATTCCAGCTGAGGCCTAACCAAAGTCTTATAGAGGTTAGTCAGCAGTTCATGACTTTTGTACTCTATACCCCGATTTATAAAGCCTAGTATCCCATATGCCTTCTTAACGGATTTGTCTACCTGTCCTGCCACTTTCAAAGAGTCGTTAACACAAATCTCCAGGTCTCTCTGTTCCTTCACACCCCTTAAAATTGTACTGCCTAGCCTATATTGCCTCCCTTCATTTCTTCTCCCAAAATGTATCACCTCACATTTTTCTCTGCATTAAACTTCATCTGCCATGTGTCTGCCCACTTTACCATTTTATCTATATCTTCTTGCAGATGGCTACTATCCTCCTCACTATTTACTATTCTCCCTAACATAGTATCACCTGCAAACTTGGAAACTGTGCTCCCTACACCCAAGTCCAGATCATTAATATATATTAAAAAGAGCAGTGGTCCCAATACCAATCCCTGGGGGATGCCACTGCACACTTCCCTCAATACTAATCCCAGCCAATGACAGGCACAGATAGACAGCTCCAACCTGTGCTCCTCCTCCGGTGTTGTTTGATGGGGAGATTCAGTCATAGAATTGTAAACACAAGCGAATCTCAACAGGAGATCTTTCTGGCAGCCGCATAGCCCAAGGGAAGTAACTAATAAACCTCCTGAGGAAGGCCAGCTCTGTGGGCATCATATAAGAGACCCCACCACTCTTCACATTGGCCAGCTGTAGGCCTCATGTTGTCAAGACATCACAAAGAACTTCACAGGATTTTATTGCATTGACCGTGTACTTATTGGCAAATGTACCAAAATATGCAATATAATCTGCCTACAGGTACAATCAATGCTCTCCCTTGAATTGGACTGCTGTCGCTTTCTGTAAAACTCCAGCCCTCCTATACACGAGGATATTATACTCTGTTTTGGTCAGCCAGGTGTCTGACACCATCATCATGCTTAAAAAAAAGTAGGTCACGAGTCATATGTTAAAGGTGGAGAGGGAGCAGGGTGAGGCAAAGTAACTCGATGATGAGTTACAGAGAGCAGGGCAAAGAATAATGGACATCAATGAGTCTTGGAGTCCATGGAACCATCTTTGCTTTATTGTGGGGAAACAGGGCGGAGCTCACTCCACTGCTATTAACTAAGGTGGAAGCAAATATTATATTTTAAATGGGACTCATTTAGATTCTTATCTTATTCAGCTTTACATAATTAATAAACTAAATACCATAATTACCAAACATATTAATGAGCTCTAATAAAATAAACTAATAGTCTGTTCCGCACATTCATTTTTAAAAGACCTCAATTCATTTATTATTTCTCTTCAAGCTTATTCTGTAGGATAAGTTTAATTTAAAGGCTTGAATTTAGAGTTCATACACATGGTCCATATTTCAGTAGTCATTAATAGCCCCCAATTTTAACTTGACAGATAATGACCTATTAGTTATTCATCCGAGTCCATTGAGTTATTATTCATTCATCCAAATCCATTGGTTTAACACCTCACAGTTCATTAAATACAAGAGTCATTGCAAACATCATTCTTCACATCTTCCCATTAAACTCACCAAATGACCTGCACTAACCCGCTTTCACCATGTATTTCTCTGATTGATCTTCCAAATGGATTAAACACCTCATAGTTCATTAAACACTACGGTATAACCTATATAAATGTTATAGGTCATTTCATTTCCATTCAAATCTTTAAAATGTCCTAACTTGTCCTTGACGACAAATCAGGGAATCTTTTTTATGTACGCTCAGGAGTTGTCATAATAACTGAACTTACAAGTTCAAAATGGAATCTAAATTGAGATATCTTCAAACAGATTTCTTCATGAGAAATGTATAGTTATAAGATTTCTAAAACAGTAAAAGTGATGAAGGTGTTTTGGAAATTCGATAATTATAACAACTTGCATTTATATACCACTCCCTCTTATATACAAAGGACCATTATGAGACAGGTTAATTGTACTCTAATGATAATGTGTTGTTGCAATATTATCTTAAATCTATACACAATCTAGTTGAAAATATCACTTTTCCAACTCAACCAAAAATATTTTAATGGGTTACAACATTGTATGCAAGTGCTTATACGTTCCGCTTAAATGGAATTGTGGAAAGATGGCTAAAATAAAATATTTGCGTATAAATGCAGTTTAATCTGCAATCTAAAATTAACATCAATATTATTCCGTTATACTTACATTCCTGCTTTTATCATTTGTTTTATCACCTCGGCGCTCTGAGACACGATCCACATGAAAGTATAAATCAAAGTTGTTTTGTTGTTTGATGTACCAATGTGCCTGCCCCCTCCATTCAGCGGGCTCTGGTCTGCTCTATGCATCCTGCCCAACCCACCCTACCATTGGTGGTCGGGCTTTCAGCCTCTCTGCCCCCACACTCTGGAACTCCATCCCACAGTCCCTTCGCCTCGCTTCCTTCCTTGCCTCCCTCAGGGCTGGTCTCAAGACCCTCCTTTTCGATCATGCCTTCTGCCACCCTCCCACCTCTCTCCCTCCTCTCCCCACTAACCTGCCCCTCCCACTTGCTCAGGTCCCAACCCTCTGACTATTCAGCGCCTTGGAACGTCCTCTTGACGTGAAAGGCACTCTATAAATGCAATGTTGTTGTTGTTGTTGTTGTTGTAATGATTATTATTACTTGTGCAGAAGACTATTTCAGATATAACATCAAGGGCCAATATAAACTAAAGTGTACTTTTACATAAAATGGTAAATATGATAAACCAAAACCACTTCAGTGAATGAATCCATCATCAACAAACTAAGCTAAGCCTTTTGCACTCAGCGTTATCTGTAAAAAGAACAGACATTTATAATACACTGTAAGTACTCATGATTTTATATTTAAAGATTTTGTGGTCTCCAGCATGAGAGAATGGTCTAGAAATTGAATATTTTGTCTCTTAATGGATTCAATTTTCTAGGCAATCTGATTTATCAGTGGTTTAGCTACTTAGACCTCACTAATGCACAATTCAAACTGGATTAGTATTTTAAAGGAAAACTTACAAAGCTGATATCAGTTACTATTTACTGTTACTATTGTATAATTTGTTAGCCAATACCTAAATTACAATTACAATTTGATACCCTAGAAAATATATAATGCTTTAATCCTGCAAAGGCATTGCAGGCCAGTGACTATAATCATTTACTACTTGAATGGTATAAACAGTCCGATTACAATAGCAAGCTCCTTTGTGAGAATTATGAATGCAATATCATGTAGGCTTTGGCTTTTGTTCAGTCTCTTTAATTCTGTTTGTCAGTATAAAGGTTTGATTTAAAAAGCAGCAATTCAACTTGTACAATATAGGTAGGGAAAAATAATTCACACTGGTGAAATAGAGTGAATCGTAAAACGTTACCATTTAGTGCATGTTCTGTTCTGCAGAATTTATCATTTAAATTAAATAGAAATGTTTAATAATTACTGCAGTGAACTTTAGGTAATGGATTATTAAAAGATCTTTCAAAATCTCATAAATATTGGTGATGATAATAATGTGCTTAGTATGTGTTTAGATGGTTCATTTGCGTTTAATTTCATAGTGCAACAATTATCTGACTAATTTTCTCAAATTCTGTTTATTACTTTTTTATTTAATTTGTATTTAATAAAGCTATACGTTACTGAGAAGTACTTTTATTGTGTAGCTTTTTTTGGTCAACTGCCTATCTGACACACTTAGCTACCCATCACTATCATTAAGTATTTCCAAACCAAGCCAATGTGTGTTCCACATAGCGTATAAGGTTTCCATGTGTTTGGGTTCCAGTCTGTTCTAAATTGTGGAAGTGAAGAATGCTGATGTCCAAATCTTGAAGAGTTTAGGTCCAGGTTAACAAGGCCTTGAAGACTCCCAATTGTGCAATGCAACATTGCTGGGGTTTAAGTAGCTTAAACTACATTGCTAGTTGAGTGAGGTATCTATTTGGGCTTTGACTTGCAAAAATTAACAAAGAGTCAACTGGAAAAGATTCCTGCCCCCAGTAGCTAACTATTGCACACCTCAAAATGAAATGTATTCGCTTGTATACATTCAGTTAAGAGTGCAATTTAATGGAACCTGCCGGTAAACGATCTGGTTACTGTATATAAGATCTGTTTCTAATAATTTCTGAAAATAAGAAGCTCAACTAACATTTCAATGTCGAGAATGTCTATAAAGCAGAACCCTCTTAACAGGGCACCCTCATTGTACAAAATACTCTATTGATCTAATTATTCAATGAAAACATACACTGTGAAACATGTAGGAAACTGAGTTGACAACCTGAGTGAATAATATGCACCAGCATGGATCAGTCGGTAGAACTTTTGACTGAGAAGGTTGTGCCATCAAGGCCTACGTCCAAACTTTGAACTCTTATAGTGGAGGCTGACACTCCAGTCCAGTGCTGGGGATATGTGCCATTAATGGAAACATGATGAGACACCAAATCAAGGTCCCATTTACTTGTTAGCCTGTACATTAAACCTCCCATGCCACTTTCAAAAAGTCAAGATTATTTCTCCCACTGTCCTTCACTTTAATATTAGAGCAGACTCCAACCCAGAGACACTTTGGAGACCTCATTGGATTTGGTTTAATAACCTGCCTCCCTAACTTCCTCACGGCTTCTCTCTAACCTGCCTCCCTAACTTCCTCACAGCTTCTCTGTAACCTGCCTCCCTAACTTCCTCACAGCTTCTCTGTAACCTGCCTCCCTAACTTCCTCAGAGCTTCTCTGTAACCTGCCTCCCTAACTTCCTCAGAGCTTCTCTGTAACCTGCCTCCCTAACTTCCTCACGGCTTCTCTGTAACCTGCCCGAACACAAGTCAAAAGTAATTTCTGCAGTTTTCACACCAATTTGATGCAATTTTCACAATGAATGGCTGTGAAAAACAAAATGCCAGTTGAATGAGTACTGAATTGTGATCTGTAAAGGTACACCATTCTGCCTGTAAAATTTATTTTCAAGTTCAATTAAGAACTCTTCATTTTGACATTTGAATATCCTTTCAACAACAGCGCTTTTCATGTCGGGAGGACGTCCCAAGGCGCTGGACAGTCAGAATGGGGCTGGGTGGGTAGGAGCAGGGTTGGGATGAGGGAGAGCACAGAGGTAGGGGGTGGCCTGAAGGCACGGCTGAAAAGGAGGTAATGGGGGGAGCAAGGTGAAGGGATTGTGGGATGGAGTTACAAACAGTAGGGGCAGAGATGCTGAAAGCCCGGCCGCCAATGGTAGAGTGGTTGGGCGGGAGACATGGAGCAGGCCGGAGCCTGCTGATCGTAGGGAGTGGCCAGATTGCTAGGGGTCAGCAGGTCAGAGAGGTAGGAGGGGGCAAGGCCATGGAGGGCCTTGAAAGTGAGGATGAGGATCTTGAATTCTCTCCTCTGAGGGATGGGGAGCCAGTGGAGCCAGGCGCGGGTGTGAGAGATGGGGTCACAGAGCCTGGTGCGGGAGAGTACATGAGCTGCAGGATTCTGGATGATCCGCAGCTTGTAGAGGGAAGTGTTGAGGAGGCCGAAAAGGAGGGAATTTCCATAGTCAAGCCTTGAGGTGACAAATGCATGTGTGTACAATGCCCCAAATAAAATGAGTCATTCACTTTATGGCTGTTTCAGGGACATTTCTTTGCACCAATTATCTACCGAGATCGCCTGCAAATATACAGTCTCTACACTTTACAGTATATCAGTAGAAGCTTTGAAACATCTTCCAGGATGTAAATTGGAGTATAAGCCTGGACTATAAACACAAACATGGGCTTGAATGCACAATCTTCCAACTCCAAGGTGAATGTGCAATCAACCGAGACAGGCTAATACCTAAATATTCATTGAACAACCCATTTGCAATCCCCAAAACCAGCAAACATTGCAGCTTTTGGAACACGAAATTACCTGTTTTGCAAACCTGTTTTGCACAAATTCAAGTCCAATTTGTGAATATTACTGAACCGAGTTCCTTCTCCATACTGCAGAAGTGGACATTTGTCTTCACGTGGAGCTCGAGGTAATCGGTAGAAAACAAGCTATTGCAGCAGCACGGCTGTGGCAAAAACACCAGGAACATTTTTCTTTGATCAGCCGGGTCTCTCACCACAAGGTTAAGAGTATCCAGACCAAACTGATAATTCCACCTACACATGGAAATTCCGGAGTTGGATTACTGGGATGGTTTGTGGACTCTCTCCCAGGACACACCCTGCGTATCTAATTCCAGAAAGTATAAGGTGAAGATTGGCAATAGCCAAGGTTTAGGGACTGTAAAGTGTGCGTTGGGATACAGAAGTGATGTATTCTGTCAGTGAGATGCCAGACTTCAGTAAGAACCTGAATTCCTTATCAGAACTGAAGTCTCACTGCTCCGTGTGCCATGGAGAGGATTCCCTGGAGGAAACCCTGTTACTGTGCTTTTTGCTGGAGGCCTCACAGTAAAGACTGCCGTTCAGATGTTGATATCACAATGCTTATATGTCATTAAAATTCAAGACCTAAGTAGTTATTTGGGCACTTTTCCACAATGTTTATCAACAGTGAATTCTGTGCCAGAAATTTGCTTAATTGTGAACCAGAACCATATTGATCCTTAATATCCACTATATGTCTGATAAACATACAAATTAATGCTCTGTGATATTTTCTAATTACTTGGACAGCCTCTGAAACCAGCAGTCTAATTTGGTGTAGCAACATTTATTCATGCAGTTAATTTTTCCAATATGTATATTCCTCAGAGATAATGCAGATTACATCTGAACATTATAGGTTACATTTTCTACAATAGAGCATTTCTATCTCTGTCACAATGTTATTGAGTTCTACAAAATTCCCTTGACTGTGACAAAACCAGTTATCACCGCATGATAAAGAAAAACACCTTCTACTTTGATTTCAAAGTGAACATCACTCATTGGTATCAGCAGAATATTGATTGAGTTTCTCGGGTCATTGAAGAATAGGATTGGCCAGATGGTCTGGCATCTGGTATTTTGTTTTGTACAAGTCTGATGAAACTTGAAATTAAATAAACATTTGCTAAGAAGTAACTGAACCATTCTGTAAGTACAATTTCAATGTTTGTGCATTGATAAAATCAAAGGGGGATTTTTGAATCAACAAGCAGATCTAATTGACACATTTCACACAAATATAGAACCAGCAACTTTTAAGACTAAATGTTGGAATAATTTGTTTGTCCCTTCTACCAGACTAAAATTCCATCTTGTCTTAGCCTATAAAGCCACATTGTTTACCATTTAGGAACAGATCAGGGAAGATTTTTAAACACAGCCCTTATCTTAAATGTTAGTGCAAAACTATAGAAAATACTTAAACACTGTCTTAATTTGGAAGCAGTTTTCCTGCAGTTCTTAAAAAATAATTGGCTTCCAAATCAATATTGAGCAATTCAGGTCAATCGTAACCATGAAGGCAAGATGGCTATAATGTACAGGCTAAGACTAGGTGAAATCTTTGGCTTTATATATGTGCATATTCAGTCCTTAACCTCTGTACTTTCCACTCAACCTCTCTCATCAGGTATTTATCTCTTGCGTAATTCTTTCCCACAATTGTGGATGAAGCAGGTCACAAACAATCATGTGTCATCAATAGTTTGCATCAGATTATGCAATGAAATACTAACGTTTAAAAAAAGCAAGTGTTTACACCGCCACAAAAAAACATTGAAAACTCAAACGAAAATTCTAAGTAAATAGAGAAAATCTAGATGTAAGTAGGTGGAATTCACCACCAGAGAATGTCATTTTCATCCCAGCTCTATTTCTTCCACTTCCTGGCCATTTATTCTATTCAAATGCTAGCTTCCTTTCAATTCCATGTACCTCGATTTTAACTAGTAATCTAGGTGCAGAATTCCATCAAGTGCTTTCTGACAATCCATGCAGATCAATCTGCCTCTGCTGACTACCTGAGTGGTTCTGCCAAAGAAATCTATTAGCTTAGTTGTTCTGTGGTCTGCTATACATCAACATTAGTGCTTTGCTTTGGAGCTTTTCTTCAAGTCATGCGTTATATCCAGACAAGAAGCCATTGGAGGAGATATAGTGATGCTATCAGGAGACATAGTATTGGGCATTTCTGTGGATATGGAGATGCTGACAATGTCAGCTAGCATGAGGTCAAGAAGAAGTTGTTGTGTAGCCAGTAACTGGGTTTGTTGAGGGCTGTGGGAATAAGTGCTATGCTACACACAAGAGATGAGTCTGATGTGTCAGTGAGGGAAAATGGTAGAAACTGCAGAGGTCAAGTAGCATTGGCACAGAGAGGTAGGGATTGGAATGAGGTAGGGGAAAGGAGAGGAAGGAATACAGGGGATTGAGGCAACTGAATGAACAGCTGCTATTTTGGACACAAAGAGGTTACTGAGCTCTTCACAATTGAATCAGAGCTGAGAATGCGGGGAGCAGGGAGGACATGTCCAGTGCTGGAAACATTGAGTGTGGTGTTCTCCAATATGACACAAAGATGGACACTG
Source organism: Hydrolagus colliei (assembly GCA_035084275.1). Classification (NCBI taxonomy): domain Eukaryota; kingdom Metazoa; phylum Chordata; class Chondrichthyes; order Chimaeriformes; family Chimaeridae; genus Hydrolagus; species Hydrolagus colliei. The sequence continues at coordinate 2,308,066 of CM068744.1, read as the reverse complement.
CATAACATGGCAAGTCATATGAGACCAGATCACACTCTATGTATTTTAGGAGAGCAAACTTTACAAGAGACAAACTGAGAAAATCATAACTTTTTATGATAATAATCCACATGGTTGACATGAAACCTTTCACATTTGGAGGATTCTCAAAGATCTTCATAAGATTCACAGTAGTGACTTTACAGGCGAACACGGCCGACATGGCTAGGAGCTGATTGAACAATTTCTATTTTCTATCTGGAGAATTGTTGCCCAGGACATCAGGAGCAACTCCCATCTCTTTTAGAACAGTACAATGGGATCTTTAACCTCCACCTCTAGAGGCACAAATTGGATTCTCAGTTTGTTTCATCTGAAGAAACAATGCAGGTCAAATGCAAAGATGATTTTCTTGGGACTTGGGACGTCCTCCTGACGTGAAAGGCGCGACACAAATGTAATTTTGTTGATTTTTGTCGTTGTTGATTATTAGATTATTATTGTATATCTATTACCACAGATTCAGTTAACAGTGACTCTATCAATAGTGTGGGGGAAGAACTAGGTTTAAAATCAATTTCCCCCAATCCAAATTTGAATTACTATCCAAAGCAATTCCAACTGAGTTTATATAGTTTAAACGTATTTTTTCCCCCCAATTTCTCTGCACTAAATAAAGACTTAGTCTTCTCCTTGAAAGCCAACATGTTCAAATCAGTCACATAGTACAACTTCCTCCAATCCATTAAGGCACCATTTGTCTTAATTTAGCAGCTATTTTTAATTCATCTATTTCTCAGCCATAGAACTGATTGTGTTTGTGACCTCCAGTCCCGCAGTTCACATCCCACACTGTTTCTCTCATATTCTGCAGTTTCAGCAGCTTTCCCTTCCAATGCAGTGGCTGCTCGATATGCAGAGTGAGTTTACCATCTTGTCTTCTCTCGTTTTTTCAATCCTTTTGCAGCCAAACCCTCTGTTCCCAACATATTTCTTATTTTCAGTTGGCACGCCACTCAGTTATTTCAACAAAAAAACCTTCTGTCTCGGCACTTGTAGCACAATTCACCAAACCTTAACTGAGCTTATCTCCTGAATCCCAACAGCAAACTAAAACAACCCATTTTATTGACGGTTGATTCTTACAAACAAGTGTAACAAGTATTTTATTGCACTTGGTGTTTTGGATTCCTCTGAGGTGATACTGAAGGTAACCAAAATAATATATCAATTGTGTGACACCTTGGTAGTGGTCTTGCTTCTGAGACAGAGGCTGTGGGTTAAGTCCCACATTAGGGCTTGAACTCACAAAATCTAGGACATTGCTTCTCAACCTTTTTCAGTAATGTACTCCTTGTTAATTTTCAACATTATCGTGTACCCCCCCAACCAACCACACACACACACACACACCACCCCCCTCATTCCACTTGCATTTTATGACCAAGCTTTTCTTATATAACAAAATAACTAGCACATACACAACCAGGGGAATAACAATGAAATATACAATTTGAAAGGCTATAAAATGCTAATTAAGAGAGCTGAATACATCAATGTACCGCCACCTGTACCCCCTGGAAGTTATTTTGAACCCCTGGGTTCCATGTACCCCTGGTTGAGAACCTCTGGTCTAGGATGATATTCCAATAGAGTGCTGGTGGGGTTTGCATGTTTGGAGGTGCCATCCTTTGGATGAGAGTTTAAACCATGGTGTTCAGGTGGATGTTAAAGATCCCTTGACCCTATTCAAGAAGAGAAAGGAGTTTATCCCAGTGTCCTGGCCAACAACCCTCAATCAAAATTGATCATTCATTGCTTGGCTGTTTGTGGGATACTGTTCTGCATAATTGAACAACCACATTCACCAACAAACACAGTCGTTTAACTTGACAGTACATCCGTGATACATTTCCGCATGTCCTTCCAACATGAGAGGTGCTATAATGCTACGATTATTATTATTGGTTTTCTTGAATTGTCTAGACTGAGTTATCAATTCAAGTAACGTTAGCACTTAAGGCACATATTATTTGAAACAGTTATAGATCTGTGTCAGTGTGTTCTGAGACGCAGCCACAGCAAGGTAGTACTTATGACAGTGACATGGGAAAAGCTTGGCGTACTGTCTCCGGCATCTTTAAAGCAAACTTGAAACAGCAACTATTTGTGAGTGTAGGAGTAGCCCACCACAAGTCTATGGAAACTCCTGCCTCTGTGTATTAGAGGTGCAATTAATCTTGTGTGCAAAAATGTAAGCAATTTATAAATGTAATTTTTATTCGGTAGACAAGTTCAATTGTTATCCTGTAAAATGTGTTTAATTATTAGGCAAAAAAACTTTAATTTTCATTTGTTGTTCCTTCAGTTACAATTATTAACCTTATTTTGTAGCTATCAAACACATTACTTCCTTACAACCCTGGGGACATTCCACAAATTCATCATTTATGTCTCCTTTAGCTTTTCACTGTGTTTTTGTTGAGAATTAGAATGCTTCATAAACTCTCAGGCTGACTAATCAGAACTAAATTGCTTTGCGAAGACCATGACTATAAATTTAAATGATTCATTGCATTTGTGTGTAAAAGAAATGCCTGTCATTTGGTCAGTTGGGTCGGGAAAATGTGACAGGAACGAAATCTCTTACTGTTAAGCATTATTATTATAACAATTTTTACTCATTGGTGAACTAGCAACTTCAAGACATGAGGTTATGATCAATGCCTGCAAAACAGAGAGAAAGTTGACAAGATTTATTTTTACACAGGAGGTGGCTAGTTAATGGGGAATGATGGTTGAATCTACAGTAAATTTCAAAAGCAATTTAAACAAACATTTGAAAAAGGCTGATAATAAAATGATATGGGGAAAGGACGCATGAGTGCGACAGATATAATGACCTGAATGGTCTCCTCTATGCATTAAACATTTATGATTCTATGTAATTATTGCATTCTTGCCACTCTTCTTTTACTAGACGAAAGATCTCTATAATTCATAATGAGTGCCTTTCATACAATCCCCTGGAATTATAAATCAGGACTGGGTACAGCAAGTTAAGACAGTTCTTTCACCTCTTACATTTGGAGTTGAAATAAATTATTATAAAGATCAGATGAAAGTCTCTCTGTAAAGGTGAAAAGGTGAAATGATTTTGGGGGCTGCCTTTCGGCAGTCTTTTACTGGAATCAAATCTATAAAACAAAACTGCTCTGAATTGGCAATGTACCTGACCCAAGATGACCTGATACTAAAAATGTGTAAGGATAGTGGAAAACTTCCATTCCCCAGCATGAAAAATAACCTTAAAGTTGTAGAGAAAATAAAATACACAAACAAAAATTACTTGGGTTGACAGAAGGAAACAAGGTCAGCCTCAATGCTCAAATTTAGATTTTCCTCTCATAGCGCATCTCTATGGTTCTGTTTCCAGTTATGTCGGCCACACGTACTCCTAATTGAACACATATTAAACAACTACTTCCTAGAAGTAAAAACGCTAAATACTGCAGATGCTGGAAATCTGAAACAAAAACAGAAATTGCTGGGAACACTTGGCGGGTCAGGCAGCATCTATGGAGAAAGTAAAACTGAGTCAACATTTTGGGCCCAGGACTTCACAAAAGGTCGTGGACCCGAAACGTTGACTCACTATTCCTTTCTCCCTAGATGCTGCCTGACCTGCTGAGTGTTCCCAGCGACTTCTGTGTTTGTTTCTGACTTCCTAGAAGTGTTTAGATTATTTGAGCTGCAGGATTTTGACATAAGTGAGCTTGATGTTCCAGATCACTGATGGCCAACCTATTTTCATCATCCAATGCAATTTTTTTTTTCTTTTTGGAATTTTGCTTCATTTATGGCATTGCCTTTGGCAATTGTGACTCAGTAGTTACTGGAAACAAGATATTAATTTGGCACGGACTTACCTGGACAGGTGTTCAGTGGGCAACTTCTTGATTCTGCCAAAGTGGCCCCCAATACCTTGTTTCATAAAGAAAAATGTATTTGGTTGGTCGACCAAAAAGCTTGACCACCACTGTTCCAGAGGTTCATCCACAAAACACACAGTCACTCCACTTTATAGTATTTTCTGTACCTTTGTGACATCCTCCTGATGTGAAAGGTACTATTTCCTGTTCCTTGTATCTGTATATATATTAATGACCTGGATTCCAGACCCAGTTAAATGACAGTTAAATATGCAGTGATCTCAATTTGGGGGAACTGAAGAATCAAAGGAGGCAGCAAAGCTCTTGCAAAGTCCGTGATCGGGAATGCCCATGGGCTGATAACTGCCAAATGAAGTTTAATACTGATAAATGCAAGATACCATGTGTAGGACATTAGAATAGGAGCAAATGTGCTCCATGGATGGGATAGAACATGTCCAGCGGGAAGCTGAAAGACATTTAGGGATGTTATTTGACTCACCGCAAGTTGCTACTATTGCTATCTGCTGAAGCAAAATAACCCTTGCAATTATTGATTTTAAAGTAACGATTTTATTTGCCAGAATACTGTACTTTGCTAATGGAAATTTTCTGTTAGATTTTGTAAGAGGACGTGTGTGGGTTGGGTGGGGAGGGATTCTCCAATCATTGATAAATGTACCGACCTTGTTGGATGAGCTGGTCTGATTCACTCCTGTTGGTAAATTTGCAATCAGTGGAGAATAACCACTCGCAGGAGCACAAATTGTTCTCTTTGTTCTTATTCAACACTCGGCCACTTGCGCATTGAAATCTAGGTTTATTTCCTATTTGAATCACCCCATAAGAACTATCTTGATTAATGTCTTGAAAAGGGTACATTTCATAATTTGACGGTGAAAGCCGAGGTTTCTATGTGTGCTGCCCACAGGCCACTGTAAATATACTGTAAAATAAAAGAAGCAGAGGGGAGCTGAGGAGAAATGTTTTCACGCTTCGAGTTGTTCGAATCTGGAATGCGTTTCCTGAAAAGGTGGTGGAGGTCGATTCAATAACAACTTTTAAAAGAGAGGTGGATGGTTTTTTGGGGAGGACGGGTTCGCGGGGCTATGATGTGTGTGTGATTGGTAATTATGGGCAATATGACATATCTAATCCATTACAACTAGTCCTCGCTTAACGTTGTAGTTGTGTTCTTGAAAAGTAAGCAAAACAACGTTAAGCTAACACATTTTTCCCATAAGAATTAATGTATAAACTGAAGTTAGGTTCTTTTGGACATTTTTCGTCAAAAGTTTCTAAAAAAATTAGGTTTAAATATATTTATATAAATTTGTAGAGGATTGCACAAATAAATCAGGATTTTAAAAAATATTACCGATCTCACACCTGCGCACAAACTTAAAATAGTGACGTTAAGATTGTGGATGGACACTGTGTCAGAATACCGGACAGTAGCCTACGCTACCCAAACTACAGAAGTTTGTTTCCACCCACTAGCGAATGACGTAATAGCGAATGGCGCGACGTTAAATGGATATATATTCCCTGTGTATCAGCAACGTAACAACAAAACAACACTGACTGAGCAATATTAAGCGGGGTCTACCTATATATTTTTGTACAACAATATAGTATAATAATAATCCTTGCACTTGATATAGTGCCTTATCACGCCTTTGAGACGTCTCAAAGCGGTTTACAGCTACACTGTACAGTGGAGTGACTGTGTATTTTCTGGGTGTAACACGCACAGCAAATAAATAAAATTTAACATCAGAATTATTAAACAAATTGCTGCCTTTCAACCTACCCAGTGTCTTCAACCTTAATAGGTGTCTTATATGCAGTAATTCATGGGAGGAGTGAACCGTCTCAAATATCGACTGCTTTGTTGACTGGATGTGTATCATCTCGATCAGCAGCAAATCCTCTCCAGCAGGATCCACATCTGGTTAGCGCGATTCCTACAAACCAGAGAGATGCAGTCCCAGCTATCCACTACTCCTGTTATGAATCGTCGCAGATTAGGTCCTTATTAATGGCAAGAAGAGCAAAAACCAATTTGTGTTGACAAGTGAAAACCAGTTCTCATGAGCCTAGGAAGGGATATTACGGCCAAAATGCAATTTGTGTAACAATGTAAGAAAACCTTATTACTGTACAATGTATTTTGCTTTGTATTTTAAACCACACCGATCTGAACAGATTGATTGATGGAAAGTTGCTGAACTCAGCCTCAAAGCGTTCATGCTTGCACACGTGACTTGTTCCATGAGATAACTTCCATAGTTGCCCCCCAACCATATCTCTTTCACTATTTTTAATGCATATTACATCCTACCTAGCCGATCTACTCTCCCCCTACACGCCCACCCGGACCCTCCGTTCAGCAGGACTTGGCCTGCTCCAAGCCCCTCGCCCGAACCGCCCCACCATCGGAGGCCGGGCCTTCAGTTTCTCCGCTCCCACCTTATGGAATGCCATCCCTCAATCCCTCCGTTTCGCCTCTTCCCTTTCCTCTTTCAAGGCCGGTTTGAAGACTTTCCTCTTCGATCGTGCCTTTTGTTCCACCCCGAACTCTTTTACCTGCCCTTCGTGTTTCACCCCTTCCCAAACACTCCCCTCCCAGCTCGGGTCACACGCCTCTTGTTTAGCGCCTTGGGACGTCCTCCCGATGTGAAAGGCGCTATATAAATGTAAATTGATGTTGTTGTTGTTGCAATTTTTACCTATGGTTGTATGTAGGCAGGACTTTTGTTTTTACAGATTCCTTCACACGTTGTTCTCTAAGCAACCATTTTGTTGCAAATTAAAATATTTTATAATAGTGATCCTTGCATTGATACAGCACCAATAACATCTCTAATTCCTTCTCCCATACTTACTCTCCAGTGTAGTGACTGTGTATCTCTCAGAAAAACTTTGATTAGTGCCAACACAATTTGGGTGTCAGCGTGGCTCAATTATAGCACTTTGCCCTCTGAGTGAAGTCCCATGTCAGGACTCATATTGTATAAACTGACACTCAGGGCAGCAGTGTTGGAGGCACTGTCCTTTGGACGATATGTGAAACCGTGGCACTGTCTGCCGATTTAGGTTAAAGATCCTGAGGCAACATTTGAACGGAGAAGGGAATTCTGGCCAACAATTCCCTAAATAAAACTGGTCGCTCACTTTGTGGCTAGTTGTGCTACATTGATGTATGTAAATTGGCTTCAGTGTTTGCCCACAAAACACACTGCACTTCACAGTATACCCTGTAATATCCTGTAGCGGGCAAGTCAGAGGGATTTTGGAAGTGAATTCCAGAGGAGCAGGCGGGGGCAAAGTATCTAAAAGCTTGCTCACTGGTGGTGGGGTGGTCTTGAAGAAGGACATGATAAAATATTCAAAGCTCTTAAATGCTTAAAATACAAAATGCCTGCCTCTAAACCCAAAGTTCCCAGGAGCATAGCTATAGGTGGTGAAGATAATAATAAAAATACTTGCATTTGATATAGCGCTTTTCACGTCTTCTAGACATCTCAAACCGCTTCACAGAATAAACCGTAAAGAGAATTGACTGTATATTTTGTGGGCAAAACGCAGCAGCCAATTGCTCACAGCAGCGTCCTACAAACAGTTGTGGATTTAAATGACCAATATTATTCGTTTTTTTTTATAGGGATTATTAACTGATGGACAAAACACAAAATACTACAGATGCTGGGAATCTGAAACAAAAACAAAAGTTGCTGGGGAAACTCAGCAGGTCAGGCAGCATCCATGGAGAAATGAAAAAGAGTCAACATTTCGGGTCTACAACCCTTCATCAGAACTGGGGCTTGTTTGGAGGGAGAGGTTTCTTAAGGATGTTAAAGGGGGAGAGGCAGGACATGGGAGACAAAGGAGAGAAAGAAGACAAAGGAAAAAGAGTGTGTTAACTGATGGGTTGAATATGTAATAACGGCTTCAGAGGGAGAAACAAAAGGAAAATGAGTCAACGTTTTGTGTCCACAACCCTTCGTCAGAAGTCAGAACTCAGACTAAACCAGTTCTTTGTCTCTGTTACTTAAGAAACCTCTCCCTCCAAACAAGCCCCAGTCCTGACGAAGGGTTGTAGACCCGAAACGTTGACTCTTTCCTTTCTCCATGGATGCTGCCTGACCTGCTGAGTTTCCCCAGCAACTTCTGTTTTTGTAACAGAGACGAAGAACTGGTTCAGTCTGAGTTCTGACGAAGGGTTGTGAACCCAAAACATTGGCTCACTTTCCTTTCTCCAAAAATGCTGCCTGACCTGCTGAGTGTCCCACTGTTTCTGTTCCAGATTTCCAGGATCTGCAGTGCCATGCATTTTGTTTAACAGATTTAGTCTCTTCTCTTTGCCTTTTTGGAATGAATACTCACGGCTTTTAAGAAATTGATTGTCAGGCTGACGACATTGAAACATTGCCAGCTTTTCAAATATAAATTCACTTCACTGACAATTTTTCAGTGGAAATGGATAGGATATAACAGGGCCGTATGCAGGATTTTTTTTGGGGGGGTGCAAATTGCTAGTGATGGGACCAACAATGGCCGGGGGCTTGCGGGCTACCCCCGACGCCCCCTCGAGGCTCCGACGTTTTACACAGTTTGAGGTCTTATTTAATCGATTCAGAAGATCTAATATGAACGGTAAATGTTTCATGCCCTTGGTGTTTAAGAGCATCATTATTTATTCAGTGTTTTTATTTTCCCCGGTAGTCCGTGTCTAATTGGGAAGGTCGAATGTATTCGCCGATAAAAGCCAACACGATTGTTGACTCGATGATGTAAGGAATGCGAACGATAAAGTAAATTACAATCCAATTAACACAGTACAATGACGAATGCTTGATAAATGTATGCGTATAGAGAAAATGATCATAAACTACAGATTGACGGTAATTAATAAGTTGTTCTGCATTGTTATCCTAAGACTAAATTTCTTTCGGACTGTAATGAAAAATAATGTAAGAGTAAAGTATGAATGATGTGCTCAGATATTCCAGCAAAGCAAATTTTATAAAAGACAAGAAAATATACAGAAACTGAAAATCAGTGTCAAACAGTTAATTCACACGTGTTACAAGCCTGTTATCAGCATTATCCTGAAAATATCATTGAACTGTGAGCAATAGTGTAGTTAGTTTTTATTTATTTATTTAGAATCAAAATGAAAGGCATCAAGCAATACTGATCTGACGAAAAAATACTTGAAAAAATAAGGGAGGGGAAATTAATTCTTTAATAGCGTTCCGTATTCGAGACGCCTCGGTCGCTTTGAAGCCAATACGTCAACCACTCTACCAATATCGATTTCCATATTATAATGAATGTGCATTAACGCGAGGGCTGAAAGTCGCTCCTATACGGAGCAGAATGCTGGACACTTACGCAAACCTCGACCAGGAGATTAGGTGACTCATGAGGTATATACCAGACTTCTAAGAGATGCCCTGAACGTTTACTGGCGACAGCATCTGACAAATAGTGAGCTATATGGTACACTACCACACTGGTATCACAGACATTACTGCAGAGGCGTCTTAGGTTTAGCGGACACAGCTGGAGAAGCCGGGAGGAAACTGTCCATAGTGCTACTATCCTATGGGAACCATGGCACGGTCACAGAACACGAGGTAGACCGACCCTAACCTACATCGATACTCTGGAGCGCGATTGGGGTATTGGCAGGCGGGAGTTGTCAGGCTGCATGGAGAGAAGGGATCAGTGGAGAAGTGTGGTTGTCAATGCCCGAGTTCGCTCAATCAGATGATGATGAAACTATTTTTATGCCAAATTCGTGCGACATTGATGTTTTTTCACTCTGGGTACAAAACTGAATGTGAAATAAAGTCGCACTGTTTATCTTTGCGGTCATATGTTTTTTGCATGCCAGTGGACGTCTCTAAAAGCAATTTTTAATTACAGGAATACATCTTTAATAATATAAATCAAATGTGATAATCAAGACAAAACAAGAAACATGATATTTCAGAAACACGCCTATCAAAACTTAAGTCATTTTTACTTACATTTATCAGATTAAAATACGATTTCAGCTGCCACAAAGTGGTGCTACCTTTTTATGTAGTGACTGTATACGGGATGATTTCCGATTGACACACCACGTGGAATAGGCGCTAAAGCATAGGCCTACGTCCATGAGTATTTTTGTTAAAGATAGGCATTCCCATCCAGCACATATAACTTTTTTGTTGGGTTCTCAAAAGCTTTAATTTCTCAGAAGCTTGTAAATATGTTGTCATTGTTTGCTAGCATTACAGTCACACCTCTCAAAACTTGAGCAATTTTTACTTACGGTGATCAGATGAAAAGATGATTTTAACTTCCAGTAGTGGTGCTGTCCTTTGTGGCTGTTTACGGGATGATTTCCAAGCGGGGATTTGAGTCTTGGCGCGCGCCTATGTTTATCCAATCACGAGTCACAGACTTGCCGCGTCATTGACTCGTCTATCGACGCGGTATGTTTTGGGGAGACGCCGATTCTGGTGTGCGACTCGATAATTTTATATTAATACTAAATCATTCAAAGATGTGTGTTTATAATTTATACATAGTTTTGAAGAACTGATTGTTACTCAAATGTTCAATAAATTTACTTGGTATTTAAATTTGAGAGAGTTAGGAGGGGAGGGGGAGAGTTGGGAGGGCAGCAGAAGACACAGTCAAAGAGGAGGGTCTTGACACCGGCCTTGAAGGAGGAGAGGGAGGGAGCGAGGCGAAGGGACTGTGGGATGGAGTTCCAGAGTGTGGGAGCAGAGAGCCTGAAAGCCCGGCCGCCGATGGTAGGGCAGGCAACACAGAGCTGGCCAGGGCCCTCTGAATGGATGGGACAGGGAGGTTCATAGGGGGACAGCAAGTCAGAGAGATAGGCGGGAGCAAGGTCGTGAATGGCCTTGAAGGTGAGGATGAGGATCTTGAATTCGATCCTCTGAGGGATGGAGAGCCAATGGAGCTGGGCGAGGGTGGGAGTGATGTGGCCGTGGAGGCTGGTGCGGGTGAGGACATGAGTTGCAGAGTTCTGGATGATCTGCAGTTTGTGAAGGGAAGAACCAGGAGGGCCGACGAGGGAATTTCCGTAGTCCAGCCTTGATGTAATGAATGTGTGGACAAAGGCAGCCTGAGGGGTGAGGTAGTGGTGGATTATTGCGATGTTGCGAAAGTGGTGGAAGGTCATGGCGCGGATGTGGGGGAGGAAGGACAGTTCAGGGTCGAATAGGACTCCCAAGTTCCTGACTGGCTTAGAGAGGTGGAGAGAGCACCCTTGGATGCTAATGGTGTCAGCGCCTGAGGTGCGGAGGCGCTGACGCGGGCCAATTAGGAGGGCCTCAGTCTTGTGCGCATGCATCTGAAGAAAGTTGTTTTTTGTCCAGGACTCAATGTCAGACAGGCAGCCAGTCAGGACACTGGTGGTCGTGGAGTTGAGGGTGGAAGCGGAGAGATGGAGTTGGGTGTCATCCGCATACATATGGAAATTAACCCCATGTCTGCGGATGATGTCACTGAGGGGGAGCATATAGAGTGTGAAGAGGAGGGGACCAAGGACAGAGCCCTGGGGAATGCTGCCTGAGACGGCGCGGGAGCTGCAGGAAAAGCCATTGGTGGACACAAAGCGTAGACGGTGTGAAAGGTTGGACCGGAATCAGTCGAGGATGGAACCTTGAAGGTTGAGGTGGGAGGAGAGGTGGTGGAGAGGACTGTGTCGAACGCGGTGGATACGTCGAGCAGGACGAGGAGGCAGAGGGATATCATTACTGACCTTGACCAGGGCAGTTTCCATGCTGTGGGCAGAGTGGAAACCGGATTGGAGGGACTCGTGGAGGGGGTGCAATGAAAGAAAGGAGCGAAACTGGGAGGCAACTAACATCAGTAGTGGGGAAACTTCTAGAGACTATCATCAGGGACAAGATACATCCCCACTTAGAAATATATTGGTTAATAAAGGACAGTCAGCATAGATTTGGTAAAGGCGAATCTTGCCTGACAAATCTGATTTTTTTTTTGATGAGGTAACGGAATGGGTGACGAGGGCAGTGCAGTTGATGTAGTTTATATGGACTTTCAAAAGGCGTTTGACAAAGTGCCGCATGAGAGGCTTATAAAGAAAATAGAAGCCCACGGTGTTAAAGGTACAGTGGCAGCGTGGATCCACAACTGGCTGGGAGACAGAAAGCAGAGAGTTGTGGTGAGCGGCTGCTTTTCAGACTGGAGGGAAGTGAGCAGTGTCGCCCCCTAGGGATCGGTATTGGGACCACTGCTCTTTTTAATTTAAATAAATGATCTGGACTTGGGTATAGGACTCTGGATTTGGAATACTATTTCCAAGTTTGCAGATGACACAAAGTTAGCAAAAATCGTGAGGAGCATAGTAGCCATCTGCAAGAAGATATAGACTGAATGGTAAAATGGGCAGACACATAGCAGATGAAGATTAATGTGGAGAAATGTGAGGTGATGTATTTTGGGAGGAGGAATGAGGAGAGGCAATATAGGCTAGATAGTTAAATTTTAAGAGGTGTGAAGGAACAGAGAGACCTGGAGGTTTGTGTAAGTGATTCTTTGAAGGTGGCAGGACAGATAGACAAGGCTGTTAAAAAAGAATACGGAATGCTAGGCTTTATAAAAAGGGGCATAAAGTACAACAGTTAGGAAGTTCCGTCTAACCTTTATAAAACATTGGTTAGGCCTCAGCTACAATAGTGTGTACAATTCTGGTCAACACACTTTAGAAAGGATGTCAAGGCATTGGAAATGATGCAGAGGAGATTTACCAGGATGACACCAGGAATGAGGGACTTCAGCTGTGAGGAAAGGCTAGATAGGCTAGGCTTATTCCCATTCGAGTAGAGAAGATTACAAGGAGACCTAATAGAGGTTTTCAAGATCATGAGGGGATTCGATAGGGTAAACAAGGAAAAACTGTTTTCACTGGTGGGTGTATCGGTGATTCATGGTCACAGATTTAAAATAGTTTCAAAGAGAAGCAGAGTGGAGGTGAGGAAAACAAATTTCACTCAGCAAGTTGTTGGAATCTGGAATGTGTTGCCTGAAAAGGTGGTTTCAATAACAACTTTTAAAAGAGAGGTAGACATTTATTTTGGGAGGACGGGTTTGCGAAATTATGGGGAGAGAGCTGGGGAGTGAGATTGAGTTACTCTTTTCAAAAAGCCAGCACAGATTCGATCGGCCGAATGGCCTCCTTTTGTGCCGTAAGATTCTATGATCCTTTGATTCAACCACTAGACTGCATGTGTGTTGTCCTAGTCTTTGTGACCATCTGTGACCAGGGCTCCCTCTTCCTCCTTGTCCTCCTCGACGTATCCGCTGCCTTCTATACCATAGACCACGCTATCCTCCTCCACCGCCTCTCCTCCCTCCTCCCTCCTCAACCTGCAAGGATCTGTCCTCGAATGATTCCGATCCTATGTGTCACACCGTCTTCTCTTCGTCTCCTCCAACGACTTCTCCTCCAGCCCCCGCACAGTCACACGCGACGTTCCCCAGGGCTCTGTCCCTGGCCCCCTGCTCTTCACCCTCTACACTCTCCCCCTGGGCGACATCATCCGCAAACTTCCACATGTATGCGATGACATCCAACTCTACCTCTCCGTGTCCACCCTCGACTCCAGGAACCACTGGTGTTCTGACTGCATGTCTGTCCGACATTGAGTCCTGGACGAGGGCAAATTTCCTCCAGCTCAATATCAATACGACAGAGGCCGTCCTGATTGGCTCACCTCAGCGCCTCTGCACCTCAGGCGCTGACAACATCAGCATTCAAGGCTGCTCTCTCCATCTCTCAAAGCCAATCAGGAATCTGGGTGTTTTGTTCGGCCCCAAGCTGTCCTTCCTCCCCCACATCTGCTCCATGACCAGCTCAGCCTTCCATCACCTCTGCAATATTGCCAGACTCTGCCACTACCTCACCCCCCATGCCGCCAAAACTCTCATCCACACCTTTATCACTTCCAGGCTCGACTACGGGAACTCTCTCCTCGTCGGCCTCCCCAGCTCCTCCCTTCACAGGCTGCAGATCATTCAGAACTCTGCAGCTCGTGTTCTCTCCCGTACCAGGCTTCATGACCACATCCCTCCCACCATCGCCCGTCTCCGCTGGCTCATGAACCTTTGATGTAGTTGCTTCAATTGTTATCAATGTTTGATTCTTGCAGTAAAAAAGTGATTCAGATTAGCTCTTTTTTTCACTCCTTCTCTTAATCCATTGTAGGAAGTATCTATGAGCCAGTGTGGCACAGTATATTACAATATGCATAAACCATCAATGCAAACAAACAGACTGTGTCCCAGTGTGGGAAAGCAGAGTTTTAACCAGTTTTAGATGGTTAGACTCCAGCTGTATCCCAACACACACTCTGGGGTCCGAAAGTCTTGTCTCTCGCCGACCTTCACCTCATACTTTCTGGAATTAGATAAGAAGGATTCTTCCCTCCATGGAGAGAGTGCACATTCCATTGCAACGGTCTATCCATCTCTGGAATCTCCGTGTGTAGATGGGATGTGTGGAATTCTCAGTTTAGTTTCGACACTATTAAGCATGGTGATGGGTTTCCATATGTGTCAGACACCCGGCGAACCAACAAAACAAAAAGCCTATAATCCTAGTACTCCCTTCCTTCCTTAGAAATGATACCATAGCCTGAGATATTTTGCCAATAGTACAAGCTCATCCATTGGAATCCCTACGCAATTCCCAATTCTTTTGATACGATTCTGCTTCAAATTTGTATTCAGTTACTGGTAAAGAGTTCCCTGATCTTAGCCTCAATCTTCACTTGTGGCAAAATATTCCATGTTCTAATGAACCTCCGAGTGAAAAAGCTTCTTCTAAACTCCTCCTCCTCACCTCTTCCAGTGATGCTCTGGATCTTGTATTATTTTGTTACTGATCGGCAACTAGGAACAATAAATGATGGTAGAGGCATCAGTTACACGACACATGCTTAGAATCAGAGACAATATAGTTAGAACTATAAAATACTGTATAATATAGTTGGAGTTGTATATAATATACATTAGATATAGCGATTTCCAAGCCTTCTAGATGTTGCAAAGTACTTCACAGAATATACTGTATATATTTGTGGGTGAAACTCTGCAGCCAATTGGGCACAGTCTTGTCCCACAAACAGTCATGGATAGAAGTGACCAATTTTACTTATTTATTTTCTCTTGAGGAATTATTATCAGGCTTGCGGAGTAAGGAAAATTGTCCAAGGTTTTACCCTGCTGGGAACTGAAGTCAGGAAGAATATATTTTCACATAGGGAGCCATGCGATGCTTAGCCCCACATAGCTGTAGAAGAGGAATTGCTGATGATGTTTGAAAGAGAGAAAGACAAATAATTGGATAGAAGAAATATTAAGATATAAAGGGCAGAGCATTCAGATTAATTGTCTGCCAAAATCTAATAAATATGGAAAGAACTTGAAGTGCTGAATAAATAGCCTGTTCTTTTTTCTATTTTTCTATGTTCCATGTATATTTATTTACTATCCCTGCCCACAAAGTCATACAGAATTTTGAACACTCTCTATTAGATCCCATTCAGGTGTCAGCCTGACTCAGTTGGTAACTCTCTCATCTGTGAATCGGAAGGTTGTGCTAGATATGGAAATTGAACT
Organism: Hydrolagus colliei; assembly: GCA_035084275.1. NCBI lineage: Eukaryota > Metazoa > Chordata > Chondrichthyes > Chimaeriformes > Chimaeridae > Hydrolagus > Hydrolagus colliei. The sequence goes on along the minus strand of CM068744.1, from coordinate 2,292,482 downwards.
CACAATCTAGGCTGACAGTCCAATGCAGTGCTGGGAGATCGCAGTGTTATTGAAGGTATTGTCCTTTGAATGAGACATCAAATTGATGTATGCCGGTCCGGGTGACTGTTAAAGGGCTAGATAAAGTAGAAGTAGACACTGAGGGACTGTTTCCCCTGGTAGGAGAATCTATAACCAGGGGTCACAGTCTTAAAATTAAGGGTCAGCCTTTTAGAACAGAGTTGAGGAAACATTTCTTCACTCAGAGGGTAGTGAATTTATGGAATTCACTCCCCCAGAAGGCTGTAGATGCTCAGTCCTTGAACATTTTCAAGCTGAGACTGATAGATTTTTGAAAAATAGAGGGATTAGGAGATATGGGGATGGGGCAGGTAATCAGAGTTAGGTGAGAAGATCAGCCATGATCTTATTGAATGGCGGGGCAGGCTCGAAGGGCTGAATGGCCTACTCCTGCTCCTAATTCTTGTGTTCTTATGTTCTTAAAGGTACCGTGGCATTATTTCAAAAAAAAAGGAAGCTTCTCCTGGCTAACAATCACCTCCAAATAAAACAAAACGATCACTCACTTTATAACCATTGGTGGAAATTCACGACTGCTGCTTTCGGTTGAAATACACACACTGCATTTCACAATAACATGCCAGGAAATACTTTGAGACAGAAAATCATAAAATCTTACAGCATAAAAGGAGACTGTTTGGCCCATCGTGCCTGTGTCAGCTCTTTGAAAGACGTGTCCTTGGGATGCCCTCCCGACGTGAAAGGTGCTCTATAAATGTAATTTTGTTGCTGTTGTTGTTTGAAAGAACTACCAACTAGTCCGCCACTCTTACCCCATAGCCCTGCAAAATTCTCCTTTTCAAATACCTATCCAATTAGTTTGGAACCTTATGATTGAATCTGCTGCCTTTCAAGCAGTGCATTTTAGATCATAACGACATCTCGACTACATGGTAAAATACTACATCAAAGACAGGATTATTATTTATTATATTATCTTAACCTTCTTTGGTTGAGTGAAAGCAGAATTGGAGGCCCTTACTTGTCCATTCATATTTAACAACAACAACTTCAATTTATATAACGCCCTCCACGCCAGAAGGCGTCTCAGAGCGCTTCACAGTAGCGGATCCCGGGACCGAGTCAGGGGCAGGGGCAGGAAGGTGACCAAAAGCTCGGTCGAAGAGAAAGGTCTTCAACTGTGACCTGAAACTGGGAAGAGAGGGGGTGAGGCGAAGGAAGTGAGGAAGGGAATTCCAGAGCTTCGGGGCGTAGTGGCTGAAGGCACGGCCGCCGAGGGTGGAGCGGAGGACTCGGGGGGACATGGAGGAGGCCAGACCCAGAGGAGCGAAGGCAGCGGGTGCTGGGTTGGGGGGGAGAGGAGATCAGAGAGATACGGGGGTGCAGAGGAGTGGAGGGATTTGAAAACAAGGGTGAGGATCTTGAAGTTTATGGCTGCAACTATGAGTTTAAACTTTCATTCAAGGTAGCATCATCAGACTAACAAATAACTCAATCATAATACTAACAAAATAGCAAAGGCACTAGAGCATTGAAATCCCTTTTAACAGACATGACAATGTGGCAAGCAACAGGTTGAAGCCTCACAATGAAGGTGATTGCTAACTATTGTATTCTGTGAATGGAGGATGGAACAAATTATTTTTATTGAATGGAAATCTCAAACTTTCACCTGTTCTTTTTACTCTGGAACAAGATGAAAATAGGGAGTTAGCACTGGGATATCTGATATTCATGAGTCTTGAAGTGGTTGATAGTGTAGGAAAGTGATAGCATGTTTCATAGGCTCATAGCCAGGAGAGTTTGTTGCAACACATGCGGCCTATTCAAGGCTATGTTGGTTTAATAGCTCCCAAGTGAGAAGTTTCACCGATGAGCTTTTACAAAAGAAATTGCCAGCACTTAAACGATCCTGGTTAAATGTGGCTTCTACGTCACCATTCGCATTGAGCATCTCACTGGCTTCTGACAACAACAACAACAACAAAATTGCATTTATATATAGCGCCTTTCATGTCGGGAGGACGTCCCAAAGTGCTGAACAGTCAGGTCGGGACCCGAGCGGGGGTGGGGGGGTGAGGGGGGAAGGTCGGAGTAGGGGGAAGGGGGAGGAGAGTGGGAGAGGGGGAAGAGTTATTGGGGCAGCTGAAGGCGCAGTCAAAGAGGAAGATCTTGAGACCGGCCTTGGAGGAGGAAAGGGAGGAAGCGAGGGGGAGGGGCTGCGGGATGGAGTTCCCCGGTGTGGGAGCAGAGAGGCTGAGAGCCCGGGCACCGATGGTTGGGGGGTTAGGGCGGTGGACGTGGAGCAGGCCTGAGGCTGCTGAACGGAGGGTGTGGGCACAGGCTGATAGGGAGACAGTAGGTCAGAGAGACAGGCGGGGGCCAGGCCGTGAATGGCCTTGAAAGTGGGGACAGGGATCTTGAATTTGACAGGTTGTGAATCACAAAGGAAAAAGCAGTTTCAGTGGTGCTTTGTTTACGTGGCATGTCTTCACTTTTAATGTCTCTCTTTGATTTATTGCTATGCTGTGCTCAGTGTACTGAGACTGCTAGAAGATTCAAAAGAGACATTTAGAGGCCTGAAATCTCTAAAGCACTAAGTGCAAAATCTTTAAATTTAACATCATCCATTTTTACCTTGGGAAGTTTCCTTACGCCACACGCCTAATATTAATCCCTCTAAAGAAACATCCCAGACTATTCCTGGAATTCTGCTGCCGCATTTCACCCACAAGTATACAGTCAATACATTTTACAGTATAGTCTGAAGTGCTTTGGGATGGCTAGAAGAAAAGCACTATATCAAATGCAAGGGTTATTATTATTATTATTATTATTAATTTTTAAGATATAGTCCAGTCTTTTTCAGTACTGTGCAAATCTAGGTTAAATGTTAAGGCAGGATTTAATATTTTTCAAAAATTCTACAACCTTAAATATCAAGACAGTGTTGTACACCCACAAACAACATAACATCACATGCTGTAAATGTCTGATGGGATATATATATATAATATATTACATATAGATATATATATATATATACATTCCCCGGATGCGACAAATGTGATTATATTGTATTGCTGTTTTAAAATGAACTTTTCCAACTTTACACGACGATGAAAATAACTGACAGAAAACACAAAGTTGCAATTGAAAGAAAATAAAAACATATAAAGTGGTATAATCCACTGCAGTTGTTTACTGCATCCAAGACCACATTAAAACAATTCTTCCACTTAGTAGCTGCAGTATTGTGGTCAAAATGCATTTGGGGAGACACAGCATTTTTTTAATGGATGTGCACTTACGTTAATTCCAATAATTCTACCCTCATTTACAGAAAAGCTTCAAGTACTTTTATATTTCTCAAACCATTTAAGTATAGATTGCCACCACAGAAAGCTTCTGTCAAACTCACCAACTCATTTCATCCATTAAATTGTCTCTCGTATGTATTTTCAAGAAAAACATTTACCTACAGTGCTGTTGGTGGTAATCACTTTGGTCTTTTCTTTGAATTTTCTCTCTTCATCTCCTGGTTTCATTGACTTATTCTGGGGGACAGAGTCTAGCTATCTGGTACCTGACTCACGTAACCCTGGACAGATCTATACACCACTGAAAGTAGTTTGATAAGGACTCTGAGGTTTGCAACTACATACTCTAATTTGGGATCTACCCTGGTTTCTATGGGGTATTATTCCAGTACTGATGAAACTCTGTGCATCCAACTCATGGGATAAGTTTGGTCTGAAAGTGATAGCAAAGTGAATGCAACTCTGGACTTGGGCATAGAGAGCACTATTGCCAAGTTTGCAGATGATACAGTTAGGTAGGGTAGTAAATAGTGAGGAGGACTGTAACCAACTGCAAGCAGACAAACACAGATTGGTGGAATGGGCTGACATGTGGCAGATGGAATTCAATGTGGATAAGTGTGAGGTGATACACTTAGGTAGGAAAAATGACAGGAGGCAATATAGACTGGTAGCTCAATCTTAAGGGGGGTGAACGTACAGAGAGATCTGGGTGTTCAAGTAAGCGAATCATTAAAGGTAGCAGAGCAGGTAGATAAGGCAGTCAAAAAGGCATTTGGTGTACTGAGCTTTATTAGTAGGGGCATAGAGTATAAGAGTAGGGAGGTTATGGTTAATCTATACAAAACACTGGTTAGGCCTCAGCTGGAGTACTGCGTCCAGTTGTGGGCACCTGACTTCAGGAAGGACATTAAGGCACTGGAAAGGGTGCAGAGGAGATTCACGAGAATGATACCAGGAATGGGGAACCTTAGCTATGAGGACAGGCTGGAGAAGTTAGGACTTTTCCCATTAGAGCAGAGAAGGTTACGCGGGGACCTGATCGAGGTCTTCAAGATCATGAAAGGTTTCGACTCAGGCTAGACAGGGAAAAGCTGTTTCCGCTGGTAGTGTGTCTGTGACCCGTGGTCACAGTCTTAAGATATCTACCAAAAGAAGCAGAGGGGAGGTTAGAAGAAATTGTTTTACTCAGCGAGTTGTTTGAATTTGGAATAATCTGCCTGAAAGGCTAGTGAGGTCCGATTCGATAGCAGCTTTTAAGAGAGAACTAGATAGGTATCTGGGGAAGACGGGTTTGCAGGGTTATGGGGAGAAAGCTGGTGATTGGGGTTAATGATAGTGACTTGCTCGGTCAAAGAGCCGGCACAGACTCGATGGGCCAAATGGCCTCCTTCTGTGCCATAACATTCTATGATTCTATGAACTTTTAGACTTGACAGTCCACCATGTCTTAGCCAAAAAAAAACTGTTAAATGCTCCCTCCCTTGCCTCCTTCAAGGCCTGTCACAAGACCCTGCTCTTCAACTGCGCCTTCAGTTACATTCCTACTCCTACCCTCCCTGCCCTCCACCACTACTAATCCCAATTCACCGTTTGTGTCCAAATCCCTGACTGTCCAGTGCCTTGGGATGTCTTCCCAAAGTGAAAGACATTATACAATAATACAAATATAAAATTTGTTGTTATAATAATAATCCTTGCATTTGGTATAGTAACTTATGAGATCTTTGAGATGTCTCAAAGTAGATTACAGAATAAACTGTAAAGTACATTGACTTTATATTTTGAGGGTGAAACAAAATATACATTGTTGTTGTTAAGATTGTGCAGAACTCTGGAAATATTTTACATTTAGTGTTCATTTGGAAGGTTCCTTTTCAAGAACTGTTGAAAACAAGCTTCCAGACTAAGGCTGGATTTAAGAATTTTCTGCAATTCTGTGGGATCTTCAATTTTATATAATATTCTTTTTAATCTTCGAGAATATTGTCTGCCTGTCCAGCAGTGAAATCCTCAAATGTGAAAAGGCACAAACCTTGTCCAATAGTAAGAAGATTTTAGAATCCCTTCCATGGATAACACTCTCATTGATTTTCTTTAATAACCTGCCAAAAGCACTTCCTCAAATGTTCTCTGTAGCTGCCCTAACACAAGCCAAACACTATTTCTGCAGTTTTCACACCAATTTGATGCAATTTTCACAATGAATGGCTGTGAAAAACAAAATGCCAGTTGAATGAGTACTGAATTGTGACGAGTGAAGGTGCAATATTCTGCCTGTAAAATTAATCTTCAAACTCAATTAAGAACTCTTCACTTTGACATTTGAATATCCTCTCAACACCAACAAATTAGATTTGATGCATGCCTTTCATGCCGGGAGGACGTCCCAGGGCATTGGGCAGTCAGTCATCAGGACCCGAGAATCGGGGTGGGGGGGGGGGTGGGAGCAGGGTTGGGATGAGGGAGGGCACAGAGGTAGGGGGTGACTGAAGGCACAGTTGAAAAGGAGGGTCTTGAGATGGGACATCAAGGAGGCAAGAGAAGGTGCAAGGTGAAGGGATTGTGGGATGGAGTTGCAAAGTGTGGGGGCAGAGTTGCTGAAAGCCTGGCCACCGATGGTAGGGTGGATCAGGCAGGAGATATGGAGCAGGCCAGAGCCTGTTGATTGGAGGGAGCAGCCAGAATGATAGGGTCAGCACGTCGGAGGTAGGAAGGCGCAAGTTAACAATACAAACAGCTTTCTCTGCTTGTCCTGCCACTTTCAAAGGTTTCAAACGTTATATGAACCCCAGGTCTCTCTGTTCCCTCACCCTGTTGAAGATTGTACCAGCAAGCTTTACTGCCTCTGCTCATTCTTTCATAGAATCATAAAATCATAGAATCATAGAATTTTACTGCACAAAAGGAGGCCATTCGGCCCATCTAGTCTGTGCCGGCTGTTTGAACAGAGCAACTTAATCCCACTGCCCAGCTCTCTCCCCATAACCTAATAGACCTGTTCTCCCTAAATAAAGATCTAATTCTCTTTTAAAAGCTGTTATGGAATCTGCCTTCACCACCTTTTCAGGGAATGCATTCCAGATTCCAACAATCCGCTGAGTGAAAACATTTCTCCTCAGCTCCCCTCTGCTTCGTTTTGAAACTATTTTAAATCTATGACCTCGAGTCACAGATTCGCCCACCAGTGGAAACAGTCTTTCCCTATTCACCCTGTCGAATCCCCTCATGGTTTTATAAACCTATATTAGGTCTCCTCTCAACCTTCTCTATTCCAAAGAGAATAAACCTAGTCTATCTAGTCTTTCCCCATAACTGAAGTACCCCTCCCAAAAAGGCATCACTTTGCATTTCTCCACATTAAACCTCGTCTGCCATGTGTCTGGGACATCCTCCTGACATGAAAGGCACTCTACAACATGTAATACAATTTAGAATCCTATTATATTTTGATATAGAATTATGCAGCACTGAACGAGGCCATTTGGTCCTTCGTGTCTGTGCAGACTCTTTGAAAAGAGCTATCCAGATTCAATCCCACTCTCCTGCTTTCTCCACGTAGTCCTGCAAACTTGTCCTCCCCAAATAATTATCTACTTCTCTCTTAAAAGCTGTTGGCAAATCAGAAAAAAAATTCTCCTTACCTGTGTTTCTTTTAACAACTATTTTAAATTGGTGTCCCTGAGTTACCGACCCATCACCAGAGGAAATAGGTTCACCGTATCAAATCCACTCATAATTTTGAAAACTTCTATTATGTCTTCTCGTAATCTTTTATGCTCGAAGGAGAATAATCCTAGCCTTCTAGTCTCTCATCATAACTGAAGTCGCTCATTTTTGGTACCAACCCTGTAAATCTCATTTGCACCCACTCCAATGCCTTGTCATCCTTCCTAAAGTGTGGGCCCAGAACTGAACAGAATAGTCTAGCTGAGACCTAACCAGTGTTTTATAAAGGTTCATCATAATATCCTGACTGTTCTATTCTATGTCCCTATTTATAAAGCCTAGTATCCCATAAAAAAATTTAACAGCTTAATCTACATGTCCAGCCACCTTGAAAGATGTACTTATATGAATCCCCAAGTCTCTATTTCCCTTCACTCCCTTTAAGATTCTACCATCAGCTTATACTATCTTTCTTCATTCTTCCTCCCAAAATGCATCACTTTACATTCCTCCACATTAAATTTATCTGCCACGTGTCTGCCCATTTTACCAGTCTGTCTACGTCCTCTTGCAGTTGGCTACTATCCTCCTAACTGTTTAATACTTTTCCTAGCTTTGTATCATCTGCAAATTTGAAAATTGGAATGTTTCGCACCCTTTCCATGATGTCTTCAACCCTGACACTAGGGAAGCAACATACCGTGCGAGAGTCACATCTTTGGTTGCAAGTCCAGCTTCTTTACACTTTTTACTGTTATATCCCCAATGGCAACTACAGTACATTGATATTCTTCCCTCTCTCTGTCCTCCTACGCATCCATTTGCTTTTAACTCCTCTCCCCAGAGGTGTCATCACCCTCACCAGTATTCAACAAGACAGCAACAACAAAACTACATTTATATAGTGCCTTTCATGTCAGGAGGATGTCCCAAGGCACTGGACAGCCAATGCTTCAACAACAACAACAGCAACAAAATTACATTTATAGAGCGCCTTTCACATCAGGAGGACCTCCCAAGGCACTGGACAGTCAGGTCGCGACCCGAGCGGGGGGGGGAGGGGGGGGAGGGGAGGTGGTGGGGGTGGTGGGGGCAGTTGGGGTAGTGGGGAAGGAAAGGGGGAGAGGGGGAGAGTTAGGAGGGGAGCAGAAGGCACGGTCAAAGAGGAAGGTCTTGAGACCGAACTTAAAGGAGGAAATGGAGGAAGCGAGGCAAAGGGATTGCGGGATGGAGATTCAGAGTGTGAGGGCAGAGAGGCTGAAAGCCCGGCCACCAATGGTAGGGCAGTTCGGGCGGGGGCCCTGAGCTGGGGTCAGGATCCGGGAGGGTGGAGGGAAAGGAGGGAATTAGGGTTGGCCGATGGGACTGTCGAAGAGGAGGGTCATGAGGAGGGACTTGAAGAAGACTAGGGAGGCGGTGAGGCAGATGAACTGCGGGATAGAATTCCAGAGGTATGGGGCGGAGTGGCTGCCGATGGTGGGGCGGGTAGGTCGGGAGAGATGGAGTAGGCCGGAGCCGTTGAGCGGAGGGAGCAAGCAGGTTATTAGGGGATTAGGAGGTCGCAAAAGTAAGGTAGGGTGAGGCCAGGGAGGGCTTTGAAGGTGAGGACCAGGATCTTGAATTGAATCCTGTGGGGGATAGGGAGCCAATGGAGTCGGGTGAGAGTGGGAGAGATGGGGTTGCAGAGCTTGGAACAGTAGATATGAGCAGCAAAGTTCTGGATGATCTGCAGCCTTTGGAAGGAGGAATTGGGAAGGCTGACAAGCGTTGGCATAGTCGAGCCTGGATGTGATGACGGCATGAATGAGAGTTTCAGCGGCCTGAGGGGTGAGGTAGTGGCGGAGTCGGGCAATGGTGCGGAGGTGAGGGAAGGCAGAGCGGGTCATGATTTGGATGTGGGGGAGGAAAGACGGTTGAGAATCAAACAAGACCTTTAGGTTCCTGACTGGCTTGGTGAGGCGGAGTGTGCAACCATGGAGGTTGATGCTGCCAGTGCCTGTTGTGTGAAGGCGCTGGCGCGATCCGATCAGGATGGCCTCGGTCTTGTTAAAATACAGCCGTAGAAAGTTAACTCTAACCCAAGGCTTGATCCACAACACTCAAAGCATCCATGGCACGCATAGTGGATGCCATAGGTTTCAGCTGCCCTGCCATATTCCCAGATATCTTTTATACTATTTTAATATATTATATATTTTATAATTATGCACAAGCTTCCCTTGTCACCAATCCAACAAGCATCAACTGAATATTATTTAGACCAAACAGTGTTCCATGTGAACAGTAAAGGGTCAGAAATATATGGTTCAATATTGCTTAAAAGCAATAGATAAATTCTGTCAGCATCATATTGTGACCTCATCTTTCAATTAACCTGCCTGCCCTTAATTCCCCGGCACAGAATGTGCAGCTGTTTTATTGGCTTGAGTTAATATAGGAATGAGCGAAACACAAAACTCGGCTGGAATAAATGTAGGATACGAAAATGGGTGCGTTTCGAACTGTTATAAATTGCACTCAGAAAATGCATTGCTCATCACTTCTGCCAATAAATTTGTGATTTAGGCATTCGGAAATAAAAATCACCCTTTAATGTGTGCAATGTAAATCAACTGTGAGCATAACAAGCCAAGGCACTCGCATCCAGGGACTGGGGCAGGGGCAGCGCTCGGTCAGTCGGGTAACACGGACAATGGGAGCCTCGCTGGGAGTTCCCGGGACAGAGGAGTGACAGACACACACACACACAGGGAGTGAGAGAGAAGGAGTGAGAGCCCAGGCCATAGGCATTGGCACCTGATTCGCTCCTTCACTGCACACACACAACCACACACAGATAATGGGGTTGTCCCAGTTAGACGAGCAGTGGGAAGCTTGTCAAAGTTTGCAATGGTGAAAGCCTGTAACTCAGCCCCTCTTTTAGAGACAGTCAGACAACCCCTATTCTATTTGTACATCATCTTTTACAAAGGACAGACATCCCAAAACACTTCATAAAGACCAGAGAATTTATTGAGCAGGAAGATGTTTGAGGATATTGACCAAAGACAGTCAAACACATATACTGTAACAACAACAACAACAACAACAACAAATTACATTTATAGAGGGCCTTTCACGTCGGGAGGACGTCCCAAGGCGCTGCACAGGAGGCGTGTGACCCGAGCTGAGAGGGGAGTGTTTGGGAAGGGGTGAGACACGAAGGAGAGGTCGAAAAATTCGGGGTGGAACAAAAGGCACGATCGAAGAGGAAAGTCTTCAAACCGGCCGTGAAAGAGGAAAGGGAAAAACGAGATAGAGGGATTGGGGGATGGTATTCCATAGGGTTGGAGCAGAAAAACTGAAGGCCCGGCCTCCGATGGTGGGGCCGTTCGGGCGGGGGGCTTGGAGCAGGCCAAGTCCTGCTGAACGGAGGGTCCGGGTGGGCTTGTAGGGGGAGAGTAAATTGGTTAAATAGGGCGGGGCAAGGCCGTGTAAGGCCTTGAAGGTGAGGACGAGGATCTTGAACTCGATCCTCTGGAGGATGGGGAGCCAGTGGAGACGGGCGAGGGTGGGGGTTATGTGGTCGCGGAGGCGGGTGCGGGATAGTACACGGGCTGCAGAGTTTTGGATGACCTGCAGCCTGTGAATGGAGGAACTGGGGAGGCCGACGAGGAGAGAGTTTCCGTAGTCCAGCCTCGCGGTGATGTACGCGTGCACGAGTGTTTCGGCAGCGCGGGGGGTAAGATATATAAGATATATATAGATAGATTTAGATATGTATATTGTATTTATGCAAGTCTTTAACATGGAGAGAGAAGTCACAAAATAAAACAATTTAGGCAAAATTGAAGAAGTATTGGTGATATCAAGGGAGTGAGGAACAAGCAGAGTAGGCGAGGGCCTGGGCAAAGAATACGGCTGAAAGAGATTGTGAAGAAAGTCAGGATGAGCCGACTGAAGTCAATTCACTGAGTTACTGAACGCCAGCAGAGACCAGTAATCATGGCGACCTGTGGAAAGAATACAAGCTTCAGAGTATTGGACAAACTGAAGCTTGTGGAGGATGTAACTAGGGTGGTAATCAGGCCCCTGCCTGAACATTGAAGTTCACCTGTGTGAGAAGTTATTCTTGTAGCCATTCTTAATTCAAGCTCACATAAATCACAGGACACCGTATCGAGATGAGTAGGCTGAAAACATATGTGTCAATGAATACATTTCTCCTTCAGCTATTGAATTATCCAACCAATGTGGGTATGGATTGTACTTTTTGATTTCTAAACAGGTTATTTCCATGCAAAATTGTGCAGAAAAATTCCTTTAATTTGGGAAGAGTTAAATGGGCATTGATCAACTGTGATAACAACATAATCACATTTATAGAGCGTCTTTTGGGAGGACGTCCCAAAGCCCCAACATGTTATTGTGTTGTCATAGTGATTATACTTGTATAAAATATCAGTGTTTTTAACCTTGCTGCAAAGTACAAATGTCCATTAACAAAATAAAACAAACGAGTGCTGAATCAGACAGAGCGTGTTATAAATATATAGTTAAATCTGAAAGAGAAAGGCAGTATTTTCTATAAGCAATCATTTTAATTATCCTTGCGTTTAATATTGCTGCTATAATGTTGAAATTCCTCAAAGAGCTTCACAGGTCATTTCTTTGAAGTGTAATAACTGTGTTTCCAGGCAAACACACCAGCCAATTTGGACACAGGTAATATCCCACAAACAAGTGAAGGTTAGTCTATGTGGAAGAATTTTGCCAGGATTCTGGGAAAAATCTCTTTCTCTTTGAATTGTGTCACAGAATCTTTAATGTCCACCTGAACAAGCACATGGGTTTGGGTTTCAAGTCACACAGCACTATTGTGGAACTGTCCTTCCTCCCCCACATCCGCGCCATGACCAGTATTGCCTTCCACCACATTCGCAATATCGCCAGACTCCACCGCTGCCCCACCCCTCAGGCTACCAAACCCCTAGTCTACGTATTCATCACATCAAGGCTCGACTATGGAAACTATGTCCCCTGCCTGACCCGCCCTACCATCGGCGATGGGCCATCAACCTCTCTGCCCCCACACTCTGGAACTCCATCCCACAGTCGCCTCGCTCCCTCCCTCGCCTCCTTCAAGGCCGGTCTCAAGATCCTCCTCTTCGATCGTGCCTTCTGTTGCCCTCCCAACTCTCTCCCTCCCCTCCCCTCCCCCCTTCTCTGCCCCCTCTCCCTTGCTCAGGGCCCGACCTGACTGCTCAGTGCCTTGGGACGTCCTCCCAATGTGAAAGGCGCTCTATAAATGTAATTTTGTTGTTATTGTTGTTGTTGTTGTTGCATTGGAGTGCCAGCCTAGACAATGAGTCCCGACACCAGGGAAAAGGGAATCGAGGGTTATGGGACAGGATTAGGATGGATGGAGGCTCGTGTGGACTACTTAGACCAAACTAATACTTATTAGTTTGTATCACCAAAACACTTGGCACATTTACCAACTGGGGAGAATTGCCATCCACTGCATTTTCGATCCCATTTCTGCAACATTACGTTAACAGAAGAGGTTTGCATACAAATCAAGAACAGAAAATATGAAACTAACATTGACTCCTCATATTTTATGTAATAATAATGATAATTTGGTTTAGCACCTTTCACATTGGGAAGATATCCCAAAGCACTTCACACAATATAACAATTTTATTATATTATTAAATAATAATAAATTAAATAAAATATTATTAAAGCTTGGTCACTGTGTGTTTTGTGGGCAAAAGCTCAGATTTTATGTGGCTAAATTTCAATATTTTAAATCTCACCAACAGTCTGGGCTGAATCCAGGTGTGAGTGAGTTTCCAACTGACACCTTCCTGTGCTAAATTGGATTTTAGATGGTAAACTTGCTTTGTGCTGATTTTCTGCCAGTTTAAATTCTCCAGCCTTTGGGGAGGAATTTATTTTAGATTATTACATAAATATGTATTATTTGGGTGAAATATGTCAGCAGTGATGAAAATTCTCAATTTAGGCAATTGGCAGAGGGTAAAATAAATCAACTTTAGAAATCGAGCTCTCCACTTTCTGCCACTTTGCATGTAGTTAGGCTGTTGAAAACCCACACCATATATACAGATATATTGTTTATATACATATATATTGTTTTACTCATATATACAGTCAATTCAGTTTACAGTGAAGTGCTTTGAGATGTCTAGAAGATGCAAGGATTATTATGTAAAACAGAAGGGAAAACATTGTGTCTTGAAATTGAATACGACATTAGCATTATACGTGGAAAAAATGTACCCACATCTAGGTTTACCGTATTTATGTGGCATTTTAGAGTGTTGAAATTCTGCAAATTCTTTCAAGAAACTACAGAAAACCGACTTCATTCAAAGTTGGGACTGAATTGCTAAATTCTCGACACTCTGAAAAACCATATAGATAGAGAAAATCTAAAACCAGGTGGAGTTTCAACCCAATCATTCATAGAACAGCTTTTTTTTCATTATAAATGATAGCAGTAAACCAGTAACTTAATGAGGTGCAAAATGAAATGTTTCAAAACTATAATTATCACAATGACTCGGTGATGAAACATTACATTTCCACTGTATTATTTTTACTTGTCGCAATTATATATACCAAGCTCTGAATATTTGATGATGAATAGCCCAAATTGGATCAGCTTTTGATTTCTGACAAACAACAGTTTATTTTTAGCTGCTGTGTGGATAGAGTTGGTGGATCTGAGATCCCTAAATGCAATATCATCAAGAACATAGAATAACAATTGTTCCTTGACAACAACACAGAAACTTCCCTTTATACAGTGCCCTTCATGCAGGATAGCATGTCAGAGCATTTCACAGTGTTGGGGTTAGACACGTGGCAAGAGATTATGATAATAATATTAATAATAATAATGATAACAATCATTGCATTTGATATAGAGCTTTTCACTTCTTCTAGACGTCTCAAAGCCCTTCACAGAATACACTGTAAAGTGAATTGACTGTATATTTATGGGCGAAAAGCGATAACCACTACATGCACAGCAGTGTTCCACCATCAGTCACGGAGACGTCGGGAAGACATGAAAAGCGCGATATCAAATGCAAGGATTTATTATTATTATTTTAAAATAGAGCGTGTAGTGAAAGGATCGAGAAAAGGAATTCCAAATGTTGGGTCATAGTCGTGAAGCCACTGATGGTTGACACAGAGGTGCTAACACAACAGAAAGTGTGTGAGCTGAAATGTCCGGGCAGAAGCTGGAAAGCGTGTGGTGCAAAAGAACTGGTGAAATATATAGAATGCTCTGAGGTTCAACCTTCATGTCTGAGTTATTGTTACCATTCAATCTATTTCACAATAAATTTTTCTCAAGCAGTTTAAGTGACTGAGTTACGTTGATGTGTTGAGCCACTATTTTAAATGCAAGACTTGTTTATTTATTCTAATTCATCTCCCACTCTTTCTGAATCAGTCATTAAGCTCAGCTCCCATCTGTCTTGTGATTAACTTGTTATCAGATCTGTCAGTCATATCTTTTTCAAAATTTTCTATCTGAAATGTTAATTCCATTTTCCAGGGTAAATCATACAGTTTCCCATGTACTTTTGCATATTGTTCTGGGGTATCAATTCCATGGCTGTCTCATTTGCATTTTCATGTCAAAACACCACTGGCATCGACAGCTTCTGCATTCCCAGCATCAATATCATAACAGCATCAACCTGGATCCGGCAGCAAAGACTCTGGTAATCGCCTATACTTTTGGAAAACTCTCTTTGCGTTCAGCCACAGAGTGTATGGCCTTTCTTGTGTTGTGTTGATTATTGACTTGTGAAAGGGATATCAGGAACATCATACCCATTAATTAACTTCCAGCTCAGGAAATCCTGGACACTCTGATCACACTCAAAAAATATCAAACGTAGGGCCACTGTGGAAACAGGTGTGGATGTGAAAAAGTTTGAGTTCGAGCCCCTCATCAACAACAACAACAACAAAATTACACTTATAGAGCGCATTTCACATCGGGAGGATATCCCAATACGCTGAACAGTTAGGTCAGGACACGAGCAGAGGTGGGGGTGGGGGGAAGGGGAAGGGGAAGGGGAAGGAGAGGGGGAGAGAGGGGAGAGTTAATGGGGCAGCTGAAGGCGCGGTGGAAGAGGAAGGTCTTGAGACCGGCCTTGAAGGAGGAAAGGGAGGAAGCGAGGGGGAGGGGTATGGGATGGAGTTCCACAGTGTGGGAGCAGAGAGGCTGAAAGCCCGGCCACTGATGGTTGGGGGGTTAGTGGGGTGGACGTGGAGCAGACCTGAGGCTGCTGAACGGAGGGTGTGGGCACAGGCTGATAGGGAGACAGTAGGTCAGAGAGATAGGCGGGGGCCAGGCCGTGAATGGCCTTGCATCAGGTCTAAGATGACATTTCAATGCTTTGTTGGAGATGTTGTTGTTCGGATAAGATATTAAAGCAGGGTCCAGCTTGTACAGATAAACATTAAAGTTCTCATTTACTGTTCAAAGAGAGAAGGGAGTTTTTCCATCAAAATCCTGAACCACAATTCTCCAGATAAATTGACATTTTAACTCCTGGCTGTTTGTGAGAAATGGATTTGTGCAAATTGGCTGTAGACTTTGCCAACAAATAGAAACTGTTAACAGTAATTACATTTGGCAATTATAGTTAGCATTAATTAATAGTAACACTGAACCGTAATTAGTGTGAAGTTCTTCAAAGTGTCCTCCTGACATGAAAGGTGTTATATCAAATGCAAGTATTATTACTTTCATTTGATATTTAACCTCTGTATCAGCCAATTAGGATCCATTATCAGAAACACTGCCACCCATATTTGCAACAAAAACAGTCATTATACCTAACAATAATTACCAGTGCTGCATTTTGAGGTGTTTCAACATGACAAAGTGAAATAAAAATGCAATTTCCTCCTGTATGTGTAAGACTGAGAGAGGTTGCTGCAGATCTAAGTGCCTGATGCAGATCTGAGTGTGCTGTTTAATTGATTTTTTTTTGCAAATGTCAAAGTTTGTTCGTATATACTTTAATTATGCTGCACTCATAATTAACTTATATTTCAAAGCATTCCTGGCAGAATAATAAACTGAATTGGAATAAATCTTAAATGGCTCTTTACTAAATGCCCTCTAATTTCAGGGACACTTATTGACTTTGCCACTTTTGAAAAGCTTCAATATTCTAATATAAAATAATAATCTTTGCATTTGATATAGCGCTTTTCACATCTTATCGACGTCTCAAAGCGCTTCACAGAATATACTGGAAAGTGAATTGACTGTATAGTTGTGGGTAAAATGTGGCAGCCAATTGCGCACGGCAGCGTCCCCCACAAACAGTCGTGGATTGAAATGACCAATTTTATTATTGTGTGTTTTTTTGGATGGATTATTATTAGGAGTGTGTATGGAGTAAGGAAACTTGCCCAAGGTTTTACCTTGACCTGCCTGGATTCAAACACAGGTCTCATGCTTGTAAGGCGACTGCTCTAACCACCGAGTTAAAGAAGCTCCACAATATTTCCATATTGTCTTGACCAAGTTAAAGACTGTACACACACTCAGTATATGACACTACGAAATTTTTTAAAAAGTGTTATTTTTTTCTCAAGAGAGAGGTTCCAATGAAGAAGGCTCTGATTTGATTTCATCATTTCCAAGACTCTTGTGACCATATGATGAGATCAAATGGGCCAAAGGACCTTCGTGATTGAAACTTCTCTTGTAAATTATTCAACCATAGACTGAAAAAAGTATTACAGAACTTTTCTTTTCTAGATTAATTGCCATAAACGTGCTGGTGGTTCAATATTGCCTACACATTTTACAGATGTTTCTTTTAGGTAATCCCGGATTAAAGTCTCCCACGAGGATTAAAGCATCACTCCATTCCTTGGAATACTTGAGTCACAACTGCTGAGAAGATGCTGTGGATATATTTTAAATTGTTTTATTGTATACATGGTGACATATACTCTATAGTCCATTTAGACTTGAGCTTTAGTTGCTGGTAGGCCCATTAGTAATACAATCACTGCAAACTCATTACCAATGATTAGTCTAAATCTCTTGCTACAATTCACAGATTATGGAGCACTGTAGCATATTTGTTAGAGCACTGGTCTCGCAAGGCAGGACAAAACTTTAGGCAAGTTTCCTTACTCCACTGAGTCTGTTTACCGAGCAGTGAATTGGAACCAGGTTGTTAGTCGATTGACGGATTGCTTTCTGAGGGTAACAATCCCGTAAATGAATAATAATAATTTAATCACTCAATCCACGACTGTTTGTAGGACACTGCTGTGCATAATTGACTATCCTGTTTCATCCACTAAATATCATAGAACCATAGAATTTTACAGCACAAAAGGAGGTAATTCGGCCCATGGTGTCTGTGCCAGAAAGAGCTATTCAAAATCAATCCCACTCCCCAGTTCTCTCCCCATAACCCTGCAAACCCGTCCTCCCCAAATAACCATCCACCACTCTTTTAAAAGTTGCTATTGAATCGGCCTCCACCACCCTTTCAGGCAATGCATTCCAGATATGAGCCGCTGTGTGAAAACATTTCTCCTCAGCTCCCCTCTGCTTCTGTTAGAAATTATTTTAAATCTGTGACCCCGAGTCACTGACACATCCACCAGTGGAAACAGTTTTTCCCTGTTTACTCTGTCGAATCCCCTCATGATTTTCAAAACCTCTATTAGCTCTCCTCATAACCTTCTCTGATCCAATGAGAATAAACCTAGCCTCTCTAGCCTTTCCTCATTATCAAAGTCCTTCATTCCTGGTACCGTCCTGGTAAATCTCCTCTGCATCCTTTCCATTGCCATAACATCCTGTAACTCAGTGGTTAGAGCCACTTGCCTTTACAAGCATGAGACCTGTGTTTGAATCTAGGCAGATCAGGGCAAAACCTGGGCAAGTTTCCTTACTCCAAACGTCCAATAATAATCCATCCAAAAAAATGCACAATAATAAAAAGAATTGGTCATTTCAATCCACGGCTGTTTGTGGGGACGCTGCTGTGCACAATTGACTGTCACATTTTGCCCACAAATATACAGTCAATTCACTTTCCAGTATATTCTGTGAAGCGCTTTGAGATGTCGATAAGATGTGAAAAGCACTACAGTATACTAAATGCAAGGATTATTATCCTTCCTAAAATGTGGTGCCTAGAACTGAACACAGTTGAGACCTAACCAGTGTTTTATATAGATTAGTCATAACTTCCTGACTTTTGTACTTTATGCCCCTATTTATAAAGCCTAGTATCCTGTATGTTTTTTTTAAACAGCCTGTCCTGCCACCTTCACAGATTTATTTGAATGAATTTCCAGGTCTCTCCATTCCTTCACCCTCTTAAGATTTTACTGTCTAGCCTATATTGCCTCTCCTCATTCTTCCTCCCAAAATGCATCAACTCACATTTCTCCACATTAAACTTCATCTGCCACGTGTCTGCCCATTTTACCATTCGGTCTATATCTTCTTGCAGTCTGCTACTATCCTCTTCACTATTTGCTACTTTTCCTAACTTTGTATCATCTGCAAACTTGGACATTGTACTCCTAATACCCAAGTCCAGAATGTTTATATACTGTGTATTAAAAAGAGCAGTGGTCTCAATACCGATCCCTGGGGGGCGCCACTGCACACTTCCCTCCAGTCAGAAAAACAGCCGCTCACCTCAACTCTCTGCTTTCTGTCTCCCAGCCAGTTCTGGATCCATTCTGCCACTGTCCCTTTAATACTGTGGCCTTCTGTTTTCCTTACAGTTCTCTTGTGTGGCACTTTATCAAATGCCTTTTGAGAGTTTATATAAAATCCATGCTGACTGCCCTTTATTAACCATACTTTTCAAAGTGAAGATCTACCTTGTCCCTGATTATGGACTATAGAAGTTTGCCCACTACCGACGTTAGACTGACTGGTCTGTAGTTACCAGGCTTGTCCTTCTGCCCCTTTTTATACAAGGGAGTAACATTAGCTATCCTCCAGTCCTCTGGCACGACCCCTGTGTCCAAGGAAGATTGAAAGATCGTGGCCAGAGTCCCTGCTATTTGCTCCCGTACTCCCCTTAGTAACCTAGGGTGCATCCCATCCAGACCGGGTGACTTATCTACCTTGAGCACCGTCAACCCTTTTAGTACTTCCTCTCTGTTTATACTAATCCTATCCAATTCATCTCCACCAATATTGTGCATTGGCTGAATCCTCTTCTTTTGTGAAGACAGATATACTGTAAAGTACTCATTCAGTACATCAGCCTATACAATACGATTTCACCTTAGTCCCTAATTGGCCCCACCCTACCTTTGACTAACATTTTATTCTTGATATAAAATCAACATACTTTACGGTATATTCTGTTTAGCGCTTTGAGACATTTCAACAACATAATAAGGCACTATATCAAATGCAAGGATTATTATTATGATTATTATCATAAAAATAGAATAATTTAATAGTATAATTATTACTGTTGTTAATCAGCGACCACCACAAATACCTCTCTTCCACTTGGGGAGGATGAGGGAAGTTGAGTGAATGGGGTAGGAGAGGACTGAGGTGTAAGCTGGTTAGAGAGATGAGGAGTTACCAGGATGTGAAGTGATTTCTGTATCAGGATCTTGATATCCATTCTACAACAGGAGCCAGTGAAGACTGGCAAGGATCCTACCTGACTAATGCCTCAGATACAACTAGGATACACAGCACATATGTAAGAAGAGATTATTACTATTAAAATGAATTATAAGATCTGATACTCAGCAGTTAAGCAGGATTATAAAAGGGTTACTTTAATTTTTTAAACCTCACATATATATTCATTGTGGGATCATCGCAGTTAAGTCTAATCTTAAAATGATGTTCACATTTGCGTACTTTGCATCGGGATCAGTGAACAGTAATTGAAAGTAGGAAGCCCAGACTATATTTCTCTTCACTCATATTTACTTGGGACTCATATTCTTTGTGACGTGTTTGCACAATGTTTATGTGTCCTTTTCACTTGTTACTGCTGCAACAAATAAAAGTCTGACGCATTAACAAAGATCAAGTGGTTCATTCTCTGGGGTCTAATGGTTAGTTGGAGGTTTTTATTTCTATCATTTTTTTTGTATGAAACAAAAACATTATTGACTCTTAGAACCACGCCTCTGAGCAGGTCCACCTCTTACAAAATAATGTTTCTGCATCCTGACCCACTTCTAGTTTGTTCTTATTTGTCGTTTTCATTTATTTTCTTTCAAATGTCATGGTTGCAACACTGATTTTTAAAGGTCAAGTGCCTCATTAGTATTTAATTTGCATGTTAAGGATATTTAATTGTATGTTCCTTGTGACTGGATCACACAAACTGCCACTGACGGCAAAATTGCCCATATCTCTGCTCTGTGAAGTTACAAACAGCTATTAGATTGATTTAAAACCAGATTATTGTTGCTACACAGGGAGAAAATCAGCCATTCTTATTTTTGGGGGTGCGGGGAGGGGGTGGCTGGGAGCTAAATAGTGCACCCGAATACAATGCACAATATTTGAGATGTCATGCTGGCTCATGTTATATATTCTCGCCCGCTGAGTCAGAAGGTTGTGGCTTCCAGCCCCACATTGGGTCTTTGAACTCACACTCCAATCCACTTCTGCAGGGAGTGTTGCAATATCAGAGGTGCCATCCTTCAGGTGAGATATTAAGCAGAAAGTCCTGTCTTTGCCTGGTCAGGTTGACATGCTACTATTGAAAAACAGAAGGTAGGTTCTGGTGTCCAACACCCAACATTGTTTATTCACTTCATGTTTGTTTGTGGGGTATATGCGCAAAATGGTTACAAAAGTCTTCTAGTACCTCAGTGAACTCTTACTATTCTTATACTATTATACTATTCTTTTATGTATTGTAATGAATAACTGGCAGTGTGCAATATGAATTCATACTCGATCTTACTGCTGTTAATGCACCACTGAGCCAATTCACCTTTCAATATCGCTGGCAAAGCAGTTTCCTTTTCTTCAGGCATTTGGTAATAAAGTGATACGCTGAATGTGAAAATACTCTCACGTTTATTATCAAAATGGTGTTTTCAACCATTTCACAGCATGGGAACTGGATTACTCTATTCACGGTTCATGAATTAACAAACACCTGGGTCGTAATTCCAGGGAGGAAATATAAATAATGTTGCCATATATTATAACAATTTTTAATGAATATCGTACAGGATATAATTCCAAGATTGTTAGGATGATGAAAAAATAAGTAAGGTGGAGAGTTAATCGGAAGGCAACTTTCAAAAGTCACCTCAACTACCTCCTGTGCTGTTCTAAAGCCTTATTGTCAGAAATATTGAACCCCTCTTTCCATGGTCACTTTAAGATATCACAGGAATCCTTAGTTAAGGCAAGGAAGATTGCTGCCCAATGACCATTTTCTTCTTTACCATGAGTCATTCTGTGGGCTCTACACCAGAGGTTCTCAACCAGGGGTACATGGACCCCAGGGGTACAAAATAACTTCCAGGGGATACCGATGGCGGTACATTGATATATTCAGCTCTCTTATTTAGTGTTTTATAGCCTTCCAAATTGTATATTTCATTGTTATTCCCCTGGTTGTGTATGTGCTAGTTATTTTGTTATATAAGAAAAGCTTGGTCATAAAATGCAAGTGGAATGAAGGGGTTGGTGTGTGTGTGTGGTTAGGTGGGGGGGTACATGATAGTGTTGAAAATTAACAAGGGGTACATTATTGAAAAGGGTTGAGAACCACTGCTCTATACCATGACGTCCACATACTGAATAACAAACAAGAATCTTCCATGTCTCCCAGGTTGGGAATGAGAAAGACAAGATAAGGTTAGTAAAATATGAGAAAGTTTTATAGTGTGACTACATCTCAAAACATAGCAGGATGCTTTGTCTCCTCTCTATACTCAATGGTTTAATTTTCTTTGTTGTCTATTCAGATTACATGCAGTCAGCTCCTTCTCATTTAAGCATTAGATGTTTACCTTGTTATTATGACAAATTAAAGTCATGAACACACTGCAATATAATAAACAGTCAGTACCGTGAAGCAAGACACAACTTTTTTTTACTGGTATAAAGCTACTTATACATGCTGCACTCAGACTATTACATTATTCATTAAGATTTAAAACTTTGTTTTAACTTGATGCTGACAACTTTATTACTTTCAAGGTTAACTAACAGCCATTATAGTCACAAGTAAGTGAAAAAAAACTGCATAAAAACTCATACGAGTAGAAATATTGCAAGATTTCAACAAACCAAAGTGGGATAGTCAATCTCCATTAATGATTTCTCTTGTGTTCGTTTGAATATTGTACTAATTCATGGCCAACTCTCAGCATCTTGTAACAATTGTGAGTTGGAAGGCTGGTAGGTCCAAGTCCGGCTTTCAGTGGTTTAAAAAAAAAGTCACCTCTACTTTCATCAATATTGTATCAGGTGCGTCAGCCTTGGTAGCATTCTTGCTTCTGAGTCAAAAGGTTGTGGGTTCAAGCCCCGTGTTGGGAACTTGAACTCATATAGTTTGATTCAATACTCAAATCCAGTGCTCGGGGGGTGAGGTGTGATTGTTCAGATGAGACCACAGTCCTGTCTACCTGTCTACCTCCTTTGAAAGACAGTATCTGGCCACGGTGTTTCTATGTCGACGTGTCTGCTGCAGTAGAGGATGACCTGGAATACTAGAGGGAAATAAACTCTTACACTGACCCTCTGCCTTGTGAAGATTGCGATGCTTGTAGTATCTGCAAAACAATAGAGTGTGTTCCTGGAAAGTGGACATTTGCAGAGGCAGAATCTTTAAAAAGCCCCAAAGGTATTGAATGAAGGTTGCACATTTATTGGTGTCCTATCAATACTAGCTGGTGTTTAGGAGAACTCTGCTGGCTATGCTTTATATCACAGGCTTGAATGCTCACATGGAATGGAAACTTCTTTCCCAAAAAAACAAAGTCCAAATGCAGGTAAGAAATCAGAACTGGGTTTGTAGCTGCATATTTTCAGTAGTTACAGACAGATAATTTATAGTTGTAAATCATAGAGTATTTGAAGTAATATTTTCCAAGTTTCGCTCACAAATATACAGTCAATTCACTTTACAGTATATGCTGTGAAGCGCTTTGAGACGTCAATAAGATGTGAAAAACGCTATATCAAATACAAGTATTATTATTATTACAAAATAAATGAGATGAAATATACAGAACATGTACAGTCAATTCACTTGACACTATATACTGTGAAGTGCTTTCAGACGTCTCGATGGCGTGATGAGGCGCTATATCAAATGCAAGAATTATTATCAGTCGTGGAAGATGGGAACGCAAATCATTCATAGATTTGTGTCTATGCTTACAGCTAACCTACAAGCTATAAATAAACAGTGGTGTTAAAGCTTGTTGAAAGCATGGAAGTAAGTGAGGAACATAATGTTCAGCCATTGCCAGCCATTTATTATGGAGTGATAATAATATAATAAAAATGATTTGCTTATTTTGATATCACTTTTTTAATAACCATAAATAATTGCTTCATATTCATCTTTCAATAGTGAAAGGTAGTTTCAATGTTCATTTTGCTCACCCAAACAAGGGAGTGATGGCTGAAGATTGTCTGTGGAGTTCTGTAGTTCGATGGTTAGACCAATCGCCTTGCAAGCGAGGGACCTGAGTTTGATTCCTGGCAGAGCAAAAACTTGGCAAGTTTCCCTGCTCCACAACTTATTATAGTAATCCCTAAACAGAAAAAATGAAATAATAATTTGGTCACTCAATCCACGATTGTTTGTGGCACACTGCTGTGTACATTTGGCTGCCATGTTTCGCCCACAAATGTACAGTCAATTAACGTTACAGTATATTCTGTGAAATGCTTTGAGACGGCTAGAAGATGTGAAAAGCACAATATCAAATGCAAGGAATATTTATTATTTATTTGATCACATCATCATTTTTAAAATCTTTGAGATGTCGTTCTGATGTGAAAGCTCTATCTAAATGTAAATTGTATTGTGTCTAACCAAAGGTCAAATGGTTTGCTTGATGGCACCTGATTCCATGAAAAGGTTCAGAACATCATAATTTATTGATGGTTCAGGTATCAAAGCTCTCTAAACTGCAATATTTTGATGGTTATCAGAGAATCGTGCAAAGGAATAAGTTAATTTTAAAAAATGAACAGAGGAATAACAAATCATTGGGTGAAGCATGCAAATTACTAAATCTGATTCAAGAAGGAAGTAGCCAGGCATATGAAAGAAAGGGGCTACAGAAAGGATATGGGATAAGGACTTGCAGTAGGACTGAAGTGATCTGCTTGCTCTGTGAGATGTTGCAGACTCAATGGGCCAAATCGTCAAATCGCCTCCGTGCACACAATGTTTCTATAATTTAGATTTTAAATTTGAGAAACAAAACCTTCTCTTCCATTTCAGGCAATTTGAGGAGCCCTTAATCACTTTAACAATGATTCACTGAGATTATATGCACTGAAAAACATAATGTGGCTTTTATAGATGGTCTCAATATTGTGCCAAAATGTGTGAAAGGGATATTTCTCCTTTATACAAGTGTACATCAATTTTTGACATCCAGGCATCATTTTAATTCACATCCATACACTGCCCTTTACTAGTTCCAACCTCCATCTTTCTCTTGTGTTTATTAATCATTTCAAAATCAAACAAGCTGACTTTACTGCAATAAATCAAATCCACATGTACCGCCATTATTTCCCAGTTGTGAAAGCCTGAAGGACACTTCTGACCAAATAATACACATGTAGCTGTTGAAAACAAGGTCACAGCGTTGAGTTTGAGAGATTCGCAAAAATATTTGTAAATAGTGGAATTGCATTTGAATGCTGATTGACACTGATATCCTACCAAGGGCAAGAAATCCCTTTTGGCACAATCTGGCTTTACAGAAGTAGAAATTGTCCAAGCAGAGTTCTACCGGGTTAGTCCAGACACATCTGGGTACGAGCAGATTTGCAATTTACTTATTTAATAATAATAATCCCTCCAAAAAAAACCACAATAATAAAAATTGGTCATTTTCAATCCACGACGGTTTGTGGGACACTGCTGTGCGCAATTGGCTGCCGCGATTCACCCACAAATAAACATTCAATTCACTTTACAGTATATTCTGT
The DNA here is from genome assembly GCA_035084275.1 of Hydrolagus colliei. Classification (NCBI taxonomy): domain Eukaryota; kingdom Metazoa; phylum Chordata; class Chondrichthyes; order Chimaeriformes; family Chimaeridae; genus Hydrolagus; species Hydrolagus colliei. The sequence goes on along the minus strand of CM068744.1, from coordinate 2,267,249 downwards.
GAAGCGCTTTGAAACGTCGATGAGATGTGAAGAGCGCTACATCAAATGCAAGGATTATTATTATTATTATTATTATTATTTATAAGAACATAAGAATTAAGAGCAGGAGTAGGCCATTCAGCCCCCACAGCCTGCTCCGCCATTCAATAAGATCATGGCTGATCTTCTGACCTAACCCTGATTACCTGCCCTATCCCCATATCCCCTTATCCCTCTATTTTTCAAAAATCTATCAGTCTCAGGGTTGAAAATGTTCAAGGACTGAGCATCTACAGCCTTCTGGGGGAGTGAATTCCATAAACCCTCTGAGTGAAGAAATGTTTCCTCAACTCTGTTCTAAAAGGCTGACCCTTAATTTTAAGACTGTGACCCCTGATTATAGATTCTCCTACCAGGGGAAACAGTCCCTCAGTGTCTACTTTAACTATCCCTTTAAGAATCTTATGTGTTTCAATAAGATCCCCGCTAATTCTTCTAATTATTTATTTGTGACGAGTGCTCAGAAACAATACAAATTAGATCTCCCCCAACTCCATTTAAAATGGAATTTATATTCCCCTCGTGTGTAATAATCTGGATGTGCTGCTCAAAACATACAACATAGTACAGCAGAGTATAAAACATGGAACCTTCTTTCTAATGAGGCACGGGCGACCCTGGTCACAGAAGGTGAGCTGTGTTGTAGTACTGAACTCATCCAACTCTCTCCACGTGCCACTGGAAGCAGGCCTGTCTAACGGGAAGTTACAAGGCAAACAAACATTATCTTTATCCACATTCTCCAGATGCACGAGGCACTGCAAAATGGACATTATTGATATTGTGAACATGTAAAGCTACTGTTCAACTGACTGGCCAAGAGAAACAGTTCGGAGGATCCACAGACACTGTCCACCTTGCCCTCAAAACTAGAAATACTATTAGCCAGCTATTCAGCCTGAAGAATCTGGAGAACGTGGCACAGGTTAATGTGTGTGTGTTCAGGGAAATAATCTGCCACTGAACCCAGCAACTACCTCTCCTTCCATGTGGTGTTACCTACCACATCGTGACCACCGTAGCAATTAACCTATAATGTTACAGTCATTGGAAAATATGCTATTCCCTGTGAATGTATATTTTCCCAGCTCCTTTTGATGTGAAATGCAATTTGTTGTTGGTTTGTTATTACTGGATTTTCCTGCAATATTTTATTTAACAATATCTTTATGTTAAGTACTTTCCCTTTAATATGTTTGTCTTTTTTTTTAAAAAGCACTGTGGGATATAGGTATCTTTTTATCTCCAGAGACACACACAATCACACACACACACACACTCTCAGTATAACTGATAACAGTACACGTGCCAGCGCAAACCAGACTTTAAAATTTTTCCTAAAACCCCAGGCCATGAGAGTTGGTGTGGCGGGGAGGGCGGAGGAGAGAGCCTCACAGGAGCCTAAGAGTTGCCCTTGGCCTCCAGGATTATCCTGGAGTAGAAGGACTATTTGGTGGAAGCCAGAGCGGAATGGTAAATTTTGATGTGGTCCATTTTAAATCCATATGAACTGCTTGGTAATAGCTCAGCGTTAATGTTCTCGGCAATGTTTCGTTTCTTCGTCAACTTGGTGTCAATTAGGAAACCCATCACCATTGCTTAAGACTATCCAAACCAAAGCTGAGATTTCCATGCATCTCACCTACACATGGAAATCCAAAAGATAAAGTGTTGGAATGGATTGAACTCTCTCATTTTTAATATTGGTATTAATTTGTGGCTCATACATTTTCTCCAGACATAGATACAATCTGGTGTAGAAGTGCCGGGGGTGTTGGTTTAGAAAGAAATTACAATGGTGAATATTTTCCGTCAACTCAAACATCCGTGGAGTTCTGTGGCTCAGCGGTTAGAGCTCTCGCCTGGCAAGTCAGAGACTAGGGTTTGTTTACCAGCAGGGCAAAACATTGGGCAAGTTTCCTTACTCCTAGTCGATTGACAGATTGGTTTCTGTGGTTAATAATTCCTTTTTTTAAAAAATTGGTCACTCAACCCACAACCGTTTGTGGGACATAGCTGTGCACAATTGGCTTCTACTGTATTAATAATAATAATCCTTGCATTTGATATCTTATCCATGTCCCAAAGTGCTTCACAGAATATACTGTAAAGTGAATTGACTGTATATTTGTGGGCAAATATAGGTTGAATAAACTAGGGCTGTATTCTCTAGAGTACAGAAGAATTAGGGGAGATCTTATTGAAACATATAAGATTCTTAAAGGGCTGGATAAAGTAGACACTGAGGGACTGTTTCCCCTGGTAGGAGAATCTATAACCAGGGGTCACAGTCTTAAAATTAAGGGTCAGCCTTTTAGAACAGAGTTAAGGAAACATTTCTTCACTCAGAGGGGAGTGAATTTATGGAATTCACTCCCCCAGAAGGCTGGGGTAGTGACAGATGCTCAGTCCTTGAACATTTTCAAGGCTGAGACTCATAGATTTTTGAAAAATAGAGGGATTAGGGGATATGGGGATAGGGCAGGTAATCAGAGTTAGGTCAGAAGATCCGCCATGATCTTATTGAATGGCGGAGCAGGCTCGAGGGACTGAATGGCCTACTCCTGCTCCTAATTCTTATGTTCTTATTATTGGGGGAAGCATATTTTGCAAATAATTTCTTCACACTGTGCTTCAATAAAATTAATTAATTTGCTGTTCATAAATACCTTGGTTGTATAAATCGATACGCTTCAGGCTTCTCATCAACAAGTATGGAATTATTTGACAGCTAATCATTATATTGTCATTCCAGTTTCAACAGACTTCTCCGCGATATGCCAGGCTATTGGAATGAGCGTGAATATAGCTGAACATTTGCTGGCTGATCAATATTTACCCAGGAACACTTTTGTACACCTGACAAGTACCTTCACAAGGTAGATTGTTGGCACGGCTTCCTTCTCACCTATTTCATCGGTGTCCCACTGAAACAAATAACTTCATTTATGAAAACCAGCATGGCATGAGAAATCCATGCTCTGATTGTCTCTCCAGCATAATTTTTCTCACCCATCTAGTGTAGTTCTGATATAATTTCCCTCCTGTCTGTATTGCAAGCATTTTCATAGCTGCAGTATTTTCTAACAGGAACCCTGTGACTTTCCTTTGCAGGTAATGATCTGTTAAGTCCTGTTGCTGACTCTGGAGATAGGTACATGGCTGCGTTCACCAGCAGAATGCAACATAACATTATGGGAAGCCAGTCACTGGGCAAACAAATTATTTCTGACTTTAGAAAAAGTGGGATCTACAAGGCATTGTTTGGTTCTGCGGCTTGATTATAAAGGGAAGCCTTATCATAAGCAAGTAACAGAAGTATTTCCTTGTCTGGTTCAGGTCATATCCCTCCCACCCCCTTCACTTTGTGTCCACCAATGGCTTCTCCTCCAAACCCGGCGTGTTTGGAGTCACACACGGCGTGTGTGACTGTGCGGACAGTCACACACGCCGTTCCCCAGGGCTCTGTCCTTGGCCCCCTGCTCTTCACCCTCTACCCTCTCCCCCTGGGCGACACCCCCCACTCCGCCGAAACTCTCACCCACGCCTTTATCACATCCAGACTCGACTACAGGAACTCTCTCCTCGTCGGCCTCCCCAGCTCCTCCCTTCACAGGCTGCAGATCATTCAGAACTCTGCAGCTCGTGTTCTCTCCCGTACCAGGCTTCATGACCACATCCCTCCCACTCTCGCCCGTCTCCACTGGCTCCCCATCCCCCAGAGGATCAAATTCAAGATCCTCGTCCTCACTTTCAATGCCATTCACGGCCTGGTCCCCGCCTATCTCTCTGACCTACTGTCTCCCTATCAGCCTGTGCCCACACCCTCCGTTCAGCAGCCTCAGGCCTGCTCCACGTCCACCTCCCTAACCCCCCAACCATCGGCGGCCGGGCTGTCAGCCTCTCTGCTCCCACACTGTGGAACTCCCTCCCGCAATCCCTTTGCCTCACTTCCCCCCTTTCCTCCTTCAAGGCTGGTCTTAAGACCCTTCTCTGCTCCCTTCCTAACTCTCCCACTTCTCCTATTTTCCTTCACCCTATCCTGACCCTCTTGCCCCTGCACTCCCCCCCCCACCCCCCCCACCCAACCTCCCTCTGCTCGGGTCCTGATCTGACTGTTCAGCTCCTTGGGACGTCCTCCCGATGTGAAAGACGCTCTATAAATGTCATTTTGTTGTATTTGTGTATCTGTAGGCGTGGCATTTGAATAATTTGATTATTTGCTTCCGTTTGCGGCGTTGCTGTGGACAGTCTCCACTTCTCCTCTTTGCCGCATCCATATGTACCGACATTGTAAGTTAATCATGTCCCCTGCAGTGCGAAGACTGTATGGCATGTGCGGTTATATGAATGGATATGTCAAGTGTGATCCTTGTGTTCTGGCTTTCTTCCAAAAAGGCTGACAATATTTTGGCACCAGAATGTAGTACGTGGGCGTACAACCTACTTTACTGATAGTTAAATGGGACTATTAACCCTCCATAAAGAGTAGTTTACACCTGGCGAATTTCTCTGCAATCCATCACCACGTGGGATCTACAAAATGGTTTTCTCTGATTCTGCTTTGACTGGCATCGTACAGTCATTTCAATGTTTTTACACACGCCAGCAGGCAAATACTCGTGTGAGAAAAACTAATAGAATAGTCGGGACAATTTTCCAGTATTTCTTCACGGAATTTTGAAATGAAGAAAAACATTCAATTAAATAAACAACAAGTACTGTATACAAGTACACATGACACATTAACTTAAAGGAACCCAGCTTGATACCATGACCTAATAAATATCTATTTTGTGACTCTGGAAGGGATTAAAATCTAACAGCAGGACTACTCAAATGTAAGATAAATCAAGTATAGTGATTGTGGAAAGCCGAGGGTTTGTTGCATTTGATAGGCACATCACTTCAAGGCAATACAGTACTGTAACCAAACATTCCTAATACAATGTTCAATATAGCTTTAACATATTCAAATCTCCATAACAGAAATGCAATTGGTTGCATTGGAATATTTCCTAATTTCAGAGTAATAATAATTCTACACGTGCTCTCAAAGCAGGACTTTACTGTAAAGTGTAATTTTGTAGGCAAACGTGGCAGCCAGTTTACATAAAGTAATGGTCCACAAATAGCCACAAATTGAATAACCAATTTCATCTGAGGGATTGTTAGCCACGACATAGGGAGAAACTTACTTCTCTTTTCTAATATTGTCGTGGGATCTTTATCATCTTCCTGAAAAGGCACTGTGGACAGGACCAGGGTTTTAATATCTCATACTAAGTATCTGACAATCCAAAATTCACCCAAGAAATGCAGCACATTCCCACCACTGCAATGGGGAGGCAACCTGGACTATACGAGTTCAGTCTCAATGGGAAGATTGAACATCCACAGACTCAGAGGAGAGAGTGAGACTAACAAAACAATGACAATGCTGCCAAAAATTCTCACTTTCACTTTCATTACTTCTCCCCTACCTCCCTGCTACAAATGGTCATTGTGTTTCTTCCCTGTTACAAAAGTTCATTAACACCAAGCAAACAACATTCAAAATGATCTTCCTCTCTAAACTCTACTATGCAAACAGTAAACTCCTGATAACTCATCGCTCCAAGGATAAAGAGTTCAGTGACAAGTTATCCACAGTTGTGAGTTAGGCATTTGTATAAATATATATATAAATAAATACAATGTGGCTATTGGCAGCAATAATGACTTAAATGGTAGTAATGAGGACGATGTGAGGATCACATTATCAGGCGTTCCTTGTGTTCCCCATTAAGAGGCTTCCAACAGTACTTAAACAAGCTCCTTTGCCATATATGCATATACTGTACAGTATTGATCAATTCTTTTTAACAGCGGTTTTGAGGCTCAGCGTGGTAACTGAATTTGTGTTGCTAACATTGTTCTCTGCTCCTATCTAACCAATTCAAATCATTTATTACCATTAGAATACCTCACGTGTTCAAAGGTTCATTTTGATTTTTTTTTTTTTACCAGCCTTCACCATAATAATAATAATTTTTTAAAATCCCTTGCATTTGGTATTGCACCTTTCACATCAGGAGAACTTCACAAGACACTACTAGGATACAAGCAAGGTGGAGTGACTGTGTTTTGTGGACAAAACACAGCAGCCAATTTTTGCATAGCAATGTCCCACAAACAGCCATGGAACAAATGACCAAATCCTCTTTTTGGGGGGTGGGAAGATGGGCATTGTTAGAAAGGGAGACATTCCCTTCTCTTTTTGAATAGTACCATGAGATCATAAACGTCCAAGTGAACAGGCAGACTGGACCCTAGTTTAAAATCTCCTCTGAAGGATGGCATCTCCCACAGCACTGCATTTGAATGTCAGTTTGGACAATGTGAGTTTAAAATAACAACAGACTACATTTGTACAGCGCCTTTCACAGTGGGAGGATGTCTCATGACGCTGGACAGTCAGGGATTTGGACTAAAGCAGGTTGGGATTAGGAAGGGCGGAGGGAGGGGAGTTGTAGGAGTTTGAAGGTGTCAAAGTGATGGGTCTTGAAACGTCCCTTGAAGGAGATTTTAAAAAGTGCTCCTAAGGAAAGAGTTCCCCATTGGAAAAAGTAGTTGGCAACATCCCGAGAAGTGAGACCAATGTAAATCACAATAACTCTCAAGATCTCATCTCTGATGCAATCGCTTAGAATAATAATAATCCTTGCATTTGATAAAGCGTTTTTCACTTCTTCTAGATGTCTCAAAGTGCTTCACAGACTATACTGTAAAGTATATTGACTGTATATATGTGTGTGAAATGCACCTGCCAATTGCACACAGCTGTATCCCACAAACAGTCGTGAATTTAAATGACCAATTTTTTTTGGAAATTATGGGCGTGTGGAGTAAGGAAACTTTCCCATGGTTTGACTGTTTCCTTGTAATTTGTCAACGCCAATTTCAGCACATAGGAAACTCAAGCCGCAGCCCAATTACGGCATGAATCTAGCCTTGTATATAGCCTTGGCAAGCACACTGACTCACTTTTTATGGTTGTCAATGTAGAATCTCCATCATGTCTCATTGAAGGAATGCTGTGCAAATCATATATATTGGATCTTTTCCATTTCCAGCATTAAACCAATGAACAATTTCTTTACTTGGCTTGAAGTCAATTGTCATTAAATTTAGAACAAGCTGAACAGTATTAGACAATAGTGGGGTCTGCCTTTTTTCTATTTGCTGCTCTTCATATCAGTTTTTATTTTTCCATTTTGGGCCATCAATTTCCACAATGTCTGTCCAAAACATTAATAAAAAGAATCATCCTTGTGTCCAATATTAACATGATCCTTCGCAGATATTTGAAAGTATTATTTAAGATTGGACACTATTTCAAAATAATTGAAAACGGGAAGGAAGTTTCTCCCGCTGCCCTAGTCAATATTCCCCCAAACAAAAGTTATTGTTTCGCCCACAAATATACAGTCATTTTACAGTATATTCGGTGAAGTGCTCTGAGACATCTAGAAGATGTGAAAAGCGCTATATCAAATGCAATGATTATTATTATATATGTGGGTGAAACGCTGCAGACAATTGCACACAGCAGTGTCCCACAGTCATGGATTGAAATGACCAATTTTTTGTGTCCTAACTGGCTAATTATTTTGCAGTGTTAGAATACTTTGATGATCCAATTTAGGTTTATAAATGTGAAAAGCATTAAGTCAAGTTCTAGAGTGTGAAATTGTGAAATAGTCCATGGAAGAGTGATTAAATTGCATAAAATTGGTTTTCAGTGTTCAATCCACACGAACTGACACTAGTAACTAATACATTTATAGTACCAAAGGTACCTGCAGAGGGGGAAACATTAACCTTGGGATACTGTGAGGCTGTGTAGCTCAGTGGTTAGAGCACTCGCCTTACAAGCGAGAGACCTGGGTTGAATTCCAGGACAATACCTTGCGCAAGTTTTCTTCCTCCACATGAGTGATAATAATCCCTCAAAACAAACCAATAATAATTTGGTCACTCATTCCACGACTGTTTGTGGGACACTGCTTGGCTACTGCGTTTTGTCCAGAAGATGTACAGTCAATTCACTTTACAGTATATTCTGTGAAGCGCATTGAGACATCTACAAGACGTGAAAAGCGCTATATCGAATGCAAGGTTTATTATTATTATTATTATGCAGATGGTTTCCAAAAAAATCAACGCCAATTGAACAGAAGTAGTTAGGTTCAGGCTTAAAAATGAGTCCACAATAACACATCAGAACTGACCTAACATCCAAGGGTTTGGGAAACATTGATATTGTTCTATCCAAGAGTGTAGAGACAAAAAATAATGGTCAGTATGAGTTTCAAAGCAGTAGCTATTGCTTCACAAATTTGATTCCAGTTCTTGGAGATGAGAAATTCACTTAACTACGGTATTTAGAAAGCATTTTTTTTAAAATCTCAATGTGTTGGGATTTTAAAGGGATGAAAATAGCTTGTAAATATAGATACTGTATATAGATATAAATAAATTATGATCAAAAAGAAATATCCTAATGGAGAAAGCAGTAGCTAATGGTGACTCTTTCCAGGTCACATATCACATAGATCGTTCACAATATGATAGAAGACAGTACATCTTGTATCAAAGAGAGTACCTCTTGTAATACTGTACTGAGCTCTAATTTGCACAATTTGTTCATAATTTCTTCCAAATATTCATCCCAACGGGCTCAATATGCCACCTCCCTACTGTTGGCCTTCCTAACTCTTCCCTCCTCCAGATGCAGATTATCCAGAACCCTGCAGCTCATGTCCTAACCTCAGAACTCCACTTCACTTCAGCAGTTACCACAAAACCTTCTTTCATTGACGATCTCGCTTCATGGAGGTCAAAATTTGAATGAGCATCTCAGCAGAATTCTACAAGCTCACAAGACTTGTCTGGGTGAAGAAGACCTGTGCCAGTTGTTGATTTTACTCTACATCAAAGAAAAGAAGCTTGTGAAACTGTAGTACATGATCTGATTTATTTAATGCTGAAATTTGCACTTCTTTAATGCATTATCTTCCGTAATGGGTAATATGCAGGATTTTCTTAGAGCTGATGAGCTGATACAGGCCAACTAACTTTGTTCATTAGCATTTAGATGGGTAGACCGGCCACGGGGGGCAAATATTCTTTATACTCGGTTCCATACTCAGTTTCGTATTCAAACTTGGAATTGACTGATGATGTGAAAATAAAATCAACAGACCTCAAGCAAGACATGATCGGAAGGAAATTGTTTCCCCCCCCCCCCTTCCCCATTGTAGCAGATATGTGAAATAGACATCTAGCGAAAAGCATTTTGTCTTATGTCAATTTATACTTTTACACAGAAGCTAATAAATGTCTTACATAATTTACGTTCACACAAAAAAATACATTTTACACAAAAAACTAACTTCACTGTACTGTGTAAATAACTGTAGCTTTCCTCTTGTGTAAATAAATGGCTACGGTTTAATTAGTCTGGATCTTGGGTGTATTTGATAGGTTAGATATAGCATTTAAAAGGCAAAAAATTACTTTTCCACCTCCTGTCCATGATTAGTTACTGTGGCTGAACATGGACAAGATGGAAGCCATCCTCCTTAGTTTACATCAACATCTACTCCTTAGTTACATCAACATCAACATCCACCCCCCCACCCCCCAACAGCTATGAGGAGAGGCTAGATAGGCTAGGGTTATTCTCTCTGGAGCAGAGAAGATTGAGGGGAGACCTAATAGAGGTTTATAAGATCATGAGGGGTTTCGACAGGGCAAATAGAGAAAAACTATTTCCACTCGTGGGTGAATCTGTGACTCGTGGTCACAGATTTAAAATAGTTTCAAGGCGAAGTAGAGGGGAGCTGAGGAGAATTTTTCTCACTCAGCGAGTTGTTCGAATCTGGAATGCATTGCCTGAAAAGGTGGTGGAGGCTGATTCGATAACAACTTTTAAAAGGGAATTAGATCTTTATTTAGGGAGAACAGGTCTATTAGGTTATGGGGAGCGGGCAGGGCAGTGGGATTGAATCGCTCTTTTCAAAGAGCCGGCACAGACTAGATGGGCCAAATGGCCTCCTTTTGTGCCGTAAAATTCTATGCATCTATGAATCTTCTCACTTGCAGTCCTGACTTAATCTTCCCAGTTTCCCCTTCAGAACTCACTGAGCCTGTCCCATGTGGGGCAAAAAGTTCAATCCCCAGCTGTTCTCCTTATCCCATATCTAATCTCTGGGTGTATTAGGGGATATAGGAAATGAATGGGGCGTTATAGATTTAAAAATCTGCCATGATCTAATGGGATTCAAAGATCTTCCATGATCTAATAAAAAGATGAAACAAGATGAAACAAGCTTCTTGAGCTAAATAGATTCTCTTGTTTCTATGTTCCACGGTTTATCTGAGTAAGAGAGCTTCATTGAACCTTTTAAATAATAGGTGTAAAAGTTAATAATTTTAATAAATTGCTCTGTCCAATCCGACTGTCATTTTGTTCTTCTGGTCCCCTGCTCCATGTCTTGACTTGTGAATTTTGGCTGCCACCCTGACCTGGACTCACACAGACAGGACCATGCCATATCCTCCCGACGTGAAAGGCCATTTATAAATATCAATTTGTATTGCATTTTCAAATTACACAAAATGCAAGGAATTGTGGAATATTTTTAGCAATTTTTCATTCTCACTTTTCTAAATTTCTTCTTTTTAAAAACAGCATTGAATTCATTATTTAAACTTTCCCAATAGAAACAGTGCTTTCTGATTTATGTACTTATCAGCAACTTTCATTTACTTAAAAGCAATGACTATTTCAATGTTCAATAAGTTGCAACTCAGTAATTTAGAGTTTCCAACCACAATGTTCTGATAATCCTGCATTCGGGAGGATATCTTAAAGTACTACACAGTATTTTAATGTAATGTGTAGTGACTGTATATTTGTGGATAAATGTGGCCAGAACCACAGTCTTTTGATTTAGAGGCAATAATAATACCAACTGAGCCAGGCCTTTGTTTGGTCAGCTGGGTAACTAACAGTATACATGCCTCTGATAGTAACTATCAAACTTAAATGTACCCAAACCAAACTGAGAGTTCCATCCCCGGAAGAATTGTCCCATTGAAAGCAGCCTGGCACCTAAATTACTGGGGCTGAAATTTTAACATTCTGAAATAGTACATTAATAAGAAACCATAACATATATCTTCTCTCCGATTGTGTCCTAAAATATGACAGAAATACTCACCTCGTGGCTTTAATCTTTGAAAGACTTTGGTGCTAAATAAAATCTTTACTCAGCTTGTTCTGATGCTGAGCGTTTGGAATGTCTGAGCACATTCTCAAGGTTTCTTTTAGGGTAGACTTTACATGTTAAGGTACACATCCCACATCCGTAAAATATGGACTTTCTATTCTTGCTTTTAATTTTCACACATTTCCAAGTGAAAGTTAACTATGTTTTTCTTTCTATAATAAGCTACAGCTCTCCACATATATATTCATGCCCCAAGTTTAACCAGGAGAGCAAGCATGTTTTCATCTGTGCAAGGAATTGCAATCCTGGTTTGAATACGTTTTTGATCTGCTTATCTTTAATCCTGCATTTCATTTGTCTCTTCCCTCAAGCTGTTTAGCACCTGAAACACCGCTTTCAGTAAATTAAGGACAGAGGCCACGTACAAATAACTTCTGTAGCGATGCGTTTGCTCCTGTTTAAATGTTCCAATTATAGAAGCTTATCTCCTTAAAATACCCTTCTAGAATGCAATTGGGGAATTAAATAGCATATACTGTATTGAGATTAGGAACTATGGTATATATAGTATAGTATATATGCATATGATAGTGACCTTAGTCTATGACCATGATTCCCATCAATCTAACAACAGAAGCTAGGGTCACAATACTGATACAGTATTAACGTGTCATGCAAATTGTTTTGATCTCAATCACCAATATTAAAAATATTTTCAAAATGAATAACATTTAAAATTGGAGTTCTCCTAGGTTAAGCTCGCTTTATATATCATCTTCATAATGATCACATTTAATTTGACTCAGTTCCAACAGGATCACTCAGAGTTTACACTCTGTTTGTCTGCCGTGGTAGTGATTTTCCTGTTTCAAATACTGTACCAAACAAATTTATACATGTCCTGTACAGTCCTACTCAATTATCTCAAACTTGTTTATGTTGGCAAAGAAGTGACTTCAAACAGGAATACTAACGGCTTATTATCTACAACATCAACAACAAATCACATTGTACAACGCCTTTCACATCAGAAGGATGTCCCAAACTGAGTTACATTGACAAAACCCTACCATACTTATTTTGATAAATTATTCAGGTCGGTAACAATACTGTATTAAAGGCTTCGTATTATTACTACTTTAGTCAACAATGTACTCTTAAATTACTTTTTTTAATTTACATGACTGTTGGTAAATATATTAACAAACTTTTTGGACAAAGAGTAACAAAAGCATGTATATAAAGGGTTCAAGAATTTTAATCACTGAATATCTATTGTCCTCTTGTTACCGTTGCCTGAACTAGAATGGTCCCCAACATGTCAGCATAAGTAGGTAGGGCTGTATATGTATACATTTATTTTATACAGAGAGTCTGCCATCTAGCAGATAGAGTAGCCAAATAAATAATAACAATCCTTGCATTTGAGGTACCTCTTAACTCTTCTTCGAGACATCTCAAAGTGTATTTTAAAGTGAATTGACCGTATATTTGTGGGCGAAACACGGCAGACCTTTGCAAACAACAGTGCCCCACAAACAATCTTGGATTGAGTGACCAAATTATTATTATTTTTCTCAAACGATTGAACTTTATGAAGAATTAAAGACTGTTCAATCGACTAACAACCAGGTTCCTATTTACTACTCACATAAACTGAGGCATGTGAAGTAAGGAAACTTAACCTACTACTGTATTTCGTCAAGCCCGGGAATCAAACCCATCTATCACTTGCGAGGTGCGTGCTCTAACCAATACGCTCCTTGTCTCCATGTATATTGATTAGAGCATTCTTTTCCAAATAACCCAGTTACTCAGACTTCAACAGCTTTGAGTTTGTTGAAGAAAAAGAGAATCCGCAGCATGTCTTGCAACCCTTATATTGAGATACCCAACAGGGAATGGGTTCAATGAAAAAGATGATTCACAATTGAAATGGAGTTTTCTGGACAAATTTAAAACCAAAGGTAAGGTTTTTTTTTTTTGAAAGAGGTGCATTAAACAGGGATATGAACTGCTGTTGTTTTTTGTGATGATAGAGCAAAGGAAGGCAGTCAGACAGCAAGTTGGAGTCAGGGAATGGAGAGTGATTACTAAAAAACAAGACTGGCCGTATAGGGTGGGACAATACTGTGAAATGTTAGATCTTGATATTGATGTCTTTTTTCTTTTGAAGGGATTATTATCCCTGAGGAAGCGATCTGCCAATCAACTAACAACCAGGTTCCTGCCTGTTGCTGAGTAAACAGAGCCGTGTGGAGTGAGGAAACTTGTCTAATATTTTGTCTTGCCCAGAAATCAAACCCAGGTCCTCTCACTTGCAAGGCCTTAACCAATACACTACAGGATTCCATGTCAGGTCAGAGGTACTATTTCAGAATGTATAAGCAGTATAAAGCATGCACTAGTGTAGATGAAACACACAGGTTACACTATTTGGAGAGATATATGTTAAGAATTTTATTACTTTATCTCTATATACAGTATGTTTTTTTAAAACAACTGTTGTCCTTTCATGCAGTATCATTCTGCAAACACTTACGAAAACTATACCCAATCTGTACAGCCTTTTTTTCATTTCATTTCCCTCAAAAAGCAAGCATATAAATCCTTACCATATAGTCTTTCACGCATACAATCATTATCATATACTTTTGCATTTTACTAACGTTATTATTGCATGGTTATTTACTTTGGAAACAGAAAAATCACAAACAACATTTATCATTGCATAAAATTCACATTAGTAAATGAATTGGCGTGCTTCCTTCACTTGGATAATCTATAGTCCTTTACTTAGCTCTTTTGTGTCCAGATGTTTAACCCTGAGAATTTTAAAGTGCAGTAAATAAATAGTACGCAAACTCCAATGGAAAGCAGGGAAACTAACGAATACATAAAATAAACAGTAAATCTGTTTACTTTGCTGAACCATTCTCAACAGCTGTAGCGGTATAAACTGTTTCAAGGTTGTGGATGCTAGAGGCATCTGTGGTGTAATCACTGGCACTGGAACTAGTAACCGGAGAGATACTGGTTATGAACGAATGCATCCTTTGAGCGTACATGTCTCGAATATTAACATAAGGTAAATCAGAACAATCATCTTTCAGTTCTAAATTACAGTTGTCGATATCAGCCATTTTATGTCTTCGGTAGTATTTGGAAAATTTATTGAAAATGATAGTGATTGGTAAAGCCACTACTAAAATGCCACAGATTATACAGACACTGCCTACCAGTTTGCCCAATAGAGTGACAGGGTATGTGTCCCCATAGCCAACTGTGGTCATGCTAATGGTCGCCCACCACCAGCACATGGGGATGCTATGAAGTCCCGATTCCTCTTCATGTTTTTCCACAGAATAGGCCAGGACGGAAAATATTGAAATTCCAACTGAGAGGAACAAGAGCAAAAGTCCGACTTCATGGTAGCTGTGTCGGAGTGTGGCTCCCAGCGAACGCAGCCCCACTGAATGCCTGGCCAGCTTGAGGATACGAAATATCCTCATCAGACGCAAGATCTGGATCACTTTACCCATGTTCTCCAGCTCCTCGCTGCCCTCATCCATTGTCTCTACTGCCAGAGTGATGTAGAAGGGTAGAATCGAGACAAAATCAATAATATTTAATGCGTTTTTGAAGAATTTCTCACGGGATGGTGCAACTAGAAGCCTCACTATAAACTCTGTGGAGAACCAGGTAATGCACAAAATCTCCAGAACTGCCAGCACAGGGTCAACTATCTCCTTATCGTTCTCATCAAACTGTTGGAACTCGTGCATGCTGTGAATGCACATGGCTACAATGGATGTGAGTACAACAGATAGGGAAGCCACTGCTATGATTTTGGCTGAGAGAGAGTGACCGGGATTTTCTAATCTGACCCACATGGCCCTTCTTATGTTTCCACACCGAGTGTCATCAAATGTATCCAGGTTTTTGACCACGGACGCCAGTTCCTCAAAAGAAGAATCAATGCTGCCCTCGTCGCTCCTCTGATCCCAGTCATTGTCCACCACATCCTCTTTCCTCTCTTGATACCTGTTGTTGCAACAGGAGTCAATGAATAGTTCATTAATCCCCCAGTATTCGATCTCTTGGCAGAAGGAAAACACGCAGAGCTCTTCCATGACGTGAAGTTTTCCCGTATAGTAAAAGTTCAACACATATCGGAACAAACAGGGATTCCGATCGAAATAATATTCTTTGTCCACCACATTATAGTCATCGCAAAGCTCTAAAATAGCTTCTTCCGTATCGCAATTCAGTAATTTTCCAAGTCTGGTTTGAGGAAATTTGAGGAGGGTACTTTGGTCCACTCTTTGCTTGAATCCTCCCACGTTTATATTAACAAGTTCTTGATCTGCCGCAGTCCTTCCAAACATCTGCCCGTAAACCATGTCGGCGAATCCTTACCACGTTGCCAATTCCAGTTAAAACTCCATCTGGGCTCGATTCACTCCTAGAACACATCAGCAATTGTTACTTCACATTGTCCATATTAAGAAGTAAAACACACTTTAATACCAATCTATCTATTTGAAACTAATCTTATAAGTAAACTAGATGTGTCAGTACAGCTTTGCTTGCAAACCAGGAATCCAATATGGAATGTAGATTGACACACAAACATTTTCTATACTTATCTGGGAGGATAAAAATTACAACTTAAAAATTGTAATTTTGTTGTTGTTGGTTTGGCTTTGTCTCTGTGTTTAATTTTGTTGGAGTGGGCACTGTCCAATACCACACACTCACCCCACCAAGCCAGACCGGAAACTTGGCGTCTTGTTTGACCCTCAACAATCCTTTCTAACCGACATCCGTCCCATGTTCTGCTCTACCTTGCCCCACCTCCGCAACATCACCTGGATCCGCCACAGTCTCACACTGACCGCAGGCTACCGAGACCCTGTTTCATAACATCCAGGCTCGACTACACACGTGCCCTGCTGTCAGCTTCCCCAACTCCTCCCTCCAGAGGCTGTAGGTCACTCAGAACTCTACAGCCTGTGTCCTCTCCCTTCACAACCCCATCACTCCCATCCTTGCCCGTCTATACCGACTTCTCATCACAGAGGATACAGTCCAAGATCCTGGTTGTCACCTTCAAGCCCTCCATGGTCCTGCTCCCTCATACAACCTTCTAACACTCTCTCCGCTCAGCAGGCTCCAGCTCGCTTCACGCCATCCACCTCACCCTCGCCACCATTGGCGGGCATGCCTTCAGCCTCTCTGCTCCCACCCTCTGGAACGCCATCCCACAGTACCTCCACCTCACCAGCCTCCTTCTAGACTTGTCTCTGTTCAACCCTACCTTTGGTCACCCTCCTTCGCCTCTGCCCTTCACCCTCCCCAATCCCACCCCAAGCTCGAGTCCAAAACACTGATTGTGCGGCGCATTGAGACGTCCTCCTGACGTGAAAGGCAGGATAACAAATGTCATTGTGTTATTGTTATTGTGTTCCTGTTGCTGGGCTATGTGAATGCTCAGTGATGAAGAATGTCACAGTGCCATAGTCAACTAATACAACCACCAGGTGTAACTGCACTATGCATAGATACGTGGGGATTGCTCTGTGACGCACAAGGCAACACGCCACTTTCACTCAGCAGCTGTCAGGTGTAACTGCAGCACAAAAAAACGCGAAACCAAAAATAACTCCTGAACGACAGAAGATACCACAAAACAAATATGCCCATGCCACTCCCAGGATCAAGACCTTTCCAATGAGGTACAAATCATGTGTCTACATCAACCGGTTAATGAGATACTTCTTGATGAGCAGACAGACATTGTTGTTTTATTAATGTGGATAGAAGAAGGTAGATAAAATAAATACAAGAAAACTTATCTATCACCAAATGCTGAAACAAAGAAATTGATCTTTTTTTCATTTTTTTAAAAATAAAACACAATATTGCAATGCATAAAATGCTAATAAATGTAAAACAAAACATAATGTAACCTGCGGTCTGAATTTCTGCAATGTAGTAACAAAATAATAATAATCATGGCCTTTGACATAGCGCTTTTCATGTCTTCTAAATTTCTGAAAGCACTTCACAGAATTTACTTTAAAGTGAATTGATTATATATGTGGGTGAAATGCAGCAGCCATTTGCGCACAGTAGTGTCCAACAAACAATCATTTCTCATTTGTATGTCATTTGTATTTGCTTGTCATTTGCATTGACCAAATGTTAAACAAAGTGAGCAGAATACCCCCCTCCCTCTGTATGCTGGAGTTGACTGATGTCTTCACGTTACTCCAAATGATAATATAATTTATTTGAGGCCCTTTGTTTATACTGTCAAATAACTATCTGTTATGAATATTTGAATACTGTGCATCTGAATGTTTGTACATTGCAGACAGAATTATTTGAGCTGGGATTATGTCAATGCATGTACATTATATGTTTTTCTAAAATAAAGTGAATACAGATTATTTAAATCTAAACAGCACTTCCCAAACAATTTTGCCCAGATTTTCCTCATGCACTCTGAATTAGCCTCTGCCCCTCTGTGCTGCAGAATGTTTGTTTGTTGCGAGTGAATAATTCATGCTTAAAATTTATTTAGCAGGTTACTGGAAGCAGGAATTTGGCCCACTCAGTTCCTGTTAACTCTGCAATGCAAACTCCTAACAAATAAAGTGGTCTATCCTTTCTGAGCTTTGGGACATCTTTCAGATATATAAGGCACTGTACAAATGCTCGTAATTTTTGTAACTACTTAATACACAGTCAATTCATTGTACAATATATTCTGTGAAGCGCTTGGAGACATATAAGGCCATCAAATGCAAGGATTATTATTCATTTATTGTTGTTGGTCAACAACAACAACAACTTTGATGTATACAGCGCCCTCCATGTCCGACAGCGTCTCAGAGCGCTTCACAGTAACGGATCCCGGGACCGAGCCAGGGGCAGGGGCAGAAAGGTGACCAAAAGCACGGTCAAAGAGAAAGGTCTTCAGTTGTGACCTGAAACTGGGAAGAGAGGGGGGCGAGGCGAAGAGAGCGAGGAAGGGAGTTCCAGAGCCTCGGGGCATAGTGGCTGAAGGCACGGCCGCCGAGGGTGGAGCAGAGGACTCGGGGGGACATGGAGGAGGCCAGACCCAGAGGAGCGAAGGCAGCGGGTGCTGGGTTGGGGGGGAGAGGAGATCAGAGAGATAGGGGGGGGCAGAGGAGTGGAGGGATTTGAAAACAAGGGTGAGGATCTTGAAGTCGATCCTCTCTGGGATAGGAAGCCAGTGAAGTCTGGCAAGGACTGGGGTAATGGGGGAGCGAAGTTTGGAGTGGGTGAGTATGTGGGCGGCAGAGTTCTGGATTAGCTGGACTCTGTGGATTGTGGTGGAGGGGAGACCGGAGAGGAGGGCGTTGCAATAGTCCAGCCGAGAGGTGACAAAGGCCTGGACCAGGGTTTCAGTGGCTTTTGGGGTGAGGTATTGCCGGAGACGGACACTTCTTGTCCTAGTAGGGAGTGGTAGGACAAGAAGTGGGAGCTTATCAAACCATCCTTTCAATGGCAAGTTGTGTTGTTTTTGTTGGTTAAATTATCGTGGTACCCTACACACATGCTGGGGTCCTCAAGCTTTGGTTCTGGCCAATCTGTACCAAAAACTCCCCAGGATTAGGTAATCAGGATGTCTCCCTCCAGTGAGAAAGTGTGCATCCCATTACAGACGCAGGGGAGTTTTTATGTGTAGATGGCATGTATATAAAGGTGGGAGGCTCTATCTGGTTTGGATAAAATATAGCGATAGGTTTCCACATGTGTCAGACACCTGACTGACCCAAAAAAATATTTAGAGGCAACTTTCTGTAAGGATCCCCTGAACAAAATGACCTCCACTTCAACACTGTTCACATCTAACAATGTTTCATTCTATAAACCAGCTGCAAAACCACAAATTGAAACAACAAACATTTCCATATGTTTTGTTGATTTCATTAACACGACTCCACACATCCCACTTCCTGTTAATGTTCTATGCTTTGCTTTTGCCATCTATTTCTTAATCCGGGTTAATGTTTCCCTGCGACTAAACGGCACATCAGTAAAAGGTTACTTTCTCGTCAGTCATCTGATCCACAAAAGGTCCATCCCAAAAGGTTATGTGTAACAAACCATTTCAACTGAGACAGATGCTACATTATTTGCACCAAAATCAAGAAATGTTTTTGAACATTAAAAATATTGATGAATAGAACATCTAACAAATCTATCAGGTCTAACAAAAAAAATGACATTACAATAGACCAGGACCACACACAGTAGGATATTATTTTCAGAATTGGAAGTCTGGTGAAAACAACAATAATAAAATTACACTTGTACAGTGCCTTTCATGTCAGGAGGAAAGACAGTGGAGGATCGAACAAGACACCTAGGTTCCTGACCGGCTTGGTGAGGTTGAGTGTACCACCGTGGAGGTCGATGCTGCCAGCATCTGATGCGTGGAGACGCTAGCGTGAGCCAATCAGGAACGCCTCGGTCTTGTTGGGATTCAACCGTAGAAAGTTAGCTCTCATCCAAGACCTGATGTCTGACAGGCAGCCTGTCAGGACAGTAGTGGTCCTGGAGTCGAGGGTAGAGGCAGAAAGATAAAATTGGGTGTCATCCGCATACATGTGGAAGTTGACTCCATGTCTGCGGATGATGTCACCAAAGGGGAGCATGTAGATATTGAAAAGTAGGGGGCCAAGGACAGAGCCCTGGTGGCCGCCACAAGTGACAGTGCGGGGGCTGGAAGAGAAGCCGTTGGTAGCAACTAAGTGGAGACGGTGAGAAAGGTACGAGTCGAACCAGGCGAGGGCAGGTCTGTGGAGATTGAGCTGGGAGGAGAAGCGGTGTAGGAGGATGGAGTGGTCGACAGTGTCGAAGGCAGCAGAGAGTTCGAGGAGGACAAGGCGGCAGAGAGAGCCCTGATCACAGATGTTTAGAATGTCGTTAGAGACTTTGACTCTGTCCTATGGGCAGCATGGAAGCCGGATTGCAGAGGTTCAAAGAGGGAACGGTGAGAGGGAATTTGTTCTAGGGCCTTGAAGAGGAATGGGAGGTTGGAGATGGGGCAGTAGCTGGAGAGTAGGGATGGGTTCAGTGAAAGTTTTTTCAGGATGGGGGTGATGACAGCTGTTTTTAGAGGGGTGGGAACAGTGCCAATGGATAGGGAGAGGTTGATGATGTCAGTTAGGAGGTGGGGGCTAGGAGGTGGAGCTGGGAGATGAGGAGAGAGGTGGGGATAGGGGCGAGGGAGCAGATGGAGGGTTTTATTTTTAGAATGAGAGCAGAGAGGGCGAGGGAAGAGATAGAGTTGAAGGTGTGTAGTGGGAGGAGCGTGAGGCAGAGCTAATGGGGAGGTTGCAGTGGATGGGGTAGAGGTGGCTGAATGGATCCCCACAATTTTAGATTTGAGGAAGTCCAGCATCTCCTCGCAGTTGCAGTTGGAGGATAGGATGGGTGAGGTGTGGGAAGGTGGACGGAGGAGACGGTTTGTGATGGAGATAAGGAGCCTGAGATTGTCCTTTGACTCCAAGATTAATTTGGAGCAATAGGAGGACTTGGCGGAGGCGAGGGCGAAGGTCGGCCTCAGTGTGATCCAGCCAAATTTGCAGATGAACCATTAGTTTTGATTTGGTCCAGCAGCTCACATTTGTGCCTTAAGGGTTCGGAGGCAAAGTCCTTCTCTCAAACCATCAAATACTTGCTGGTTTTCCATAATAATTGAATTAACATCTAAAATTTCATAAAATTCTGAAAAACATTCCCCCACATAACCCCAAAAAATTCCTTTCATTAAAAACTTGAATTACTGGAAAAATGCTTTGACTTATAATTATACAATTTTTCCTATACATAGGCTTTGCAATGCATGCTTTCAGTCAGCAAACACTGGAACTATTTGTCATTCGTTAGAAGCATATCATCAGCTGCACATTTATCAAATGCCCTTAAGCCAATGACACCATGATTATTTGTTATTGGACATTCAACAACAAAATCCTTCCCAACAAAACAGCTTCAACTGTAAAACTAAACTGTAGCTACACTCACTATATGTGAGCCACAAATTTACAAATTAATCATCAAACAGCTCCTTCAAAGTAGGAAAGATGTCCCATTCATCCACCGTTTTCAAGCTGCAGCTTCAAAATCATTAAAAAAAAGCACATGCAGGATTTAATAATAAAAATAATCCTTGCATTTCAGATAGTACCTTGTCATGTCATTGAGATATCTCAAGGCGCTTCAACAGAATATATCATAAAGTGAATGGACTGTATTTTGTCGGCAAAATGTAGCTGCCAATTGCCAGTATCCTACAAACAGTCATAGACTGAGTGAAGGTTTTCTTTAAAGTAATTTTATCAGGTGATCAGTCGATCTGAAATTACTCACAGCCAAGACCTCCAAATGCCTTTAAAACTATGTAGCATATAAAATACTGTATATTCCATATGGCAATGTCCATATTACATTAATACAGTCAGGTCACAAACTACATTCTCAATGAATATTAATGAACTATATTTGTGGAGTCAGTCCTGTAACTCAGTGGTTAGAGCACTCGTCTGGCAAGCAAGAAACCTGGGTTAAATTCCAGGCGAAACCTTGCACACATTTTCTTATTCCACGCGCCCAATAATAATCCCTCACAAAAAGACAATAATAAATTGGTCATTTCAATCCACGCCTGTTTGTGGGGACGCTGCTGTGCGCAATTGGCTGCCGCGTTTCACCCACAAATATACAGTCAATTCACTTTACAGTACATTCTGTGAATAGCTTTGAGACGTCTAGAAGAGGTGAAAAGCGCTATATCAACTGCAAGTATTATTGTAATTGTTATTAATTATACCGACTGGTGGTTTAGTTTATTTATGTAAAGCACCAGTCTCTACCATGATTCCTCTGTGTAATTTGGCAAGGTAAAGATCCCTCATGTTATAAAAAAAGTCCAGTAAAACATAAATTCCCAGTCAGTGAGTACGTTTGAAGTGCTACACTGCCAGCACAGGTTAACAGTTTTTGCTGAACAATTTAACATATAAAACAAAACACAGAAGAAAAACGAAAAAAAACATCCATCAACTGACACCTAACCAAATGGTACAAACCGCCTCAAACATAGAGAAAGTCTTTGCACTCTCCTCCCCTCACTGCATGATGTGCAAACATTCCTTGGCTGGGTGGGGGGCAGCACTGATTTGAGATCACCCAATGAGGCGCCCAATGAAACAAGTGTAGGGGAATATAATAATAATAATAATAATCCTTGCATTTGATATAGCGCTTTCCACATCTTATCGATGTCCCAAAGCGCTTCACAGAATATACTGTAAAGTGAAGTGACTGTATATATTTGTGGGCGAATCGCGGCAGCCAATTGCCCACAAACAGTCGTGGATTGAAATGACCAAGTTTATTATTGTGGTTTTTTTGGAGGGATTATTATTAGGCGTGTGGAGTAAGGAAACGTGCCCAAGGTTTGGCCCTGACCTGCCTGGATTCGAACATAGGTCTCCCCAGCTTGGCCGGGCTCTCTAACCACTGAGCCACAGGATCTCCACACGATATAAAGCGAAAGCAAACAGATTGCTCTGGTATTTTACAATGTACACACCACACAATGTACACACCACACTGACCATGAGGTAGGACAGTTACAATTGCTAACCCACCATTGATATTTCTTGAAAATCTCTAAAGGCAGAATCTAGAGGCCAGGAATCCTTCCTGGTGAGGGGCTGAATCACATCTGTCTATTATTCTTGTGTATCCACAAAAACACACACTTTCAGGAAAGTATTGTTTGGTGACTTAACAAAGAGGATCCGAAGGTTAGTAAAGCTAGGGAGGGGGTGTGTGAGGGGTGGGAGAGTATGTGTCAATGTTAGTTGGGATAATATTTTATTCAGAGGAATACATGTTACAGACTGTTGCATATCACAGCCAGAGAAAAAAAATCCTATTTTATCTGTAGCCTTTTGTTTTTGTCCCAACAAACATCTGGAATTATTCACCTCTTTAACAACAACATGACACTTGTACAGCAGTACATGATATCTCACTTTAAAGGGTCTCTCTAACATCAGGGGGGTCATTAAACACTTCTGTGTAATAAAACTAACAACTTCCTGATCCTTTCCTATTCCCACAACAGAAGTATCTGAGCTGCCAGAGTGAACGTGAACTAGCCAAGAACATCCTACCTCTCTCTGTCTCTGCCTCTCTCTCTCTCCACACACACAATGCTGTAACTCTAAATCACTTCTGGGAGCAGAGCTGTGCAGATCCACACAGTACTGTACTGTACATGCGTTCAATTGGGACTTTATTCTCATTTCTTTTCACCTATTTATCTTTAACATTTCAGAGAGAAATGTTAATTGAAATGTTGTCTCTCTCTCTGGTCTCTCTCTCTCTCTGTCTCTGGGTGATGTTAGCTTATACCTGGTTTGAATTGACATGGTATTCACAGAACTGACACCTTTCATGGGTGGGCTGACTTGTTGTCCATTCAAAGTTTAGTCTCAAATCCAAATCTGTCTTAAATTCAACTCACAATATTGGTGGGAAAAGGGGACAATGTAGAAATCAACACAGTCTCTCCCCCTCTCTCTCTCTCTCTCTCTCAAGTGTGGCTTATATGGGAATACTTATCAAGGCAAATACACTTGTAAGAATAATGTAATCCTTCACATCAATTAGCAAAGCCGACACATCCCACTGTGACTGCGGAATTAACATCAAAACAGGGAAGAAAGGCTTACAGGGAAAACAAATTGGACAGAAAGTAGGAGCACTGGTTGGATTTACTGTGTATCCCATTGAGGGGGGGGGGGGGGGGGGGGGCAAGGCAACCGTCAGGAAATAACCCCCCAACCCTTACCATGCAGCTAACTTCTGATGTACAGCCAGAGGGAAGGTACTGAGGTTATACAGTGAGCAGGAGTGTGGGGGGGAATACTACCGTTTGCAGAAAAAAATCTATTTTGTTTAACTGATGACTTAGCGGGATCTGTGTTAATGTGAATGGAGTTTAATGTCAAATATTTCTACAGTAATACACACACACACACACACACAATTATAGTTCAAACTCCATTTACAATACAGTCGAGCAGCTTGTGAAGCATCTGAGATTTATAAACTTTTAAACACGGAAAGGAAAGCTTTACAAACCTCTCTCGTGGCTGTTTTTTGTCCAGAGGCTCAGTGTGAGGGTCAAGCAGCAGCAGCAGAGATGTGTGAAGTCCATGTGGCTTGTGGCACTGACCTGCAGTGAAGGTGGTTGGAGTCTGATCAGCCTGTACTGTACTGTACTGTACTGTGTGCTCAGGCTCTCAGCTCTGCTGTACTCAATGCCTCACACACTGGGCTCTGGGGATCAGAGAGACAGGAGGCGGAATGTGAACACACCATCTCGTGTTGTTGGCTGGCAGAGAACTCCCTACTCCGCGTGATTGGCTAGAGTTCTCCTCTCGCCTTGCTCCTTCCTCATTGGGAAACAGCCTGAACTCAAACCCTCTCTCAGCTCTCACAACATGGTACATAGATCACCCCCAACTCACTCACTCACTGCCTTTTACCAGAAACTAGTAAGGACTGAAACAAAGAATGTCTGTGTCATTAAAATGTTTGGTGATGGATGGATTCCTGGTGGACAGATGTTGGCTGTGGCGGTGGAATACATGACTGTGTGTGTGAGAGAGAGTAAGTGACAGAAAGGTACCATCCCCGTGTACAGTACTGCTCACATATCTGAATGTAAACAGCTGCAATTGTTGTGTGTTTTGTTTTCAATGATTATAAATTGAATGAAAAAGAAATTTCCAATCATTTAGATTGTGTGTAACTGATTGCAATGTTATTTAGTGTATCTATATGTGGCCTCCTCAATTCTTATTATTATGTAATGCATTATTATTATTGTTAAATGGTGTACTATTGCACAGGACCAATTCTGAGGTTAAAAGCTTGGATTTGTTGTGAATGGTACACTCCGATTAAATCCAGTCTCACTTTTGACTGAAACAGAAATATGCATTTGGGAAACAATTTTTTAAAATCTGGTCATTTCAATCCACGACTGTGTGTGGGACGCTGCTGTGCGCAATTGGCTGCTGCGTTTCGCCCACAAAATATACGGTCAATTCTTCACTTTGCAGTATATTCTGTGAAGCGCTTTGAGACGTCTGGAAGACTTTTGCTCTAAGCAATACTCTATAGGAGGTGCCGTATCGATTAGAGCATTTGTCTCGTAAACAAAAGGACTTTTTATACAATAATTAATAAGTTGATGACTCACTCCACAACTGTTTGTGGGACTTCATGTGTCAATTCACTTTAGAGTATATTCTGTGAAGCACTTTGACATGTCTTGAAGACATGCGTTATATCAAATGCAATGATTATATATATAATAAAAATGATGTGTGGTTAGAATTGTTACTGAAAGTACATGCATTCTTGTGATACTAGATTAATTGTGAGTCAGTCATAGTGTGAAAAAGAAATCTGACAAAGTTGAATAATGGGGAGAGCTCACAAGGAAAAATAAAATAATCCTGGCATTCAATATCACATCATAATCACAGCCTTTCACAGCAGTTCACATGATTAAAGCACTTCACATGATTCACCTTCAACTGGAATGACTGTGTATTTTGTAGGCAAACATGACAGTAAATTTGTCCACAGCCACATACCTCAATCAGTCAAAGTGAATAATCATTGTATCTGCCGAAGACGTGACAATATACAAGTTAATTCTAAATGGCTAGGAAACCTGATAATCAGGGGAACATATGCAGTGCACCTAATTAAATATCAAGTTCAAAGCCATTATTTTATATTAGCATAATTGCAAAATCACGTTGATTTTAAATGTCAAGCTGTTCACAGTTTGTAATCTTTGGGCTGCTGTGAAAACAAAGTCTTTATGAAGAATAGGATTTTTATCTATATTGTCAATCGTTAAAACAGATTTTGCGCAACACTCACTACATTAAAATAACAACGGCAACAACAAATTACGTTTCCACCTTTCACGTTGGGAGGATATTCCAAAGAGTGGGACATTTTATTGACATGGGACAGGCTAGGGCCCAAAATGGTACATTAAAAAAATCTTTCAAACTTTCAAAATCCTGGTTCGTGCAGAGTGTGTAATATACTGGGGAAAGAATCACATGGCATTGTTAGCAAAACTTTTGAGACAATGGTAGTGGTTCTGGTGATAGATATATGGTGAGAGCAAACTTTGGTATCCACATTATATCTATTTCCTACATTTACACATTTACAGCTACTCAGGTACACTTTATACACAGAGAGAATAATGAATCCCCAAGAGTATTTACAAAACAACGTCTCAGACAGGGGCTCAGAAGATCTTAATATCTATGAAATGGTATTTTAAAAATCCTTCAAATGCTACAGTGAGATTCTGGTCTTGAAGTCCAATATATTTGTTATTTTAGCGTATAATGATTTATTGAGCGTTTCCAGTATTGCAGTTATTTTGTTATTTTCCACATACTTGCTCCTTGCTGACCTGCTAACCTCATGTCCACTCCCTCTGCTCTGCAGACTCTGGCCTCCTCCTCATCCCCCTCCCTGGCAGTCCCACCATTGGTGGTCAGGCCCTCAGCCTCTCTGCTCCCACTATTTGGATTCCAGGGACCATCTGCACAGTCCCTTCACCCCCTCACTTGCCTACAGTAAATTTGTGTTCAAAACAATGAGGGTCTAAGTGATCAGGGCACAACATATTACAGTACATGTTTGTCATGCCTTCTCTAGTTAAATGTGTGTTGCATTCCAACACAACAAGAAAGTATCTGACAACAACAACAATAAAATTACATTTATAGAGCGCCTTTCATGTCTGGAGGACATCCCAAGGCACTGATAAGGCGCGGATTGTATTACACTGATCAGATCATATCCTTTCACTTCCCCTTGACATTTCCATTCAAAGCCCTGGAACTTGATAGGACGTATCCTGTCGCTCTGAATATATATATATATATATACATACACACACAGATATATATGTATATACTGTATATTGTCATATATTTCTAATATATATAGTACAGAAACATTATAGAATGTGTTACATCTATTATACAATAATTTGATATAACATTCAATCACACCAGGTGTAAATATATATTTTCAGAGCAAACAAATAGTTATTTATAAGCAAAAGTCTAGATTGGAATGAAAAGAAGTGGTCATGTATTCCTATTTGATACATAGGAAAAGAGACTTTCTAAATATTAATGCTGTACAGCCAGTAAACAATTCTAACAGAGATAGATGTCCTATCAATGCAGCTTTGATGATTGCATGCTCCTATTGTGAAGTTGTGCAACAAATCTAATGTACATGTCAATAAACCTGGATCAGCAAGTAAAGACTAATTCTGTATTTGCATCCAAGAGAGTGAGTTCCATCTTCCCACCAAAGCCACAAGTGTTTTGGCTCCCTCTTGAGGTTTTAAAAGAAACCACAAAGACAAATACATGCACGGTAAATTCTCTAGGCTTATATCATTGGGAACTCAGCAAAGGTAAACCCAAACTTTGTTTCTAATTCAAAAAGAATTTCAATTAATCAAATTAAAATCTAACCATTGTTTGACAAGCAAATTTAAAATGTCAATAACTCAAATTTAACAACAACAACAAAATTACACTTGTATGACGCGTTTCATGGCAAGGCGCTGGACAGTCAATGTTTCTGACCCGAGCTGGGTCGGGGAAAGGGAGGGTGGAGGGAAAGGGGGGAAGTTGGAGTGACCGAAGGGACGAAGACGAGAGTCTTGAGGCTGGATCTGAAGGAGGTGAGGAAGGGGACGAGGCGGAGGGACTGCGGGATGGAGTTCCAGAGGTTGGGAGCAGAGTGGCTGAAGGCTCGCCCGCCAATGGTGGGGTGGGTGGGTCGGGAACATGGAGCAGGCCAGAGCCTGCTGAGCGGAGGGAGGTGGGGGGCAGGTTGGTAGGGGGTTAGGAGGTCACACAGGTAGGGTGGGGCGAGGCCATGGAGAGCTTGAATGTGAGGACCAGGATCTTGAATTGAATCCTCTGGATGATGAGGAGCCAATGGAGTTAGGTGAGGTTGGGGGAGTTGGGGTCACGAAGCTTGGAGCGGTAGAGGACACGGACCGCAGAGTTCTGCATTATCTGCGGCCTGTGGAGGGAGGAATTGGGAAGGGCGTCAAGCAGGCCATTGGCGTAGTCGAGCCTGGATGTGATGACGGCATGAATGAGGGTTTAAGCAGAGTCGGGCAATATTGCGGAGGTGAGGGAAGGCAGAGCGAGTCACGGCTTGGATGTGGGGAAGGAAAGATAGTTGAGGATTGAACAAGACACCTAGGTTCCTGACTGGCTTGGTGAGGTTGAGTGTGCAACCATGGAGATTGATGATGAAAAATTAAAGAAATGAACGGAGAAATTATCTAGTTCATTCATTTTCTAAAATAACTCTCTTCCTTTTACTTAACAAACCCAATAGCAATGATATGTCATCTAGCAATAAAGCCCCATACAGTATTTATATTCATCAATCAGTTTGGATTCAGCCCCACCAAAATTATGAGGTGGTAGTTTCTCAGAATCAAACAGTACTTCATCTGAATTGTCATGCTGGTGCAGATATTTGCAAGTTGTCATCTGAATAGCAGTTCATTTCCAATGTTCACGAGATCACAAGATTGGTTCAGATGAAGAGGCCCTCCCTCCAGCCCAACTGGTACTCATTCATCCACAACACCCAGCCAGCTGTCCTTTTTTCAAATGAATCCCATGCCCTCACCTCAGCTACACTTCTTGGCAACCTGTTCCAATCGTGTTTAATAATAATAATCTTTCATTTACTTTAGCACCTTATAAGACCGTATCTTTGAGAAATCCCAAAGTGCTTCACAGAATATACCGTAAAGTGTGGTGACTGTATATTTTGTGAGCGAATTGCGGTTGCCAATTATGCAGAGGAGTGTCCTACAAACAGTCTTGGATTGCGTGACCACATTATTATTATTTTTTTAACGGGATTACTGAAGTGAAAGCAATCCGCCAATCGGGTTCTTACTTACCATTAGGTAAACAGAGTTATGTGAAGTAAGAAAATAATTGCTTCAAAAACAATATTAAAAAGTTGTTCACTCAAACTGAGAGTGTTTGTGGGACACTGCTGTGCGTAAGTGGCTGCCACAGTTCAGTCCAAAGTATATAGTCAATTCACTTTACAGTATATTCTATGAAGATATCCAGAAGCATGAAAAGATACAGTATCAAATGCAAGGAGTATTATTATATTAGTATAACCTGCCAAAGTTTCCACCCTGCCCAGAATTGAACCCAGGTCCTCTGCCTGCGAGGTGAGTGTTCTAACCATCAAATTACAGTTAATTACAGCTAATTACTTTTGGATAAAGAAAAACTTGCCCGGCATCTGTTCTGAAATTGCCCTTTGCAATTCGAAACCTACACTGTATTCTCTTGGTATCACAGATCCACTGTTTGCCTTTCATAATATTAAAATAAAGATTAACACTGATGCATTGAATCATTTTATGAATTTAAAGTTTCAAATGTTTGTTCTGCAGTTGCAGCGACAAAGTGTGGTGAGATAAACTCTTTGAGATGGTCATATAGTTGAGCTCTCCTGCATGGAGGCCACTGGAATAAATGCCAGTCATTTAGTCTCCTCTAAAACATACCTATACGGCTGTACTGCAGAGATTGTGCCACTATGCAGTGATATTATCCATCATAATTAATGCTCTAAACATTAGGAGATAGGAATAAAATACTTGGGTGTTACACCTCTTATACAACAGTCTGGTTTATAACCCAATCAGTTAATCAGTGGGTCATTTGTAACATGTAACGTCATTTGATAGTGCATTATGATACATTCAAATTTGCAAGACAAATGAATTTATGTAGGGCTTTTTATGTCAGGTTAGCTCAAGTGTCTGTCACATGAAAAAGAAATTGTGAATATATGACAAGAACTTGCAAACATATGACAACAATCGGTATTTATCTCGGGGAATGTTTTGAAGCATTTTATAGTGAATGATAAGATCAGCTGCTGAGCAAGGGGGAGAGAGAGAGAGAGAGGAAGGGGGATGTGAATATTACCATACATTCAAATTTACAATACACAATACTCCTAATGAGGAGGATTGCTTGTAAATTTACAGCCAGAAGGAAAGCACTCATCCTATCATCCCTGCTCGTCTGCGTGAGAGAGCTATCCATTCAGTAACAGATACAAATGCAGATATATAAGAGAGACAGGGAAACACACTTGAAGTATAAACAAGCTGGTTGGAATGCCTCAGCCAACACAGTGATTCAAGCATTAGGTGGCGGTCTATCCATAACTATAAAGAATTTCAATGAGGAGTTCTTTATAATATTAATAATCTTTGCATTTGATTGAATACCTTATCGCATCTCCGAGACAGCTCACCAAAACACTGCACAGAACATACTATAAAAAAAACTTACTATATATTTTGTTAGCGAAATGCGATTGGCAATCACTTGCGTATATCAATGTCCCACAAACAGTCGTGGCTTGAGTGACCAAATTATTATTTTATCTTTTTTTTTAAAAAAGGTACCCCCGGAAAAGCAATCCTCTTGTCAACTAACAACCAGTTTCCTACTTACTACTAAGTGATCAGAGGCGTGTGGAGTAAGGAAACGTGAATAAGGTTCAAAACAAAAACAGAAATGTCCGGGAACACTCAGCAGGTCAGACAGTATCTTTGGAGACAGGAAAAGTGAGTCAACATTTCGGGTCCACAAATATGGTTTATCCCTATCCTGGAATTGAACCCAGGTCCTCTGACTTAGAGTGACCAATGCTGAACTCAGTATTCTAACTGTTGTCTAATCAATGAGGTATCTAAGTTTAGTGTTACCTATTTGGTTTTATATTCAATACCCTTATTTATAAAAAAAACAAATATTCAAGATAACAATAATCCTTGCCTTTGATTTGGTTCCAAGTTACATCATTGGGATGTTTCAAAGCGTTTCACAGAATATATTTTATAGTAGACTGACTGTGTATCATGTGGACGAAAGGCGTCAGCCAATTGTGCCCTCAATCCATAAACAGTCATGGATTGATTGACCACATGTTGTTTCGGGGATTATCAAACCCGGAAAGTGATCCGCCAATCAACCAGCCACCAGGGCCTTACTTAATGTGAGGTAAACAGAGGGAAACGGCACCGCCTATTTCCATCTGCGCAACATTGCCAGGCTCCGTAATTATCTTACCCCCCGCGCTGCCGAAACACTCGTACATGCATACATCACCTCACGGCTGGACTACGGAAATTCTCTCCTAGTCGGCCTCCCCAGCTCCTCCATTCACAGGCTGCAGGCCATCCAAAACTCTGCAGCCCGTGTACTATCCCGCACCCGCCTCCGCGACCACATAACCCCCACCCTCGCCCGTCTCCACTGGCTCCCCATCCTCCAGAGGATCGAATTTAAGATCCTCGTCCTCACCTACAAGGCCTTACACGGCCTTGCCCCATCCTACCTAACCGATCTACTCTCCCCCTACACGCCCACCCGGACCCTCCGTTCAACAGGACTTGGCCTGCTCCAAGCCCCCCGCCCGAACCGCCCCACCATCAGAGGCCGGGCCTTCAGTTTCTCCGCTCCCACCCTATGGAATGCCATCCCTCAATCCCTCCGTTTCGTTTCTTCCCTTTCCTCTTTCAAGGCCGGTTTGAAGACTTTCCTCTTCGATCGTGCCTTTTGTTCCACCCCGAACTCTTTTACCTCCCCTTCGTGTTTCACCCCTTCCCAAACACTCCCCTCCCAGCTCGGGTCACACGCCTCCTGTGCAGTGCCTTGGGACGTCCTCCCGACGTGAAAGGCGCTCTATAAATGTAAATTGTTGTTGTTGTTGTTGTTGTATACGGAGTAAGAAAACTTGCCTAAAATTTTCTTCCGCCCAGGGGAATATAATTTGGGAATTACATTAATTTTTGGAGAATTCACCTTAACTGAAAATGTTCTGATGTATGGTATAATCTCTTTCTTAGTCTTTCCTGGGCCACAAACAGAGAATGGAAACAGGAGTTCAGAGGTTTTTGAACAGGTTTAGGTTCCCATGTTGTATTTGTCCAATTTTCATCCATTCTCCCCCCCCCTTGGAGGTTGTGTTGTGATGACTTGTGGACTCACTTTACCAGCTGATGGCTCTAGTTTAGTGGTTGGCTTCCGATTGGTTTGCAAACCCTGGTGGGGAATCCACTGAATAGGAGACCTGTTCATCTGGGGGACAGGTGTCCAATTGAAGGCATGTTAAAAGCCAGGTGTGGGTAAGATGTGGTGGTTTGTGTGTGTGTGTTTTCCTGTTGGTGTGAGTGGGGAGTGATTTCAACTTGCCGGTTTACCAGAGTTGCAGCCAGGGGTTTTGTGTAGGATGAGTGTAATGTTGGGGTAAGGCGGCTGAGAGTTAGATTGACTAAATGAGTGAAAGTGTTTGAGTGTAACCTGACTGTCTGTCTGTCCTCTGTCCCCAGGGTTACTCTGATTCTCATGCTGTTTGTCCCCAGGGCATGGATGCAACTGCCTTCGCCGTCTACAGGTTATGGTGTGACTGTATTGGGGGGAAATCCTTCTGGGTTTTATTTAAACATTGCTTTGCTGATGTTCTCTCCTCTCCCTCATTCCAGATCTCCTGCAGAATGGCTGTTATAACAATGTTTTCTGGATGTGGTTGAATGGTTCACTCTTCCAGTCCTGGTCTCTCGGTGTGGCTGGTAAGTCCATGTATCTGTTCTCTAGGGACCAGGCTCATCGAGTCTCTTTCCTAATCCTACTTTTGTTTCTCCCCCAATGTAGACACGGACAGGAAAATCTACCCGCTGGCGACTCTTTTTGCAACTGAATGCGGTTACACTATCTCAGAGGACGCATTTGGTAATG
The DNA here is from genome assembly GCA_035084275.1 of Hydrolagus colliei. Taxonomy (NCBI): domain Eukaryota; kingdom Metazoa; phylum Chordata; class Chondrichthyes; order Chimaeriformes; family Chimaeridae; genus Hydrolagus; species Hydrolagus colliei. Next base: position 2,233,933 of record CM068744.1, on the reverse strand, counting down.
TTGGCTTGCGTGCCTCTGTGATGGCTTGTCTGGTGGAGAACGAGGTGAGAGGGCTACTACTTTACTACACTAATGTGATGATCATGATAATAATAATGTCTGTGCATTAATCATAGTGCCTTATAGTGTCTGAGATGTCTCAAAGTGCTTCACTGAGTGTACTGTAAAGTGCATTGACTGTATATTTTGTGGGTGAAATGGGAGCTAGGAGACAATTGATTTATTAGATTTATTAGCTTGCAAGATTTATTTTCCCATATTAAAAAAAGGCTTATTTCATAACAATATCAGTGCCTTGGGACATCCTCCTGCTGTGAAAGGCGCTCTATAAATACAATTGTGTTGTGTGTGTTTGTTCAAAGCGTAGCTTGTTTTAACATTCCTTTTGATTAAATCCCTTTTAATTTTTTTTAAAATAACAATTTGGTCACTCAATCCACAACTGTTTATGGAGTACTGCTTTGTGTAGCTGGCTGCTGTGTTTTGCCCATAATAGTCAAATAAATTTTACTGTGTATTCTGGGGAGTGCTTTGAGATGTCTTGGAGAAGAATAAGGTGTTACAGCAAATGCAATGATTATTATTTATCCCTTGCTTCCATGCCTTGCAATAACAGTGCTGCCTCTGGGTGGGAATATATTTCATTCTGTGACACCCCTTAATGACCCAATCAGTCCAGAACAATCCTTCAAATGAAAGCAAGATTGTTCATGGAACAAAATTCTACATTGAACCCAAATAATGCAGAATTGCTACCCGACACTGACAAAAAGTCTAACTCTGAAAACTCAAGTTTTTAAGAAAAAAAATGGAGATGTTACATTTCTGACAAAGTTCTTCAGTCTAAATACCTGTTAAATATTTGAAATTACAATTATTGAGATTCGGTTGCTTCTTATTGTATGTTGAACCCATCATCGGTCCTGTTTTCAGCCATTAGGCTCTGGAACGCTCCATCTCTGCACCTTGCCCCCTCCATCCCTATCTTCAGATCACACCTAAAGATCTTCTTCTTCAACAGTGCCTACGGTCCCCTTTCCCCCAGTGAGATGTCGTGTTTCATCACTGTCAAGGGCTCTAGGCTTCTAACCTACTTGAGAGTCGCTATATAAATGCAAGTTGTTTTTGTGGTTGGTGGTGGTTAGCAGTGGAGTTACTTCTGCAGCCAGGGACAAATGTATGGCCCCCAAAAAACAGCAGCTTATTCTGTAAACTGAAATTTGACATTTGGAACCTGTGAATAAAGGAACCAAAGTCACTTGTGTTTTACATTTCAAAGCCCATTTACTTGAGGCAGAGAAGTTGCAATGGGTTTAATAACATAGTGACAATAGGCAAGGTTACAACAATTTGTTGTTATGTTCATGTATAGAAATGTTGTTGTAATGACGTGTCAAAGTTCATAAGTAATAGATAAACATCCCTTGCTCATTTGAAGGTACAGCCAGTCAGGGTGTGAGCTGTGGGTGTTGAATCGAACATCAGAAGTTGAATCTCCAGCAGTTATTACAGCTGTATTACAGCTGGATTATTATTATTAAGTGGTGTGAGTCACAAAAACTCTGTTAGATGTTCTGCCTTCCTAGAGGAGCAGGAGTTTAGTCACTCTCTCACTAACTTGAACTGAAGAGTCAGGTGATGAATTCTGACTAACAAAGTAAAGCTTAATTAGACGTTTTACCATTTTTTAAAAAAAAAACCTGAGAACGATCCATGTGAATCTGCACGTTCTTGTCCACCTGATGGTTATTTTCTGATTGGTTTAAACAAGCTCTGAGCTGATTTAAACTAACACACACTGATTCAAACCAAAACAATGCAGGACCATTAGATCAACAGCTAACAAAAGAGGTGCAGCTGTACCAAACAATCTTTTGCTTCTGAATCAATTTAACTCTTCCAGGATCACATGCTGACATTTCCCATAGCCTTTCACTAAAGTTATTTAAAAACTACCCTATAACATAAGTCATGCTCTGAGAAACTCGACAATGTTTTCTTATTATACTGATTCTGATCAGGCTTGTAATGTGTGCAATCGTTCCAATGCAGACTTTGATTACATAAGCATTTCTTGATTCAAATAAAACAATATACAGTATTAAGCAATAATGTATTTCCGATTCCAACATTAACTAAAACACTCGAGTTTGCCTTTTTAGGGGGATGAGCTGTTTACACTGACGGTCCAAATTCAAATCTCTAAAACCAATGACTTGACTATGGGTCAAACCTATCTCCATACCATGGTGTGCTCCTATTCCCCATGGTTGACGAGGGAAATCCTGTGTGAAAAAAATTACATGGAGGTATGTCTCATAGCACAGAAAAAGCTGGCTTTCCACGCATGCCTCTCTACCCCCTTTACTCCAGCAGCACAGTCAGCTCTGAGACTTGTTCTGATCAGAGTGTCTAAATCACACAGTGGGATGGGGAAAGTAGCTTTTCTTCCCGCTGATCTGTTAAACTAAATCATTTGAATCATTTCTCAATTTGAGCAGACTTGGACATTGGACTAGTGAGGTGTTGCTATGGAAACTAAACTTTTTGTGGGGTGCCTGATGGGTTTGGAAACCATTAATGTGCTTAAGTGTATGCACTTTGAGAAGGCCTGCGGAATTGAAAGGTATACTAAATGCAGTTTGTTTGTTTTTAATTTTAAATAACTTCCATCTAGAATACTTCTCAATTCAGCAGGCCATCTCTTTTTAAAGTGCTCTATAAAAGTGATTACACTTTACAGTAAATATCTTGTGGCAAATGTGGCAGCCGATTTGTGTACAAATTGTATTTGTCCCACAAAAGGCTGAAGTGAATGACCAACATTATTTGAGGGATCAGGACACCGGGAGAATCTCAGCTTTAAATGGGATCACAAAATCTCTAGTAAGAGACATACTTGTGACATACCAGCCAAATTGATCTATAGGTCCAACTCCTATCCTGCTCGGCTCCAACTGATTATTCCAGGTTCTTGTGTGGAGAGTTTTGACACTGGCCTCCTGTTCTTCCTTCGCACCCTCTGCCCCCATCACCGTTCAGCCACTATACCCTGAAAGTCTGGAACACTCTCCCTTAATCCCTCCGCGTTGCCCCCTCCTTCAAGTCCTGCCTGAGAACATTCCTCGTTGGCTGTGCTTATGCCCACCTACCCCCCGTCTCCGTCAGTACCTTACCCAAAAGCCCTGGTCCATTCCTTTGTCATCTCTCAGCTGCACTCTAATGCCCTCTTTGTCAGTCTCCCCACCTCCACCATTATTCATAAAATTCATCTCATCCAAAACTCTTGCATTCTCATCCGCTCCAAAGGCTGAATCTGAATTACCCCAGTCCTTAGTCACATGGTGGATTGACTTCAAGATCCTCACTCTCCTCCCTCAAACTCAGCAGCCCCTACCTCTCTAACCTCAACTCTCCTCACAGCAGTAACCACTGTCTCTAGGTCCAGCACCTCCTTTATCCTCCGCTCCCCATTGGTGGCCATGTTTTTATCCACTACACTATGCTGCTAAACTTTGGAACTCCCTCCCTCAATCTCTTCCCCTCACCCTCTCCTTTCCCATCTTCAGGTCGTGCCTGAATAACTTTCTCTTGGGCTCATTTCCCCCTGCCTCAGGCTCCACTGTTATGAAGCACTCTGAGATGCCACCCGCCGTGGAGGACATTACATAAATACAAATTATTATTGTTTTTGGCAAATGCAAGTGCCTGCTGTGAAGTAGATCAGTTTTGGCTGGAGCCCAACCTCCCTTCAAATACTTCCAAGAATCTGCACTGAACATGCCCTTTGCAACCCTCAACTGTCTACTGCCTTAGTCCATTCTAAAGTTTTGTTCTGGGGGGGGGTTTTAATCTTTTTTTTAATGAGTCACCTCAGATGTCTTAAGAATGAAGAGTAATCTTTTAAATCAAAATCTTGCTGGAAATGGCATTGTATTATGGAGGAGCTTAACTTTGATCCCTTGAATTAAATACTTGCTGGATAAACATATCTGGGATTTAGTGAAGCCCTTACATTGTGAAAAAGGCAAGTTAATTGATTAGGTTGAAATAATTAACCTTTGATTGACTTGAGTGCATATCTCTGTTGCCTTAGCTACAGTGTACACTGCAGAGGAGGGGCTCTTAAGTGGTTACCAACAACCTGAAGTGTCCCACTTAAGTATGGCATTAATTGGAATTATTTGGTAAATATCAACATGCTGCTTCAAGTTCGTCAGCAACAAAATGTGTATCATTATTATGTCATAGGAACAAGGGTAGGCCTTTCAGCCCATTGGGTCTTTCGTTTAGATGATTGATCTGTACCTCAATTAATGCTTTCAATTCCAATTTCCCACTTTCTCCCCATATCTATTAATACTCTGAACTACCAAAAATGTATCAACCGCACTTTTGAAGTGTGGCTGGATCCAGCATCAATGACCTTTTGGGGGACAGAATTACAGATTTCCACCACCCATAGAGTGAAAACAAAATGCCTCTTGATTCCATTCTTAAATGACCTGGTTCTAATTTTTAAGACTATGCCCAGTAGTTTTGGATTTCCCTACCAGATAAAATAGCTTCACTGTATTTACCCTATTGAATCCGTTTATCATCTTAAATACCACAATCAAATCAACGTCAACCTTCTAAACTCAATACAATCCCACGTTTATGCAGCCTATCGTAATAACTAACCTTTTTAGCCCTGGTAAATTTCTGATGATACTGTGCTGCAAGGCTAATGTATCTTTCCTGACGTGTAGTACCCCAAATTGAACCCAGTACTCCTGATTAGGTATGACTAATGCTTGATACAGTGTCATTCATTAAAATGTAATCCAGTGAGGAGTCATGCTTAAGATGCTCTGTTTAGTTTAGGAGTAACTCTTCACTCTTTTGGGGACTGGTATAGGTGTCTGTACAGAGGATTATACCAGGAATTCAAGATGATCAGCACGAAGACTGGATAGCAGCCATTCCATCAGTAAGTTACTTTCCAAACTATCTACTTGTTGACAACTACTGTTCCAGGTCACCTCAGTGGCACCAATCTGCTTGTTTCTCAGGCCCAAGAAGCTGAAAGTGCAGTATGGCAAGTTGTCTTTCACCTCCTCAAAGGAACGAAAACCATGATGGTGAATGAGACGACTGAGTATGGTTATAGAATTGACACAACCGTGGCTCGACTTGTACTGAGGGCTCCGTACAATACAACAGAGGCTGAGCTGCTGATGGTGAATATTTTTATTAAAATCAAGCAAAATAGCTGTGTACCAAATGGTCTTTGCCATGCAACAACTGTCTCTGATCTGTGTAGATCCAAGGTGTGCCCGTATCTTGCATCAGATCAACCACCTTCTACAAACAGAGATGGCTGATTTTCTTGATTGATACAGCAGTAGCCTGTCCCGTTGGTAAGTGAACCAATATTTTAAAAATCTTTCCATTTCTTCATCCCATTTTCTCTCCAACCCCATTTGCTTCATTTAAACCACTGAGGTGACGACTTGCTTTTTTCTGGTGCCATGATGACCCAATTGTGTTATTAAGCCAGGATGCATAATACAGTAAAACCTTGTTTATCTGGTACCTAACCAACCGGCATACTCAACCAACCAGATCTCCCAATTGTATTGAGAGATCGGGGACACTCTCGGTATGCTCACTCCAGCACACTTGATAAATGATCGGTAAAAAAAGCATTCAATTTTAAACTTACCGAACGCTGGAATGTTTTTTTATTGATTATTTTGCTGGAATGCTTTATTGGTAAGTATCCATACAATATTCTGTTATTATTTAGTCTATTATTAATACGGTATGTTTTAAAATAAATTAATTTCTTTTGTTGGATTTTCGGCAACTTGCCACTCGAATATACGGCATATTTGATTAATCAGCAACAGTCAGATCCCGAGGGTTCCAGATAATGAAGGTTTTACCGTACTTAGTCCTTCACACATTGCTACTCACTGATATTAGTATAATAATGATAATATGGGTTTGAGTTGACTTCAGTCTGACTCTACTGCTTGCAGTTAAATGTTGCTTAATTTTCTAATTTTAACATTTTTTAAGAAAATGTGATCAGGCCAAGAACTCAAGATATAATAATAGTGGAAAGGGATTGCAGGTAGATTCCCTCCCCCCCACCCCCCGTGTTATAGTAGTGTTGCTATATTGTAAACCATAAGTGGCTTTATCTATGAGCTATAAGCATATCCAACAGAAAACTGCAGAAGTATTTGTGAAAAATTGTTGGGGAATTTGACAACAAACTGCATTTGTATAGTGCCTTTCAAATCAAGTGGATGTCCCAAGGAGCTGGAATTCCCAAGGGGAAATTTGACAAATTTTCACAGGGAAGTATTGCGGGGTGGGGAGTGGATTGATACTATCGAGAGGCAGCTTTTCCTGTAAGCTTACACTTTTGTAGCCACATGATTGTTTGGGGGAGGCCACAGCTGAAGCCCTGGAGTGAAGTGATGTCTGGGAACATGCTTTCATTCACTGTGTGTCTGTATGTCCGCCTTTGTCACCTCTCGGCTGGACTATTGCAACGCCCTCCTCGCCGGTCTCCCCTCCACCACAATCCACAAAATCCAGCTTATCCAAAACTCTGCCGCCCGCATACTCACCCTCTCCAAGCTTCGCTCCCCCATTACCCCAGTCCTTGCCAGACTTCACTGGCTCCCTATCCCAGAGAGGATCAACTTCAAGATCCTCACCCTTGTTTTCAAATCCCTCCACTCCTCTGCACCCCTCTATCTCTCTGATCTCTCTCCCCAAACCAGCACCCGCTGCCTTCGCTCCTCTGGGTCTGGCCTCCTCCATGTCTCCCCGAATCCTCCGCTCCACCCTCGGCGGCCGTGCCTTTAGCCACTACGCCCCGAGGCTCTGGAACTCCCTTCCTCACTCGCCTCTGAGTCGCCTTCTGGCGTGGAGGGCGCTATATAAATCGTTGTTGTTGTTGTTGTCTAAAGCAAACATAAAAATGGCCGCAAATTTCTCCCAAAGGCCGCCCGCAATGTATAATAACCCCACCATCTGAGACAATGGTGGTGTTGGTTTAATGAAGAAGTAAAACAGCCTAGTATCAAAGTTTAATCTGCTCAATTTCAGAATCCTGTGGTTCTTGCAGCACTTTTACCCATGATCTTCATCTTCTTAAACTCCAAACTTCTGCCTCCTTCAATTGTCCTCAGTCAAGAGCGTACCAATCAACCAGCCATCAATCCCTGAAGCGGGGACTGTCCATCCTCCTGATGGGACATCCTCCTGATGTGAAAGGCGCTATACAAGTGTAATTTTGTTGTTGTTGTAGCAGTGAACTGTCTGGCCACTGCTTGGTCCCCACACACACACTTTAAGCAACTAAAATCTTATAATCTATTGAAGTTTTGAACATTAATTTGACAGATCTAGGTTGCATTTGAATACAATGTACAGTAGTAACTTGAATACAATTAAAGCTTGTGTCAATTTTACAGTAAAATATTGGAGTTGATGCTCATTTACTAAATTGTAAGAATGACTTGTTTTAAATGATCGTGGAATGAGAACATAAAATAACAGTTGCGTTTATTATAACCCCGACCTTGGTGAATGTTGAAGGATTAATTCCCGTATTGATGTTAAATGGCTTGGAGATCTTTTGAATATCAAAGTTAGCAATTTAGTCACTCCCAAAGTGGCTCTAAACCATCTTGCTTCATATTCCTGGTTCAGATTTAATATTTGTCATTAGTACAAACATGCCTCCCAGTTAACTAATCTTTATTGCTGCCTGGCAAGCTTCCCCACTATTTGTCCAGTTAGGACCACCCTACACAATAGGCATTAGGCTTGCAGGGGTAACAGGAGCTGAGTGATCTGCGCCAATGACTGGTCTGCCTTTCCAAGTGCCGCTGATGAGCGAGGCTGGCTGTAACTATCATCAGCACTTCATGAATATACTGTAAAATTGCTCTGAACAGGCAGCAGGTCACATTGGGAGGATGTCCCAAGGTAGCATCTGTGGAGAAAGGAAAGTGACTTAACATTTCAAGTTGATGACCTTTCGTCAGAACTGGGGGATATTCAGAGCAGATTCTAAGGACAAGTAGAGAAGCGTGTGGGAAATGAAAGACAGGAAAATAAATTTAGGTGGAGGACAGAAAATAAGATTGGAGGTGTTGACAATGCAAGACAAAACAAGGGAATAGTGGGAGATACTGCAAAGTGTATTGACTGTTGGCAAAGGTTCACATGTCAATCTGCAGTTCATCTCGTATTGAGCAGGATTACTTCTGGAACATTACTTAAAAATTTATTGTCTCGCTTAATGTATTTTGGGGGGAAGATGCTAACCAATATAAATGACTTATCTTTTTGGTAGATGGCACCAGCTTCACAGAGAACACGATTACTTGGACAGTTCCAAGAGCAATTCCTCCATTGAGTCTTGAAATTGAAAAGTTCTATGACGATAGCGTCATTTTAGGAGTCAACAATGAAGTACTGGATCCATCCACTGTAACCAAGAGAAACTATACGCTAGAGTATAATGATACAAACATTGTTACTACCATTCCTGTTGGAGCAGAGGGAGGATATTACAAGGTTTGTAGTTGTCGTTAATACCAGATTGTATTTATTTAAAGATGCACAATTCTATTTCCACATCAACTAAATTTTAACACATTTTCAGCTGAATTGTATCTTAGCTTTTGTTGGAACTGTCTTTCAAGCAACACTAATATGATTTCAGAGCTATGTTTCTGAAGGACAATATGGTATCAAATATCACATAGACCTGACGATAGAACATCAGTGGAAGGACAACACCTGGGATCTGACCAAATACACAATAATTCATCCGGTTGTTACTCCCTTCATGCCTCAACCGCCCACTGTGATCAACAGTAAGTAATGAGGGGAACCTCAGCACTTTGTTGGCAAAAAGAATTGTTGGAAAAATTGTTTTCATGTCAAACCTTTCTTTCAGACACCGTTCCAGAAAAGCGAATGTTCAACGTTACACTTGGGTACTTTCTTCAAGATGTAGACCTCATAACCATAACTATAGGCGAGAAAATAGTTCCAGTGGATGAAGCAGGGAAAACGGGATTCAAAATTTATGAAATTTTACTACCTAACAATACCAAAGCCTATATATTGGAAGTTCCCCTTGATAACATACATGTAAAGCAAAAGGTAAGTTCTTAAGGCTACAATGCCATGATGACATAGACTTTGAATGGCCATATTGCCATTTACCTCAAATGTAGAATTAGGTTGGTCCAGTTTGTAACTTTATTCAAGTTATAATTTGTTTTCTGCTGCCTCATTATACTATCATGCTTGGGACCCATAAATGCAAGTTATTATTGGAGTACACAATTATTGGGAACAATATTAAAATTAGGAACATGGGTAGAGTGTTCTGTTCCACCATTCTAATTAAATGATGGTTAATGGATACCTCATACCCAATTACCCACCTCTTCTCCAATTCCCTTGATGCTGTTGCCAAAAGTCTATTTCATAAATTCACCAGGGAGGACATGTTATTTGTGATATATTTCATGACTGTCCTCTAGCTAATAACAGTTCAGGGAGTTTTGCTTTTAAATTTCCAAACATTCAAATTAGTCTGTACAAAAGTTTTACAGAGGCCCGTTAAACTTCCAGTGTATCTGCCCCCGCTCTCTGGAACTCCATCCTAGAGCCCCTTTGACTCACTTCCAAGATCCACCTCAAGACATTCCTCTTTGCATTTTCAGTCATCTTGCTCAACTTGCTTGGCCCAACACTGTCCAGCACCTTACAGCATCCAATTATAATTTATATTGCAGCAACGGGCCTTGGATCACATCACACCAAGGTATCCAGAACGATCATTTTACCAAATATTACTTGTTGGAAATAGGTGGAATTAAATCCTTGCCTGCGTTTCCTATCTACAAGCTTTTTTAAACAAAAAGATTTGGAAGAGCCAGAGTCTGGGGTATATTGAAGCGCTCTGAGACACTGTCCAGCATGGAGGGCACTATATAAATCAAAGTTGTGGTGGTTATATTGGTCTTTATCATAAAATGCATGACTTAAAGTCACCTAGAAAGAAAGGAGACTGCCTTGAAACTTTCTTCAAAGTGTTAACTTTTTCTATCGAAGGTCCTTGCCTCGTTGCCTCCCAGCTTCACTCTTTTCTCTCATCCCACTCCCTCCACGAGCCCTTCCAAACGCTGCCCACAGCACAGAAACTGCTCAGGTCAAGGTCACAAATGATATCCTGACTATTTGTGACCAGAGCTCCCGCTGCCTCCTCATCCACCTCGACCTATCTGCTGCCTTAGATACTGAGGATCAATCCTCCACTGCATCTCCTCCCATCTCAACCTTCAAGGTTCTGTCCTTGACTGCTTCAGGTCTTTATCTTTCACACAGTCTCCTCTATGTGTCTGTTAATGGCTTTTCCTCCAGTGCCCACAGCATCTTGTGCAGCGTTCCTCAGGACTCTGACCTTGATCCCCACCTCTTCACCCTCTACTTGTTTCCCCTCGGTGACATCATCAGCAGACGTGGGGTAAATTTCCACATGTACACGGATGACACCAAACTCAGTCTCTCAGCTACCACCCTCAACTCCAGCGCTACCAGCATCCTGTCTGTCATCGAGTCCTGAACAAGGGACAACTTTTTTCAGCTGAACATAGAATTTTTTTTTTTTTTTTTTTTTTTTTACGGCACAAAAGGAGGCTATTCGGCCCATCTAGTCTGTGCCGGCTCTTTGAAAAGAGCGATTCAATCCCACTGCCCTGCCCGCTCCCCATAGCCTAATAGACCTGTTCTCCCTAAATAAAGATCTAATTCCCTTTTAAAAGTTGTTATCGAATCAGCCTCCACCACCTTTTCAGGCAATGCATTCCAGATTCGAACAACTCGCTGAGTGAAAAAATTTCTCCTCAGCTCCCCTCTACTTCGCCTTGAAACTATTTTAAATCTGTGACCACGAGTCACAGATTCACCCACGAGTGGAAATAGTTTTTCTCTATTTGCCCTGTCGAAACCCCTCATGATCTTATAAACCTCTATTAGGTCTCCCCTCAATCTTCTCTGCTCCAGAGAGAATAACCCTAGCCTATCTAGCCTCTCCTCATAGCTGAAGTCCCTCAATCCTGGCACCATCCTAGTAAATCTTCTTTGTACCCTTTCCAATGCCTTCACATCCTTTCTGTAGTGTGGTGACCAGAATTGAACACAGTATTCCAGCTGAGGCCTCACCAAAGTCCTATAGAGGTTAGTCAGCACTTCCTGACTTTTGTACTCTATACCCCTATTTATAAAGCCTAGTATCCCATATGCCTTCTTAACAGCCTTGTCTACCTGTCCTGCCACCTTCAACGAGTCACTAACACAAATCCCCAGGTCTCTCTGTTCCTTCACACCATTTAAAATTGTACTATCTAGCCTATATTGCCTCCCTTCATTTCTTCTCCCAAAATGCATCACCTCACACTTCTCTGCATTAAACTTCATCTGCCATGTGTCTGCCCACTTTACCAATTTGTCTATATCCTCTTGCAGATGGTTACTATCCTCCTCACTGTTTACTGTTCTCCCTAACTTAGAGTCATCTGCAAACTTGGAAACTGTACTCCGTACACCCAAGTCCAGATCATTGATGTAGATTACAAACAGCAATGGTCCCAAAACTGATCCCTGTGGCACACCACTGATCACTTCCCTCCAATCTGAAAAACAGCCGCTCACTACAACTCTCTGCTTTCTGTCTCGCAGCCAGTTGTGGATCCACGCTGCCACTGTCCCTTTTACGCCATGGGCCTTTAATTTCCTAATAAGTCTCTCATGTGGCACTTTGTCAAATGCCTTTTGAAAGTCCATGTAAACTACATCAACTGCGCTACCATTATCCACCCATTCCGTTACCTCATCAAAAAATTCTATCAGATTTGTAAGGCAAGATTTGCCTTTAACAAATCCATGTTGACTGTCCTTTATTAGCCTATATCTTTCTAAGTGAAGATCTACCTTGTCCCTGATTATGGACTCTAGAAGTTTGCCCACTACCGACGTTAGACTGACTGGTCTGTAGTTACCAGGCTTGTCCTTCTGCCCCTTTTTATACAAGGGAGTAACATTAGCTATCCTCCAGTCCTCTGGCACGACCCCTGAACATCTGCAAGAGTGAGGCCCTCCTCTGCACCTCAGGCACTGGCAGCATCAGCATCCGAGGCTGCACACTGCACACTTGATGCCAATCAGGAACCTGGGTGTCTTGTTTGACCCTGAAATGTCCTTGCTCTCCCACATCCGCGCTATGACCAGCACTGCTTTTCACCACCTTCGCAACATTGCCAGACTCTGCCACTGCCTCACTCCCCCAGGCTGCCGAAACCCTCATCCATGCATTCGTCACATCAAGGTTTGACTATGGAAACTCCCCCCCCGTCGGCCTTCCCGGCTCTTCCCTTCACACTCTGCAGATCATCCAGAACTCTCCCACCCTCGCCCGGCTCCATTGGCTCCCCATTCCCCAGAGGATCGAATTCAAGATCCTCATCCTCACTTTCAAGGCAATTCACGGTGTCAGGAATCTGGGCGTCTTGTTCGACCCTGAGCCTTCCATCACCTCCACAATATTGCCAGACTCCGCCACTACCTCACCGCCCACGCCGCCAAAACTCTCATCCAGGCTCGGCTACAGGAACTCTCCTCGTCGGCCTCCCCAGCTCCTCCCTTCACAGGCTGCAGATCATTCAGAACTCTGCAGCTCGTGTTCTCTCCCGTACCAGGCTTCATGACCCCATCCCTCCCACCCTCGCCCGTCTCCACTGGCTCCCCATCCCCCAGAGGATCCAATTCAAGATCCTCATCCTCACTTTCAAGGCCATTCACGGCCTGGCCCCCGCCTATCTCTCTGACCTACTGTCTCCCTATCAGCCTGTGCCCACACCCTCCGTTCAGCAGCCTCAGGCCTGCTCCACGTCCACCGCCCTAACCCCCCAACCATCGGTGACCGGGCTTTCAGCCTCTGCTCCCACACTGTGGGACTCCCTCCCGCAGCCCCTCCCCCTCGCTTCCTCCCTTTCCTCCTTCAAGGCCGGTCTCAAGACCTTCCTCTTCAACCCCGCCTTCGGCTGCCCTAATAACTCTTCCCCCTCTCCCACTCTCCTTCCCCCTACTCCGGCCCTCCCCCCCACCACCCAACCCCCCCGCTTGGGTCCCGAACTGACTGTTCATGGCTTTGGGACGTCCTCCCGACGTGAAAGGCGCTATATAAGTGCAATTTTGTTATTGTTGTTGTTGCCCCTTCCTATCTCTCTGACCTGCTGACTCCTTATCAACCTGCCCACCCCCTCTGTTCGTCGTTCCCCAGTCTACTCCATGTCACCCACCCTACCATCGGTGCCCGGGCTTTCAGCTTCTCTGCCCCCACACTCTGGAACTGTCACAGTCCCTTCGCCTTGCTTCCTCCGTGCCTCCTCCAAGGTTGGTCTCAAGACCCTCCTTTTCAATCGTGCCTTCTTCTGTCCTCCCACCTTTCTCTCTCCCCAGTACTCTGCCCCTCCCCCAGCTCAACCCCTGGCTAGCATTTTGGGACGTCCTCCTGACATGAAAGGCGCTCTATAAATGTAATTTTGTTATTGTTTGGCTGACTGGTTTGTAATTCCCAGATTTGTCCTTCTGCCCTTTTTATACACACAACGGCACACCTATAAATGTAATTTTGTTGTTCACATTAATATCCATGTAAAGAACTTGGAGAGCTGATCACTGCTTCCCAATCCAGGAGGAAGAAGACTTTTTGATCTTCATTGTAATATTGTTCCTAAAACATACTATATTCTGCACTCCTGTTATTTGGGTCTTCTGGCAACCGGCCTTAGCAGATACTGTAAACAAGTCAAATGTAGCTTCTCCAATGAGCATTTTGGATGTTATCTTAATGTGATCCTGCAAGTTGATTAGAATATTCATTGTGTAATACAATTTTGATCTGTTTGATCCTACCACTTTCAATGTGTTTCTCCCTCAGCACCTTCATTCTGACACTAGACAGTATATCATTGATGTAATCTACACTTTGACTGTCCTGCCAGAAAATGATACTTTTATCCAGCATATTGAAATAACCCATGAAGTACAGGATATTGGTGAGTAATGAAATTCTAAAGAACAAAGTGAATTGTCATATCGGAAACTAAGCATATTTTAATCTTTCTCTCCAGTGATGCCCAAGGCTGTTGCATCGTGTGATGAAAAGAGCCTGTATTTGCTGGTTGACTATGGAAACATGAAGGAATACTGGCTTCCATTTATTGGCAATACACTGATAACGCCAAAATTTGCAGCTGAAAACAGTTATGAGCTGGCAGATAACGGCACACACATCTTGTTTGGTGTCCCTCACACTGCAGCAGGCGTAACAACTGAGGTATGTAACATAGATGACTGTTGTTTGATTATTGCTTTTACACTTGATCTTCAGCTTTATTCTTTCTGCAGGAATTGAATCTCGATAACTTCAAAGCTCAGTTCAACTTGACTTTGAAGTCCAAAACTACTCTGGGTATTGAAATCAACTTTTTTGTGTCCTGCAGATTTCCTACTGTAGAATTTATAGGTAACTATAAATCCTAACTAGCTGTAGTATAATAGTAACCAAGACTGATCTGGATTCCGTTTGTAATTTTGGTTTTCCTCTTTCCAGTGTGCTTTCCAAATGGAACTATGGCAGTGGTGGCTGTTGTTGAAACCGTACCTGATTTAGATCCTGGTAAGATGGTGCTGAGAGACAAAAAATGTCACCCGCAAGAGTTTGACCAGGATAAAGCATTCTTCCGATTTAATGTTGACACTTGTGGCACTACTCACATGGTAAGTCAAGGATGTTGACTTGTAGGTTATAGTCAATATTGCTTATACAAGTAATTTTTCAAAGTTCCACATGTACCAGCAGCATATTTAAAATATCTAGCTTTACTGGAGCTTTTATTTATCCACCTCTCTTTAGATTAAAGGAAACTACTTGATTTACGAGAATGAAGTCTCATATCCAAGAGAATTGATACCTGTTGATTCCCCAGTGATAACCAGAGACCCTGAATACCGGTGGGTGTCTTGAGTAGGTCTCTACTTTGGTGGTGCCTTGAACAGATCTCTACATTTTGAGCCACTGTCTTTTCTTTTTTACTTTCTTGCAGGTTGACTGTCTCTTGTCATTATCAAATAAATGAGACTCTGGTTGTTGGGTTCACCAGAGACTATACAAAGGGTTTGATACATTCTCATCCCGTTGCATTTGACTGGCAGATTGTGAGAGGTAACAATGCAATATTAAATTGAACCCATTGCATCCAATTGAACTACAGAAATTGGGATGGATATTCTCTATTGAAAGGTCTGCCAACTGTCTCGTTGGCATGAACTGGCTCCATGTACGAGCAGCAATGTCAATCCAGTCAACCTTCTCAGTAGTCCAGTTCTGAGCAAGAACATTACTGATGACACAACTCTCAGTCTGGCTTGTCAGCAGGACTTGAAGGTGCAGACATGTGCTAACGTTCTCCTCAATTGCCTCCTGTTGACCCATACCTCTTGAGGTCTAGGGTGTTCCTAGATGGTCAAACAATAGAGGCCAGCCAGGCGGTGCTCATTGGCAAGCTATGGGATCTTCACTAGCTAAACTCCAGCAGCATCCTAATGCATTCTAGGGTCTCCAAGTCTTCTAACCTTTTCCCAGTAGAGTCCAAAACTAGTATTTTTTTTTAAAAAGCAGCTAGGTAAGCAGATTTTCGTTCACCACCCCCCACCTGAAGTGTGTATTTGTGCATTCCAGGTGTATAAGGAGATTCCATACATGTGAGTGCTCCTGCATGATGATGGAGTTCTTCATGTGTTATATAACCCAGTTGACCGAAAGTAATTAATTTGTTATAGCCCTTAATCAATCTCAAGTACTTTTCAGGATTTACGAGAAAATGTATAGTAACTGTGTGTAGGCAGATGCAGCAGCCAACTTGTGTACAGCAATGTCCCTGCTTTCTCTTTTCCATTCTTTACTACCCACCCCCACCATATCTTGGCTCAATTAGAGTGCACCAATTTAATCTGATACACCAGCAAATGGGAAGAATATAAATATTTTCACACAATTGGGTTATTAGTGTCCTGTAAGGAGCACTGGTTCAGGAGAGTCCGTATTAACCTTTTAGAGGGAACTAGACAAATATCATGAATTAGCTGCATGGATATGGGAAAACGGTAGATACATGGGACTTAAAGGATTGTTCTTGAGGGAGCCAGCATATCGGTGGATAGCTGCCCATGCTGAAAATTTCTATAGTTTTCAAATAAAGCCATGGAATCTATAATGTCCATTGGAGTATCTGCCTAGAGGTTCCAGTACAGGGCTTGAGCCGATACGTTCCTTCTGGCGTGTGAATACAATCTACTGAGCGAAGCTAATTGCTCTATTGATCTTACGGACTGACTAAACTCGGACTGCATTTGTTGTGCATAAGCATTTTAGCCTAAATTTTGAGGGGAAGTGCTGTGTGACTTATTGCAATCTGACTAATCGAGTGGCACTTTGTAGGAAACAAGCAGCCAAGATGGACTTTGAACTTGCATTCAAGAATTTATAAAAGTAAGTTGAACTTTCATTTCATTTCACTTTGATACTTGTCCATTTCAAAATTGTTTAAACTAGTTTTTCTCTTCAGATGCTTCTTATCTGGACTCCTATGGAGAAGATGAATATCCAGTTGTGAAATACTGGACAGAATCACTATATTTTGAAGTTGAACTAAGTGACCAAGGCCCCCAAACTGAATTATTATTGGATCGCTGCTGGATAACGGAATCTCCTGATCATCATAGTTTACCAGAGAGGATTATAATTCAGAAAGGGCAAGTATTGAAATGAGTAGATCTCGCCACCTGTCTGTTCTCAGAACTAAACATTGTCTTTCCATCTCAACAGCTGCGGAACTAACGAGGAGATGTTCATGACTGTCTTTCATCCAGTATCAAACAGTAGTGAAATAACCCAATATCCTCACCACTTGAAAAGATTTGAAGTTGCATTAAAAATGCCGACCGCTGACCAAACTAACCTGCCTAAAAAAGTAAGTGGCTACGGTTGGTGTGTATCTGAATGTCATGAGCTTACAGTGACTTATTGAATGAATGATTGTTTGCAGGTATATTTCCACTGCAGCATAGTGCTATGTAAAGCTAAGCAACAAATGGCGAATTCATTCTGCAATGGACAGTGTACACCAGGAAATCTAACAACTGGTAATTATTATTTGTCTGTCTTTCTGGGTGACTGTGGAGGGAGGGTGTGTGTACTTTTAGTTATTGCTGATATTTTTGTAGGCCAGAAGACTGGATCAGATCGCTTTCAAGGCTATGTACCTCTAGGTGAAGTGTGGATTCTTTCTGATGAACCTGCTGAAGAACTTAAGGACCTTAAGCAAAGTGAGTATTGCAGCAAGCTGTGCCTAGTTGTGGATGTAGAATTGGCCATTTCAGCAAGTTAATGTTTTGTTAATTGCCACTAGTTTAAGTCTAGTGCGGCTCTAGGGATTGACTTCCTCAATTCTCCCCCCCCCCCCCCCCCCCCCACCACCTGCCTTGCCCCACTCTCCCCCTTTTTAAGTCCCACCTGAAAACCTTCCCCTTCAACAATGCTAACACCCACCACCCCTCCCTGGCTCGGAATCAGGCTCCACCAATATTAATCACTCGGAAAGACGCTCTGTGAATGTCATTTTGCTATTCTTGCTCAGCGTGGAGGGCACTATAAGTGCAATTTGTTGAATTCATTGGGTTTTATAACCTTTTGATTTTAGGGAACCCTTAACAAAACGTTAAACAACAACAAAATGACATTTCTATAGAGCCTTTCACATCAGGAGGACGTCCCAAGGTGCTGGGTGCGCGATGTGTGACTCTAACATGCACAATTGGTTCTACGAAACTCCTTTTTTTTAAAAAAAACTACACTAGCCATTTCAACAGGAGGTAACAAGTTGGTAGAATCGATTAGCAAGATGGCAAAAATGCAAATGACTTGTTTATTGAAAACAATTTATTTTATCTTTCAGATAAAAAAGTACAGGTGTATTGGCCATGGTTGCTGGGAAGTTGTATCATGTTAATCTTTGTTGCTATTGCAATAATGTTTCAAAGAATACAAATTTCCCATTGAAAGGAAATAAAATGAGCATTACCTGAACTGGTTTGTGTAGTTACTAATCATTAGACCACTAAACAATTAAACCTCAAAGAAAGTTTGAAACCATAGTGTGAGTTACCTATTGTTGACTTGAAAGTGGACTAACTCTTCCATTTTTAGGCAGAGAGCCCTCTGTCAGAATATTATTTTGATTGGATCCTATCTATTCATTCAAATATTGCTAGTGTTTCTTAATTGTATAAGAACGTAAGAAATGCTAGACAAAAAAGATCAATATCCATCTAGTTTGTCTTCCAGGCAATCGCATGCACATATGTCCTAATCTACTTATGTACTATATCCCATGATCTTATTTCTTTTCTCAAATAAAACACTACTCTGTTTGAAAAAATCACCACTGCCTGCTTCAACAATTTCCCTGTTTCACAGATTTACTATTTGCTCATTGAAATTCTAGAATAAAAATACCAGAATATGTGGTATGGTTGGTGTAAAAAGTACATTATTCCCAGTAGAATTCATTGAAGCTTGCTTGAATTATTAGTGAGCTTGTCTTTCCGTAGAAGCCACTGATTACATAAGAACATAAGAAGTAGGAGCAGGAGTAGGCTATTCAGCCCCTCAAGCCTGCCCCACCATTTGATAAGATCGTGGCTGATCTTCTGACCTAACTCTAATTATCTTCCCTAGCCCCATATCCCCTAATCACTCTTTTTTAAAAAAAATCTATCAGTCTCAGCCTTGAAAATGTTCAAGGACTGAGCATCTACTACCTTCTGGGGTAGTGAATTCCATAAATTCACTACCCTCTGAGTGAAGAAATGTTTCCTCAACTCTGTTCTAAAAGGCTGACCCTTAATTTTAAGACTGTGACCCCTGGTTATAGATTCTCCTACCAGGCAAAACAGTCCCTCAGTGTCTACTTTATCCAGCCCTTTAAGAATCTTATATGTTTCAATAAGTTCCCCCCTAATTCTTCTGTACTCTAGAGAATATAGCCCTAGTTTATTCAACCTATCCTGATAGGTCAGTCCCCTCATCCCAGGAACTAACCTAGTGAATCTACGCTGCCCCCCCTCTAAGGCAAGTATGTCCTTTTTTAAATAAGGAGATCAAAACTGCACACAATACTCTAGGTGCGGTCTCACCAAAGCCCTATACAGTTGCAGCAAGACTTCCCTACTCTTATACTCTAAACATTTTGCAATGAACGCTAGCATGCCGTTCACCTTCTTAGTTGCTTGCTGCACCTGCAAACTAACTTTTTGGGACTGGTGTACAAGGACACCCAAATCCCTTTGAATACTAACACTATCTAACTTCTCCCCACCTAGAAAATAATCTTTTTATTTTTGTTACCTAGATGAATAATGTCACACTCCCCCACATTAAATTCCATCTGCCATCTACCTGCCCACTCCCCTAGCCTATCTATGTCTTGTTGCAAACTTTTTGTATCATCCTCGGAGCTCACTCTGCTACCTAGTTTAGTGTCATCCGCAAATTTAGACACGTTACATTCAATGTCCTCGTCTAGATCATTGATGTACATAGCTGAGGCCCAAGCACTGATCCTTGTGGCACTCCACTAGTTACATCCTGCCAATTTGAGAATGATCTGTTCATCGCTACTCTCTGTTTTCTACCCGTTAGCCGCTCATCTATCCATGTTAATATGTTCCCATTAATCCCATGGGCCTTGATCTTGAATAACAGCCTTTTATGTCGCACTTTGTCAAATGCCTTCTTAAAATCTAAATGTACTACATCGACTGGTGTCTACTACTACATCTCTACCACATCTTTCCTGGAGTCCAAAATAGAGAGAATCCGCTCTGCGGTTTCCTGCCCCCATGACTCCTCCACCTCCGCCCCTCATCAGTTACCTCAACCCCTACTCACCCCCCATTTCTCACTTTCAACCCCACCACCCCGTTTTCAGTCACAAAAAATAATTACCTCCATGAAACCCACCACGTGCTCATTGGACCCCATCCCCACCCCCCTCCTCCGCACCCAGCTCCACCTTTTGGCCCCGCTCATTTCTGACACCATCAACATTTCCCTCTCCTCAGGCACTGTCCCTACCTCCCTTAAAACAGCCACCATCACCCCTATCCTGACGAAACCCTCCCTTGATGCGTCGCAACCATCAAGCTATCGACCCATCTCCAATCTCCCGTTTTTATCCAAGGTCCTTGAAAGAGTGGTTGCCTTCCAGCTCCGCTCTTTCCTTTCAACTCACTCACTCCTTGAACCCCTTCAATCAGGTTTCCGCCCTATCCACAGCACAGAAACTGCCCTGGTCAAGGTTACAAATGACATCCTAACCGCCTGTGACCAGGGCTCCCTCTGCCTCCTCGTCCTCCTTGACCTGTCTGCTGCGTTCGACACAGTCGATCACACCATCCTCCTCCAATGTCTTTCCTCCCACCTCAACCTTCAAGGCACAGTCCTTGACTGGTTCCATTCCTACCTGACCCACCGTTTACACTTTGTATCTTCCAATGGTTTTTCCTCAAACCCCCGCAGTTTCTCACGGCGTCCCTCAGGACTCTGTCCTCGGCCCCCTCCTTTTCACCATTTATACGCTCCCTCTGGGCGATGTCATCCGCAAACATGGGGTTTGATATAGAAGGCAATGACCAAGGATATGATTTTTGTAGAATGTTCTATACTTTTGAGGGGGGAACAAGGTTAGGGAGAGAAATGGAAACACGTTTCCTAATTCAGTATTGGCAATCCTAGAATGGGCGAGGCACAGACAGCAAAGGAATAAAGCTCCCTTCACTGTGTTCTCACAATGTGCATTAAACCCTAACCTTGATGGATTGCTCTCTGGGGGGGGGGTAACAATCCCTTCAAAAAAAATTATAATAATTTTGTGAGCATCCATGAGTTTGTAGAGCACTGCTATGCAGAATGATCTGCCATGTTTCAACTATATTATGCAGTCCATTCACTTTACAGTATATTTTGAAGCATTTGAGATGTGCCAATGTCATATTATTTGAGGCTTCTGTCATCTAGCTCAGCGGCTCCCAAACTTTCTGTGGTGAGACCTCCCAGGATAATGGGTATCCTGAGGACCTCTTTCTTTCACTTCTCAAAAAATCAGGCTGCACAGACAGCAAGGCCTCTCTCACACCTTCCACTAAAATATAACCTGAAATATCTTGCATTAGAACAACTCTCATATTCCTTCTCCCCCCCCCCCACCCCACCAGTTTGGGATCCCCGCTCGAGCTGTCCTACGTAAGAAATATTTTAGGGTGCTTGGCATTTCCAATTATGAATATGAGTCTTAAGTCATGACTTGTTGTGAAGTACAATTACTCCTCGCTTAACTTCATAGTTGTGTTCTTAAAATGCGACTTTAAGCGAAACAACAACAACAACAACAATTTACATTTATAGAGCGCCTTTCACGTTGGGAGGATGTCCCAAGGCGCTGAACAGGAGGCGTGTGACCCGAGCTGGGAGGGGAATGTTTGGGAAGGGGTGAAACACGAAGGGGAGGTAAAAGAGTTCGGGGGGGAACAAAATGCACGATCGAAGAGGAAAGTCTTCAAACCGGCCTTGAAAGTGGAAAGGGAAGAGACGAAACGGAGGGATTGAAGGATGGCATTCCATAAGGTGGGAGCGGAGAAACTGAAGGCCCGGCCTCCGATGGTGGGGCGGTTCGGGCGAGGGGCTTGGAGCAGGACAAGTCCTGTTGAACGGAGGGTCTGGGTGGGCATGTAGGTGGAGAGTAAATCAGTTAAATAGGGTGGGGCAAGGCCGTGTAAGGCCTTGTAGGTGAGGACGAGGATCTTAAACTCGATCCTCTGGAGGATGGGGAGCCAGTGGAGACGGGCGAGGGTGGGGGTTATGTGGTCGCGGAGGCGGGTGCGGGATAGTACACGGGCTGCAGAGTTTTGGATGGCCTGCAGCCTGTGAATGGAGGAACTGGCGAGGCCGACGAGGAGAGAATTTCCGGAGTCCAGCCGTGAGGTGATGTATGTGTGCACAAGTGTTTCGGCAGCGCGTGGGGTAAGATAATTACGGAGCCTGGCAATGTTGCGCAGATGGAAATAAGCGGTGCCGGTCAAGGCGCGGATGTGGGGGAGGAAGGAAAGTTTTTGATGGAACATGATGCCGAGGTTCCTGATTGGCTTTGTGAGGTGGAGAGTGCAGCCTCGGATGTTGAGGCTGGCAGCGCCCGATGTGCGGAGGCGCTGGCTTGAGCCAATCAGGAGGGCCTCGGTCTTACTCACGTTCAATTGCAAAAAGTTGTCCCTCGTCCAGGACTCGATGTCGGACAGACATGCTGTCAGAACATTGATCGTCTGGGGTTGAGGGATGAGGCAGAAAGGTACAACTTGGTGTCATCCGCATACATGTGGAAATTTACCCCATGTCTGCGGATGACGTCGCCCAGAGGGAGCGTGTAAAGGGTGAAAAGGAGGGGACCGAGGACAGAGCCCTGAGGGACGCCGTGAGAAACTGTGCGGGGGTTTGAAGAAAAACCATTGGAAGAACCAAAATGTAAACGGTGGGTCAAATAAGAATGGAACCAGTCAAGGACTGTGCCTTGAAGGTTGAGGTGGGAGGAAAGACGTTGAATGGTGTGATCGACTGTGTCGAACGCAGCAGACAGGTCAAGGAGGACGAGGAGGCAGAGGGAGCCCTGGTCACAGGCGGTTAGGATGTCATTTGTGACCTTAACCAGGGCAGTTTCTGTGCTGTGGATAGGGCGGAAACCTGATTGGAGGGGTTCAAGAAGTGAGTGATTTGAAAGGAAAGAGCGGAGCTGGGAGGCAACCACTCTTTCAAGGACCTTGGATAAAAACGGGAGGTTGGAGATGGGTCGATAACTTGATGGTTGCGATGCATCAAGGGAGGGTTTCTTCAGGATAGGGGTGATGGTGGCTGTTTTAAGGGAGGTAGGGACGGTTTCTGAGGAGAGGGAAAGGTTAATGGTGTCAGAAATGAGCATTAAACGATGCTCAGAAACGACGTTAAGCAAACACATTTTCCCCATAATTAATGTATAAACTGGAGTTAGATTCTTTTGGACATTTTTCATAAATTTTCTAACAAAAAAGCAAGTTTAAATACATGTACATTTATAAAATATGAAAATATATAAATTTAAATAGCAAAACATGGTATCAAAATATGTTAAAACATCTAATTTCATTTTGAGAGTAATAATTTTCCTGTTTTTTTTGCTACCAGACTCTCCACTGTCTCTTCCTGGGCGCTTTTGACTCGTGTTTATAGAGGATTATACAAATAAATCACGATAATAAAATTATCGATCTCGCACCTGCGCGCAAACTTAAAATGGTGACGTTAAGACTGAGGATGGACGCTGCGTAAGAATATCAGACGTTCAGCGTCTACGTACGCCTGCGCCACCCAAAGTAGTTTGTTTCCACCCGCTGGCGAACGACTTAATAGTGAACATTCGCAATTTTAAATGGATATATCTTCCCGTATGTATCAGCAACCTAATAACAAAACAACGTTGACAGAAGCAACATTAAACGAGGTCTACCTGCACAAGTCTTACTGGATTATCTTCATTCAAGCGTCTCCTGCACTTTAGCTATTCATATGCATTTGCCCTGACAGCTCAGCCACTGATGATGTGATAGTAATAGTCATCTTTGCATTTGATATAGCGCTTTTCATGTCTTCTAGAAGTCTCAAAACGCTTCACAGAATGTACTGTACAGTGAAATGACTACGTATGTGAGCCAAACATGGCATCCAATTGCATGTCTCTACAAACGTCAATCTTATTATTATTATTAACACTAATTCTGATCAGTGAGTTCAGCTGGGGGGGGCTGCAAATCTTACAAATAATAATAAATTGGTCACTCAATCCCTGACTGTTTGAGGGACACAATTGGCTGCCATGATTCCACCTTTGCCCCAGCCTCGCTGCAGTGATTGCCTCCCCTGGTGTTGCCGCTGTCAGGCTGACTGAGCAAAGTGTCAGAGAGAGATGGAGGGAGGGAGGGAAAGACCTAAACTGTATTGTAAAGTGAATTGACTACATTTTGTGGGTGAAACGCGCTGAAACCTCCAGGGGATGTGAGAGGGGCTACATCAAATACAAAGATTATTATTATTATGTCCTGGGCCGTCCTCCCAATTTGAAAGGCAGCTCTACAAATGTACTTTTGTTTTTCTTTGAGAGTCTCCAAGATGCAACAGATGCGAGGACTAATATTATTATTGATAAAGCTAATAGAGATTTTGTTGGCGGTCACAATTAAGGTCATTTTTACAGAATTTGAAGAAACTTTGACAGAATATTTGACAATTAAGACATTGTGTGATTGTTACTTATTGGATTCCTGCGTTTGTCATGTTTTAATCATTCTCCCTTAAAGCGACATTATTTGTCGGCTTAAATTTTTTTTAATTCACAAATTAGGCATTCCACCCACCCATCCCACACGCGGTGCACACAAAACACGCCCAAATTGGGCGTGAATCCGCCCAACCCGCCAGCCTGGGTGGGGACTACGCCAGGAGGAACGGCATTGCGTCACTGGGGGCTGGGTGGGCGTGGCCCGCAGCGCCGCGTCACTGGGGGCGGCTGGAGCGGGCAGTCCAAGAGTGGGCGTGGCCGGGGCAGCACCGCGTCACTGGGGGCGGCTGGAGCGGGCAGTCCAGAGTCCAGGAGTGGGCGTGGCCGGGCAGCATTGCGTCACTGGGGGCGGGAGCGGGCAGTCCAGGAGTGGGCGGGGCGGGAGGCACGCGTCACTGGAGGCGGGAGCGGGCAGCCCGGGAGTGGGCGGGGCCGGGGCAGCCACGCGTCACTGGGGGCGGGAGCGGGCAGCCCAGGAGTGGGCGGGGCCTGGGCAGCACCGCGTCACTGGAGGCGGGAGCGGGCAGCCCGGGAGTGGGCGGGGCCCGGCCAGCAAAGCGTCACTGGGGGCGGGAGCGGGCAGCCCAGGAGTGGGCGGGGCGGGCTCGGCAGTTATATTAGCGGGCTCTGGTCACACGCCCACAGTGAAGGCCTCTCAGCCCTCGGTGCACTGTTGTTGTTATTGTCGTCGTCGTCGTCGTCGTCGCTGCTGCTGCTGCTGCTGTCGCCCGCGGTGACCAGGATTCCTCTCACGGTCGGTTTAGGTAATAATTAATGGCGGGTCCAGACCGGGGTCTGGACCCGCCATTAACACCCGGGGGTGTTAATGGCGCAACACCCGGGGGGGGTGTTGCTGTGTGTGTGTGTGGGGGGGGGTGTTGCTGTGTGTGTGGGGGGGGGGGGTGTTGCTGTGTGTGTGTGGGGGGGGGGGTGTTGCTGTGTGTGTGGGGGGGTGGGGGGGGGGGGTTGCTGTGTGTGTGTGGGGGGGGGGTTGCTGTGTGTGTGTGGGGGGGGGGGGGTTGCTGTGTGTGTGTGGGGGGGGGGGTGTTGCTGTGTGTGTGGGGGGGGGGGCTGGGGGTTGCTGTGTGTGTGGGGGGGGGGGGCTGGGGGTTGCTGTGTGTGTGGGGGTTGCTGTGTGTGTGGGGGTTGCTGTGTGTGTGGGGGGGGGGGGGTTGCTGTGGGGGGGGGGTGTTGCTGTGTGTGTGTGGGGGGGGGGTGTTGCTGTGTGTGGGGTGTGGGGGGTGTTGCTGTGTGTGTGTGTGGGGGGGGTGTTGCTGTGTGGGGGGGGGGTGTTGCTGTGTGTGGGGTGTGGGGGGGGGGGTGTTGCTGTGTGTGTGGGGGGGGGTGTTGCTGTGTGTGTGTGTGGGGGGGGGTGTTGCTGTGTGTGGGGTGTGGGGGGGGGTGTTGCTGTGTGTGGGGTGGGGGGTGGTGTTGCTGTGTGTTTGTGTGGGGGGGGTGTTGCTGTGTGGGGGGGAGTGTTGCTGTGTGTGTGGGGTGGGGGGGGGTGTTGCTGTGTGTGTGGGGGGGGGTGTTGCTGTGTGTGTGTGGGGGGGGGGGTGTTGCTGTGTGTGGGGTGTGGGGGGGGGGTGTTGCTGTGTGTGGGGTTGGGGGGGGTGTTGCTGTGTGTTTGTGTGGGGGGGGGGGGTTGCTGTGTGGGGGGGGGGGTTGCTGTGTGTGTGGGGGGGGGGGGTGTTGCTGTGTGGGGGGGGGGGTGTTGCTGTGTGTGTGGGGTGTGGGGGGGGTGTTGCTGTGTGTGTGGGGTGGTGGGGGGGGTGTTGCTGTGTGTGTGTGGGGGGGTGTTGCTGTGTGTGTGTGGGGGGGGGGTGTTGCTGTGTGTGGGGTGTGGGGGGGGGGTGTTGCTGTGTGTGTGGGGTGGTGGGGGGGGTGTTGCTGTGTGTGTGTGGGGGGGGGGGGTGTTGCTGTGTGTGTGTGTGGGGGGGGGGGTGTTGCTGTGTGTGTGGGGGGGGGGGGGTGTTGCTGTGTGTGTGTGGGGGGGGGGGGGTTGCTGTGTGTGTGGGGGGGGTGGGGGGGGGGGGGGGGGGTTGCTGTGTGTGTGTGGGGGGGGGGGGGGGGTTGCTGTGTGTGTGTGGGGGGGGGGGGGTTGCTGTGTGTGTGTGGGGGGGGGGTGTTGCTGTGTGTGTGGGGGGGGGGGTTGCTGTGTGTGTGTGGGGGGGGGGGGCTGGGGTTGCTGTGTGTGTGGGGGGGGGGGGCTGGGGGTTGCTGTGTGTGTGGGGTTGCTGTGTGTGTGGGGGTTGCTGTGTGTGTGGGGGGGGGGGGGTTGCTGTGGGGGGGGGGGTGTTGCTGTGTGTGTGTGGGGGGGGGGGTGTTGCTGTGTGTGGGGTGTGGGGGGTGTTGCTGTGTGTGTGTGGGGGGGGGTGTTGCTGTGTGTGGGGTGTGGGGGGGGGGGTGTTGCTGTGTGTGGGGTGGGGGGGGTGTTGCTGTGTGTTTGTGTGGGGGGGGGTGTTGCTGTGTGGGGGGGGGTGTTGCTGTGTGTGGGGTGTGGGGGGGGGGTGTTGCTGTGTGTGTGGGGGGGGGTGTTGCTGTGTGTGTGTGGGGGGGGGGGTGTTGCTGTGTGTGGGGTGTGGGGGGGGGGTGTTGCTGTGTGTGTGGGGTGGGGGGGGTGTTGCTGTGTGTTTGTGTGGGGGGGGGGTGTTGCTGTGTGGGGGGGGGTGTTGCTGTGTGTGTGGGGTGGTGGGGGGGTGTTGCTGTGTGTGTGGGGGGGGGTGTTGCTGTGTGTGTGTGGGGGGGGGTGTTGCTGTGTGTTTGTGTGTGGGGGGGGTGTTGCTGTGTGTGTGTGTGGGGGGGGGTGTTGCTGTGTGTGTGCGTGGGGGGGGGGTGTTGCTGTGTGTGTGGGGGGGGGGTGTTGCTGTGTGTGTGTTGGGGGGGGGGGTGTTGCTGTGTGTGTGTGGGGGGGGGGGGGTGTTGCTGTGTGTGGGGGGGGGTGTTGCTGTGTGTGTGTGTGGGGGGGGTGTTGCTGTGTGTGTGTGGGGGGGGTGTTGCTGTGTGTGTGGGGGGGGGGGTGTTGCTGTGTGTGGGGGGGGGGTGTTGCTGTGTGTGGGGGGGGGGGTGTTGCTGTGTGTGGGGGGGGGGTGTTGCTGTGTGTGTGTGTGGGGGGGGGGGTGTTGCTGTGTGTGGGGGGGGGGGTGTTGCTGTGTGTGTGTGTGTGGGGGGGGGTGTTGCTGTGTGGGTGTGTGGGGGGGGGGTGTTGCTGTGTGTGTGGGGGGGGGTGTTGCTGTGTGTGTGTGTGTGGGGGGGGGGGTGTTGCTGTGTGTGTGTGGGTGGGGGGGTGTTGCTGTGTTTGTGTGGGGGGGGGGGTTGCTGTTTGGGGGGAGGGGGGGGGGGGACACTATATATAAAGACAAGTTGTTGTGTTTTAACGAGTTGCTCAGTAACCGCTAGTGAAGCGTCAATCCCCCCCCCCCCCCCACTGAAAACACGTCAACAGCAGCTAGGTTTCTCTCTTGTTTGGGATGGTGGGGAGTGGGTGTGGGGCTTCACCCATCACCATGACCCAAACCCATCACTGTGGCTCCATCTCACCCAAACCCATCACTGTGGCTCCATCTCACCCAAACCCATCATGTGGCTCCATCTCACCCAAACCCATCACACCGTGGCTCACTCTCACCCAAACTGGGAATTGATTGTCTCCCACCCACCGGTGGAAATAATAATGATAATACCAGTAATAATCCTTGCATTTGATTTAGCGGCTTTTTCACAGCTTTATCTACGAATCAAAGCACTTCACGGAATATACTGTGATATACAATTGCGCACAGAGCAGCGTCCCCCACACACAGGCGTGGATTGAAATGACCAATTTTATTATTGGAGATATAATGATAAACCAAGGATCTTTAATTCCCCCCCCCACATACACACACATACAATGCAAACAACACGCCGCACGCACATTCACTGGCAAATCTTTCCGAAATACTGCAGAGAAGTGTAACAGTACCACCTCCCCCCTCCCCAACCCAAACAAGGGAACTTGGGACGTCCTCCCGACGTGAAAGGCGCTTTATAAGTTTAAGTTGTTGTTGTTACACTAAAGCCCCCAAATAACTCTTCACTGACACCTGGAGTGTGTGGTTGAACCATTTTTCCAGGACTTGCAAAATGCAAGAAAATAGATTCCCCCGAGCAGGGAAATCTTTGCTCTTAAATAGAGTTGAAGTTTATTTGTCTCTCTTATTAAAAAAAACCACACAAGATCTGGAGTTCAATTAATTTTAAAAAATTAAATCGTATGTGCAAAAAGCTGCCAATTCTTGGGTTTCCTTCCACCCTTCCAATCTCCACCTCAGCTCGGGTCCAAAACAACGACTGTCCAGCGCCTTGGGACGTCCTCCTGATGTGAAACTCTATACATGATTAATTTTGTTGTTGGTAGCTTTGAAATTCTCCCGGATTCTTTGCTTTGTCAAGTGCACTTTGTAGTTGCAAGTTTTGTGTTTTTGAAGAGTGTGTGCATTTTAAAATTGATTGTTTTAGTCTATGTTTCAGCCTTGTACTGTCATTGCACTTTGCTTCCTTTGAAGCACTTTCAGACATCCTCCTGATGTGAAAGCCGCTATATCAAATGCAAGGATTATTATTTTATTATTTTCATTGCTTAAATTTCAGGGATTAGAAAGGGTTGTAGTATTTCTAATGTCTAATTTGCATTTCTTCTTGAATGCAATGCACTGTTTTATGAAATTGTGCCACTTTAACTGTGCTCACATAATATTTTCTTCCAGAGATCCATATTGATAACCATGGCTGTGGCTGTAGAACAAATCTATGAACCCGCAAAAGAATGTCAAATGTAAGTAAACCTTTCGGCAATATGTTTAAACTCATTACTCAACTCTAATACCAGTACTTCAAAGAGTGATGTATATATCAGCTGCAATATTAATACAGTACAGTAAAAGCCCATTTATCCAGCACCCTCGGAACCGAGTGCCGGTTTAACAAAAAAAAACTTTAAAAAAAAATGTCATTAAAATGTTTTAAACGTATATTAACAGAATAATAACAGAATATTGTATGGATACTTGCCAATAAAGCAATAAATATTGATTACAGTCTATAAACACGGTACACAATCACAAAGCAAACTTCTTCACCGGCTGACTGCAGTGGCTTAAAGCTGTACTACTGTTTTTACCTCTTTCTTTCTCTCCCTCCTTCCCCCTCTCTCTTTCACACATACACTCAGTCAGTCTGGCATCTTAATGGCTCCAACCCCAATCCTCTCATTTGCCATCTAAATTAATCAATTCACTGTCTCCCTTCCTCTCCCCCTCCTCTCTCTCCCCCTCCCACAACTCTCTCTTTCTCTACCCCCCCTTCCCTCTCTTTCTCTAACCCCCTCTTTCCCCCCCCCCCCCCCGCATCCTATTTCTCTCCCTGCCTCTCTCCTTCCCACTCCATCCCCCACCAAAACAAGGCTACACAGGCAATGTAGTATCTGTCAGAGAGAGAGGGAAAGAAAGGGGAAGAGATAGAAAGAGAGAGGGAGAGATAGAGAGGAAGGAAGGAGAGGAAGAGAGAAACAGGAGAGAAAAAAAACAGTGTACCTTTAAGACCCAAACCCAGAAGTGCACTACCGGCAGCATTCAGAGCTAATCGTATTGCACTTTCCTATGACAGTCTATTCATTAAATGCGCCACGGCAATTGTGCCAGATAAGATCCGGTTAATCGAATGGGGACTTTTTTTTGAGGTGCCGGTTATACGGAAGTTACGGTTGATCGGGTCACGGATAAACGGGCGTTTGCTGTATATACATTTTGTTTATCTGGAGAGTTGTTATTGTCTGGAGTGCTATACCTGATAAGGTGGTGGCAGCAGGCTCGATAATAACTTTCAAAAGGGAATTGGATAGATTCTTAAAGAGGAAAAAGTTGCAGGGCTATGGAGTAAGAGGGGGAAAAGTGGAACTAGTTAGTAGTTCTTTCAAAGAGCAGACACAGGCATGGTGAGATAGAATGGCCTCCTGTGCTGTATGATTCTACAAAACTAGTGCAAATAATTATTACAGGTTTTCAATTTTTTTAAAATGTTTTAGGATCGATGACGAGTCTTGGGAAGACTGTTTCACAAAAATGGAACCAGGTGAGTTATGCTACAAAATTAAAATGTGATTACAGTTGTCCATTAAAATATTAGCTACAGTGCTAAAAGGCAAACTAGTTGTAGTGCTGTAGTGTAGTGGTTAGCCCGTTTGTCTTACAAGCAAGAAATCTCTGGTTTGATTTTAATAAGAACGTAAGAATTAGGAGCAGGAGTAGGCCATTCGGCCCTTCGAGCCTGCTCCGCCATTCAATAAGATCATGACTGATCTTCTCACCTAACTCTGATTACCTGCCCTATCCCCTAATCCCTCTATTTTTCAAAAATCTATCAATCTCAGCCTTGAAAATGTTCAAGGGCTGAGCATCTACAGCCTTCTGGGGGAGTGAATTCCATAAATTCACTACCCTCT
This sequence comes from Hydrolagus colliei, assembly GCA_035084275.1. Lineage (NCBI taxonomy): Eukaryota > Metazoa > Chordata > Chondrichthyes > Chimaeriformes > Chimaeridae > Hydrolagus > Hydrolagus colliei. The sequence continues at coordinate 2,202,883 of CM068744.1, read as the reverse complement.
GAGTGAAGAAATGTTTACTCAGTTCTGTTCTAAAAGGCTGACCCTTAATTTTAAGACTGAGCTCACTCTGCTATCTAGTTTAGTGTCATGCGCGAATTTAGACACGTTACATTCAATGTTCTCATCTAGATCATTGATGTAAATAGCTGAGGCCCAAGCACTGATCCTTGTGGCACTCCACTAGTTATATCCTGCCAATTCGAGAATGACCCGTTTATCGCTACTCTCTGCTTTCTACCCGATAGCCACTCTTCTATCCATGTTAATATTTTCCCATTAATCCCATGGGCCTTAATCTTGAGTAACAGCCTTTTGTCTGGCACCTTGTCAAATGCTTTCCTAAAATCCAAATATACCACATCTACTGGTTCCCCAGTGGGGCAAAGCCTTAGAGAAGTTTCTTTACACATGCCTCTTTTATCTAATAATAAGTAGGAACCTGGTTTTAATCAATTTTGCTTTCTGTAATAATCCTTCCAAACAACCTTTGATCACTCAATCTATGACAGTTGATGGGCATTGCTGTGAGCGATTGGCTGCTGCATTTCAGTGAATTACAATGCGTACCTCAATTACTTTTCTGTAGAAACAGAGAATCAGATCAATGGCAGTCACTGCCTTAAAGTGGAACAAAACCAAAGCAAACGGTACAGTGACATTTATAAATGTTGCTGTTAATATCCATCGGGAAGAGCCATGACCCACAGACATGTTTGTGAAACCCACATTCAACACTTTGTCTATACATTAAAATGGAAAACAGCAAAATATTCTGTACAGTTATTAACAAGGCCAGCTCTAGCATCTTTTGATCCAAGAATTGATGACTTTGAAATTTCAGAATTCGGAAAGAGCAGCAGGATTATAAACGCCCCTAATTGGACTATTTTGACTACTCCTAGTTCTATTCATATTATTTGATGCTATATGCACATGCTTAGATAGTACACCTATATTACTTGACATCCTACTTTACTGCATATTCTCCTTATCTCCTCCCAAGAAGCATAAACGATTAAGCTTGGACATTTGCCATTTTGGTAGACACCCGGTTGTTTGTCGATTGGCAGATCGCTTTTCCTGGGGCATTAATCCCTTTAAGAAATAAATAATCATGATAAATTGGTCACTGTTTGTGGGACACTGCTCTGCACAATTGACCACTATGTTTTGTCCAGAAAATATAGTCAATTCACTTTACAGTATATTCTATGAAGCGCTTTGAAATGTCTCAAAGTCTAAATAAATCACTATATCAAAGGCAAGGATTGTTACAGTAGAACGTTGATAATCCAGCATTCTGAACAACATTTCAAAGGCTGACCTTCTCAGAAGTTTAAACAAAGTTATTATAAATACTGTACAATTTAAATGGTTTGTAACAGCTGTGTCTTTATATATTTTTACACATAAATCATATGAAATAGCACATTTAAAAACCATATCGGGTAAATAAAACAACATTGGTAAAGCCACGCAATGCTAGATTAGGTTTCTAAGCACTTGCCACTGTCAAGTGCTCTGGCAAGCTCCAAAATCCAGTTGGTTTTTGGTCCCAATCGTGCCGGATTATTGATGTTCTACAGTATTATAACTAAATGTCAACAAGACTGGTCAGACTTGGCTTCTGCCAACATCTTTTGTCCTGTGGCTTATCGTACCTCCAACTTGCCTTACCCCAGACACAGCCAAATCACTTGTCCTTGCATTTGTCATGGTAACAGACCCCACCAGCCTCCCTGAAACATAGTTTCTCCATAGTTTTCTAAAAAAAAATTAAAACTGCTGAGATGAATAATTTGCAATTTGTGGAGTCCTTACAAGTGAGATACCTGGGTTCGATTCCCGGTAGGGCGAAATCTTGGGCAAGTTTTCCTTACTCCACGCCCCTAATAATGATCCCTCAAAAAACAATAATAAATTGGTCATTTCAATCCACGACTGTTTGTGGGACACTGCAGGGTTCAATTGGCTGCCGCATTTCACTCACAAATATACAGTCAATTCACTTTACGGTAAATTCTGTGAAGCGCTTTGAGACGTCTAGAAGATGTGAAAAAGCACTATATCAAATGCAAGTATTATTATATACAGTATATTGGAATATATTGGCTTTGACCGGCTCAACCTCCCTGACCTATCCCTCAGCCTCCAACTACCTTACCCCAGACACAGCCAAATAATTCGTCCATCCATTTGTCACTTCCTGCCTCAACTATTCAAATACCCTCCTTGCCAGTCTCCTCAGTTCCACCATCCTCAAAATCCAGCTGATCCAAAATGCCACCTCCTGCCTTGCCCCTTCCTTCCCCATCTTCAGACCGTGCCTGAAGACCTACGCCCTGGTTTGGAGTCTTGGTCGGCCACTGTCAAGTGCTCTGGCATGCTACCCTGTGTGAGGGTCTTACACACTATTTTATGTGAAGGGATTATACCCTGTGTGAGGGGATTACACACTATACTGTGTAAATTGTTGCTTAATGGGGGAGAAGCTTTCTTCATTTCTACTGGCTCACAAATGTCAGCTAAACTAATATTCACTTGGCTTTGTGCCAAATTGGTTTTTGTTTGCCAACAAGTTACCACCTGACAGCAGTTACCAGTGACATTCTTAGACATTTTGACTATTGGCACTGTAAGAAAGCATATTATTTGTAAATTTTATTTTTAATATAGGGAGAACCTATCTGCAGCATATGATGAAAAGTGTGGAACAATACAGAGGAAAAGTGATACCATTACCATCAGGATTGGAACTTACAATTGGACAGCTGGATGACACTGTTTATTTTGGAAGAGGCGACATGCTGGAAAGTTGGCAAGAGTTCTATCTGCCAAAGAGAATGGATATGGTGGTATTGGGCACTATTGATGGCTTGCCTTGTTTAGCACCAGCCAACCAGCTTGTTGTTCTTGTTGGCGAGGATGGTTCAGTGTTTGCGTATGAAGAGGAGGAGCTGCACGAATTCGCCACAAATGTGAAGAAGCTTTTCAAGGAAGGCCCAACATTTCCAGGAGTTGTCCACGAATTTGGCCACGGATACAAACCAAAGGTAATTTGTTTTATATACAGAGGTTGACGCCTTGGGATATCCTCCCGACATGAAAGGCGCTATGCAAATGTAAGGTTGTTGTTGTTGATGTTTGTGTACTGCAACAGCAACAAAATTGCATTTGTATAGCACCTTTCACATCGGGAGGAAGTCCCAAGGCGCTGGACTGTCAGTGTTTCAGACCCGAGCTGGGGTCAGGATCGGGAGGATGGAGGGAAGGAGTGTGACCGATGGCACCTTCGAAGAGGAGGGTCTTGAGGCAGGACTTGAAGGAGGCAAGGGAGGGTGCGAGGTGAAGGGATTGAAGATGGAATTCCAGGGTGGCTGAAGGCTCACCCGACAATGGTGGGAATGGGGGATATGGAGCAGATCGGAGCCACTGAGCGGAGGGAGCGGACGGTTGGTAGGGGGTTAGGAGTTTGCAGAGGTAGGGTGGGGCAAAGCCATGGAGGGCTTTAAAGGTGAGGACCAGAATCTTGAATTGAATCCTCTCAATGATGGTGATCCAATAGAATCGGGGGTGATGGGGCCTCGGAGGTTGGTGCGGGAGAGGAAATGAGCTGCAGAGTTCTGGATGATTTGCAGCCTATGGGGAGTTTCAGTGGCCTGAGGGGTGAGGTAGTGGCGAAGTCGGGCAATAAAATCACAATAATAAATTGGTCATTTCAATCCACGATTGTTGATGGGACACTGCTGTGCACAATTGGCTGCCTCATTTCGCCCACAAATATAGTCAATTCAGTTTACAGTATATGTTGTGAAGCGCTTTGAGATGTCTAGAAGACGTGAAAAGCGCTGTAGAAATTCAAGGATTATTATTATGTTGCGGAGGTGAGGGAAGGCAACATGGATCATGGCGTAGATGTGGGTGAGGAAAGACGGTTGAGAATAGAACAAGACACCTAGTTTCCTAACTGGTTTGGTGAGGTTTAGGGTGCAACCATGGAGGTTGATGCTGCCAGTCCCTGAGATATGAAGGCCAATCAGTCGGGCCTCGGGCTTGTTAACATTCAACTGTAGAAAGTGAGCTCTCATCCAGGACTTGATGTCCGACAGGCAGTCTGAAGGGCACTTTGTAAATGCAAGTTCTTGTTGTATTCCCCTAATGATTTTCCACTCGGTGGATTTCATTTTCAAGATGAGAACAGAGGCAGAGATAGGATCAAAGTTGTGTAGCGGGGGAATGGTGAATTGTCGAGTCAGTGAGTTCATCTTCTATAGTACAAGATTTATACAAATTCATTGAACTTGATTCTGAAATAAAATGATCTGATTGAGTTAGTTTCTTTCAGTTCTATATTGTACAGTAAAACCTGGAAAATCTGACATTCCGAAACTCCCTAAAATCAGCAAGATTTACAAATCCATCCAGCGTCAAAATGTTTCTGATATCCAGAAAATCCCTCAAACTCATAATAACTGCTTGCAGTTCCATTGGTGCTGCCCTCTGTCACCCAGGCTGTGGGTGGAGCTCGGCCGTTGTTTGGCTTCAGGGCTGTGTTTATAGCCTACGTGGTGTATGGGCCGAGGCTTCTCCAGCCATTGCTAGGGTAGGTTCTAAATACTGTACCTGCAAACTCCAAGATCCAGGAGGTGAGTGGGCCCAGCCGTGCCGGATTATCGAGATTTTACGATACTTCAAATAGTTTTGTGCTACTTCATTCTGCAAATAGGTGAAGAATAATACAATGTAGAAAATCTTAAGATTTCAAACTTCATATTATGTGTCTAGTGGAACTGTGTGATGATTCCTTTACAACAATATAACAAAAGCTTTTAACATTATTTCCAGACTAATGAAGAATACATGGCAGCAATGAAAAAAGCAGGCTTGGATCTCGTTACACAAGAAACAAAGGACTTTGTTAACCGCAATGCAAAAAAACTTAAGGAAATGCTTACTTAGCTGGAATTTTTGTGATGTTTTAAATGCTCGTCTTTCTGCTTAGCTGCCGTACACAACTTAAATGTCAGGTTCGAACCCCAATTATCCTTCCTCCCCCACATCCGGTCCCTCAATATCTCCGCCAATATCTCACCCCAAAAGCTGCCAAAACCCTGGTCCATGCCTTTGTCACCTGGACTATTCAAATACCCTCCTCGCCGGTCTCCCCTCTGCTACCATTCATAACCTGGGTTCAATTCCCAGCAGGGTGAACCCCTGGGCAAATTTCCTTACTCCACGTGCCTGATAACAATCCCTCAAACAAAATGTTTTAATTGATCATTTCAGTCCATGACTGTTTGTGGGGGACGCTGCTGTTCACAATTGGCTGCCGCCTTTTGCCCACAAAGTTACAGTCAATTCACTTTACGGTATATGCTGCAAAGTGCTTTTGAGACGTCTAGAAGACGTGAAAAGCGCTACATCAAATGCAAGGATTATTATTATAAAATCCAGCTCATACAGAACTCCCATTGCCCCACATTCTCACTCGTACCAAACTCCGCTCCCCGATTACCTCAGGCCTTGCCAGACTGCACTCGCTCTCTGTCCCGGAGAGAATCGATTTCAAGATCCTAAAGCTTATATTTAAATCCCTCCACTCCTCTGCACGCCCCCGACCTTCTCTCTCCTCACAACAGTACATGTTGCCTTCATTCCACCGGGTCTGGCCTCCTCCGTGTCCCCTGAATCCTCCACTCCACCATCGGCGGCCGTGCCTTCAGCCGTTACAGCCGAGGCTTTGGAACTCCCTTCGCCTCGCCCCGTCCTTTCCTATTTTCAGGTCGCGACTAAAGACCTTTCTTTTCGACCACACTTTAGGTCACCTTCTAACCCCTCCCCCTGGCTCGGCCCCGGGATTTGTTATTGGGAAGCTCTCTGAGACGCCGTTTGGCGTGGAGGGCGTTATATAAATCCCAATATAAATTGTTGGTGTAGCTGTTTGCATGATTGTGAAAAATGACAGTATGTATTGCAACAAAAATAGAAATGGCTGGGAACAATCAGCAGGTCAGGCAGCAGCTATGGAGAAAGGAAAAGTGAATCAATGTTTTGGGCCCACGAACCTTTGTCAGAACCTATATGGGAGATTCCAAGGTAATGGGGTACATTGAGCAAGTCAAAATCTGCATGCCATTTTCTGAGAAAGGGTGGATTATTTCTTTTTCAAGCATGAAAATCATAGATAACATACTCTCAAGAGATAGAAAAGATAACTTTGCCTTAAAATGAGCTTTATTTTTTAAATGACAATAAATTAAAGATCATGTCCACCCTATCTAGAGACCTCTAAAACGTAACACGGCAAACAAGGCTACTTTTGAAACCAATTTCAGATCATATTTGTAACTCTCACTATCATTAAATATTACTACATCCATAAATCAATAATTAAGACAGAAAACTGATAAGTTTTTGTGTCATTCAAGAGCTTGATTATATTTGTTTTTTCCCATTAAAAAAAGGTACACGTGCGTAACCTCGTCTGTCCAAAGAATGACAACTGTTGAAGACGAGATTTCGGGTTAAAACATTTTTGTTTTTTAATTCTATTTAGCTCTCAATTAATAATGTCATGAAGTAACTACTTTGTGGTTAGATTAATTTTAGTAAGGTTGAAGATCGCTTACCTCTCCAGCATTTTGAAAACTCACACATGACATTCTGTCCTCCAATTGCTAGATTAGGACAAATCAGCTATTTTGCGGCGTTACAATGCGTGAGGTGTGAGCATTCAGAAGTGTAAAAATAATTCTGTTAAAAAAGTTATCTATTTCTTACAAGATACATACAGTTTGGTCTCTAGGGAACTTATGTACAAAAAATGAGTGTTCTGCAAACAATTTAAATTTCTGACCTCTAGGTATTTAGGTATAAGAACATACATTCTTATTGATTTTAAATTTCAATTCAGTACATTGTATTTAATACTGCAATGTAACTATCATTGTGTATACAGTAGACCCCACCTAATATCACCTCAGTTAATATATATTCATTTAATATTGCGACGTTCATTATTACGTCGTTCACCAGCGGGTGGAAAGGGAGTACGATGGCGCTAGGAGTGAACCAGGCCGGCTTAGAGAGAGTGAGGCAGGTTGGCAATGAGTGAGACCGGCAGCGAGTGAGTGAGCTGGGCTGTCAGTGAATGCGTGTGTGCGATGTCCAAAAGAACATAACTCCAGTTTTTACATTCATTCTTATGGGAAAAATGTATTTGCTTAACGTCACTTTGCTTAAAGTCGCACTTTCTAAGAACCAAACTATGATGTTAAGCCTGTAATATTACTACCTGTAATATATTTTGTTGGGGCAAATCAAGAGATTAGCGATACATCCTGCAAAGAATTGCATTATTTGTTCAGAAGGAGTTTTTTAAAAAGTTGGAATAAAAATAAGAATGGATTATGTTTGGACACTGTGCTTGTAATCGGACTCTTTCACAAAAAAGTTATATTGTCAAATGATCTGTCAGGTATGACAAGTGCCTTTGAAACACCCTTGTATCCTTTGCTGTGAATGTTTAGTACAGCAACTTGCATTTACTTTTGCCCCTCACGCAGGGTAGTGTCTAGAGTGTTTGACGCTGAGCGGGGAAAGAGGGAACTCGCCAAAGGCACGGTCGAAGAGGAAAATCTCAGGCGCGACCTAAAGATGGGGAAACCGGCAACAAGGCAGAGGCAAGAGGGAGATAGTGACTGAAAGCACGGCCATCAATGGTGGAAAATCAGGCGAGTGCAGCCCCACTAAGGTGGATGAGGGAGGAGAGGTGGAGGACGAGGATGGCATTGTCAACCATGTCGCCCGTAGGGGAGAGACCCAGAAGGGAGACCCAGATGCAGCTCTGGTCACAAAGAGAGGAAGTTGTTTGTGATTTGAACGATCACTGTGAAGTGGGCAGGGCGATTATATAGGGTGCAGGGAATTGCGAATATTTAACTCTAGTCTGGCTTCCATGGGCAAAATGGCTCCTATTGAAGCCTTCTGGGTGAACTGTTCTTGAAATGAAAATAATGTCTCTAAGCTCTCTGAGGGGAGAGCCCTACAAAAATGCAAGTTGTTGCCTCATGGGAATCTTTGATAATAGGAAACATAGATGTAGTTGTTTATATTTTAACCCTTTTTATTCTGTTCATTTGAGTAATATGTTTCAGTGTTGTGTATAATAGATGTTAACTAACTTTTATAGAAGTTCTTTCACATTTGTACTTTGAGATGAAACGGACACTGTCTTTCCTGTATCTTTAGACCTTGTGTCTCGCAGTGGACTGTCTAGCACTATCTAGCACTATTTAGCACTGATGGCCTGGGGATCACGATTGAAGAAAGCTGAACTCCCTTATCTCAGCTTCTTGTTTCTACTGAATGTTTTATTGAGATGGTCTACATGTGTTGAAGAGGCAAATTGTGATTGGTAAAATAGTAAAAAGTTTGGGAAAATGCTGTAAGTATTCATTACTGAATAAAGTTGAACCAGCCTCTGAATTGGATGGAAGACAATAAAGACTACCGTTTTCCGCATCAGTAAATACAACAACAATAACAAAATGACATTGTACAGTGCCTTTCACGTTGGGAGAACGTTCCTAAGGCACTGGATATTACTATTCTGTACATGCACTGGTTATCATAAAGGTCTTTTTCATTAAATTGGCTGTTGAAGGCACGCCTCTATCAGCTTGCTTATCTGGGGGGTTCAAAATCATCAATTATAAATATGTAAAACTTCGAGGAATTTATTTAAAGTAAAGATATTATAAAATTAAATGGTCAATATTGTAAAGTTAGGCTGTGGCATTGAGCAATTGTACAAATGTGTACTGATGCAAACACCTGAACTAAGAAACAAGAAATTAACATACCCAAATAATTGCAGCTTGCACACACAGCATTTCCCCATAACATCAGTCTTCAGTTGTAAAGTGTGCACAATACCTCCATATAGCGCTTTCCTTGACCATCTTCAGATCACAGCTAAAGAACTTTCAACCATATCTATGGTGACCCCTCTCTCCCTGGCTTGGCCTCATGTTTTGCCATTGATAAGCACTCTGAGACGTGCCACTGTGTGTAGGGCACAACCCAACGGCCGTGGTGTCAGTGAGGCTCTCATCTCCCAATCCCTGCTCAGTCTATGCCTTTACTCCTCTGGAACCTTCCCTTCCTTTGAGTACCTTCCACTTTATCACCCCTCCAACCTTTCCCTCAAATTTCTCCTTATCGATTGCCCACTCCAGCACTCCCCCACCTTCCTCCCCGATATCGCACCCTCCTATAATAATAATAATCCTTCCATTTGATTTAGCACTTTTTACGTCTTCTAGATGTCTCAAAGCGCTTCACATAATATACTGTAAAGTGAATTGACTATATTTGTGGGCAAAATGCGGCAGCCAATTGCGCACAGTAGCGTCCCACAAATAGTTGTGGATTGAAATGACCAATTTATTATTGTGGTTTTTTTCTTGAGGGATTATTATCAGGCGTGAGGAGTAAGAACTTGCTCAATGTTTTGTCCTGCCAGGAATCAAACTCAGGTCTCTTGCTTGTGAGGCAAGTGTTCTACCCACTGAGCCACAGGTCTCTACCTTCCCACTCCCTCTGCACCAAACACCTCCTCATCCTCGGCAACTTCAACCTTTACTTCAGCCCCTCCTGCCGTACCTCTGCCGACTTCTCCTTCAACGTCTCCCTCCACATTCACCCCACCTCCCAATCCTCGGAGTCATCTGAACCCCTCCCACCCTGGGCTTCCTCCCTCAAGGACCTATCCTCCTTAATAATAATCCTCACATTTACTACAGCGCTTTTCACGTCTTTCAGATGTCTTAAAGCGTTTCACAGAATATACTGTAAAGTGAATTAACTCAATTATTGTAAATTAGAATAATAATCCTTCCATTCGATTACATCTTATTACATCTCAAAGAATTTCAATTGCATACAGCAGTGTCCCACAAACAGTCATGGATTGATTATTATCAGGGTTGTGGAGTAAAGAAATTTGCCCAAGGTTTCGCCCTGCTGGGAATCAAACCCAAGTTTCCCACTTGTAAAGCGAGTCTCTAACGACTGATCTTATACGTGACGTTAGAAAACTTGCCTTAATGTTTTGCCTTATCTGGGAATCAAACCTGGATAGCGCAAATTGGATTAGATTTGTGGAACCAATTACCAGAATTAAGGAAGCAATACCAATGACTCAACGCAGTGTGATATGGAAAACAGAAACCAGACATTTCTGCGAAAAGTCAGTGCGTACGGAACATGAAGAATAAAGAACGTTTATTTTGCAGAGCTTTGAATACATACCTTTATTAATTTTTATTTGTGGCAAATGTCTTAAATTATTTACAGTGATATTTACTCAAAGACATCTCAAAGCACCTCACAGTATATACTGTGAAATGAATTGACAGTATATTTTTGTGGGAGGAATGCGGAAGACTATAGGAGTATACCACAAACAGTCGTGATTTGAGTGACCAAATAATTATTTTTTTTACATTATCTTTTTTGAAGGGATTACTGCTCCCAGGAAAGTGATCCGTCAATTTACTAACAACCGCGTTCCTACTTATAACTAACTAAGGGAGTAAGCAAACTAGCCAAACATTTTCTCCTAAAACAAAACCAAAGTTGCTGGGGAAACTCAGCAGGTCAGGCAGCATGCATGGAGAAAGGAAAAAGAGTCAACGTTTCGGGTCTACAATGTTTCGGTAGACCCGAAACGTTGACTCATTTTCCTCTCCATGGATGCTGCCTGACCTGCTGAGTTTCCCCGGTAACTTCGGTTTTGTTGCAGATTCCCAGCATCTGTAGCATTTTGTTAACATTTCGTCCTGCCTGGCTATCAAATTCAGGCTGAGGGGAATGGATTGGATTTCTCAAAACAATTACCAGATTTAAGGAAACGTTAACAATGACCCAACCCAACATGAGATGGAAAACAGGAAGAGGCATTTCCGCTAAACTCAGTCTGTACGTGACCTAAAGAGAAAAACAGTTTTATTTTCCAGCCCACTGTATAATGGTGGGCTCTGAATAAATAAGATTATCTTGACCAACTCTTGGTCTTGACCAACTCTTGGCCTTCAGCCATTCTGCTCCCAACTTCTGGAACTCCTTCTCGCAGTCCCCCTGCCTCACCCCCTCCCTGGCCTCTTTCAGCCCTCGCCGCAAGACTCTCCTCTTCGATGGACCCCTTGGCAACTCCTAATCCCCCTTTCCCTCCCACCCCCCATCACCCACCGTCCTAAGATCGGGTCTGAAGCAGTGACTGTCCAGCGCCTGGGGACGTCTCCCTGATGTGAAATGCGCTATACAAGTGTAACTTTGTTCTTGTTGTTCTTATTCCTCCTCAGACCCTCTCTTCCTCGGACCTTCCCTCCCTCTAGCCCTCCACCCACAACGATTCTGATGCCATCAAGCCGCTGAGTGACCATATCTCCACCACTCTAAATTCCCTGGCTCCCCTGAAATCCAGTGTGGTTTCCAAACCCACTTCATCCCCCTGGAACAATTGTCTCCATTCTCTCAAATCACAAACCACAACACTCAAGTGAGGATGGCAGAAAACCTGCCTCACAATTTACTGCCAGCTGTAGCTCAAGCACCTCCTCACCTATCGTCTCTCCCTTTCACAGGCCAAAACTGACTTACTTTTCACCCACAAATATACAGTTAGTTCACTCTACAGTATATTGAGGTGTCACTTTGCGATGTCTTAAGACACGAAAAGCGCAATAACAAATGCAAGTTTTATGATTATTATTATTAATATCTTGATGGCAAATAACAATCCAACGACTGTTTTCCACTGTCCATCACCAAATCCCTGGAACCTCTCAAGCTCCTCCATCCTCACATCAGATGGCAAGTGCCAAGACGTGCTCGACTTCTTCGCCTCAAAAATCTAAAACATCCGCTTGGCTACACCCATCCCCTTCCAACCCACCCAGACTTTCCACACCAGCTTCTCCCTCCGCCACTGCCTCCTGTGACTGCCCCCTCCCTGTACTCCTTTGCCACCATTTCTCCCTCCTCCCTCAACCACAATCACCCTGATGAAGTTCACCAGCTCCAGTAGCAACTCTGCAAGTGCTCTGAGACAATGGCCCAGCGTGGAGGGCACGATATAACTCAACGTTGTTGTTGTCGACTCCCTCCCCCACCTCCCACCTCCTCACAAAACCACTCACTCGCTGGCTCCTCCGTACCTCTCCAACCTCCTCACTCCCCCAATCCACCTCTGCTAACCTGGCAACAGCCTCCTGCTTATACCTCGCACCCTCCGCCCCATCGGCGGAGCTTTCAGCCACTGTGCCCCAAACTCTGGAACATTCTCCCACTTTCCCACCCCCTTTACAGGTCCCACCTGAAAACCTTCCTCTTCCACCGTGCTTTTGGCCACCACCCCCCCAACTCCCCAGCTCAGAGTCAGGCTTGGAGTTCAGAGCTCGGAGTCTCTGTTGAACGCTCCTATCCAGCATGGAGGGCACTGTATAGCCTTCAGTTATCAGGAAAGGCTAGAGAGGCTGGGTTTATTGTATTCGGAACAGAGAAGGTGGAGCTCTTGTGGCTCAGTGGTTAGAGCACTTGTCTTGCAAGCTGGGGAGACCAAGCTGGGGAGACCTGTGTTCGAATCCAGTGGGGTCAGGGTGAAACCTTGGGCAAGTTTCCTTACTCCACACGCCTAATAATAATCCCTCCAAAAAACCACAATAATAAAATTGGTCATTTCAATCCACGACTGTTTGTGGGCCACTGCTGTGCGCAATTGGCTGCCGCGATTCACCCACAAATATACAGTCAATTCACTTTACAGTATATTCTGTGAAGCGCTTTGGGACGTCGATAAGATGTGGAAAGCGCTATATCAAATGCAAGGATTATTATTTTTATTATTATTATTATTAATGACTCAACGCAGTGTGATGTGGAAAACAGAAACCAGACATTTCTGCTAAACTCAATGGTGGACTCTGAATAACTAAGGTTATCTTGACCAACTCTTGGAATTGAGGAAACTAGTATCAGATTTAAGGAAGCGATACCAATTTCTAACCAAACATGATTTGGATAACTGGAAACACATGTCAGCTAAGATCAATGTATACGTGACATGAAGATTAAAGAATGTTTATTTTGCAGCCCTTTGCATGCATACATTGTTAATTTGGGGTTGATTTTACCTGTGGCAAATATCTTATTATTTAAGATGATGACAATATATTAATGCTTAGAGTATTCGATCCACATTAAGATGTTTTTGCTTGAAAATAACCAGATTCCACAAGAGAATATTCTTGTCGTAAATAACTGCAAAGTTAGTAGAGTACGGCATTACTGTATGTAAACTTTACACCACTGCAATACTGTAACGTTAAAAAGATTGCACAATTAGACAAATCTTATTAATATTGCTAATTATCCCTCTGGGTTCCTATCTTCCTAATTTTAACATTAGAAGTTATTTACATATTATCGCTACTGGATTAAGTTGTAAATTTACTTCAATTATAATGTTAGTACTTGCATTTGATATAGTGCCTTATCTTGTCTTTGAGATGTCTCAAAGCATTTCACAGAATATACTGTAAAGTGAATTGACGGTATATTTTGTGGGTGGCAGACAATTTCTTACAGCAGTGTCCTACATGCAGTCATGGATTGAGTGACCAAATTTTGTTTTGAAACGATTATTAGCCCCTAGAAAAGCAATCAGCTGATCAACTAACAATCGGGTTCCTAATTATTGCTGTACACTTAAGGTGCCGTACAAAATTACATTTGTACGGCACCTTTTACATTGGGAGGGTGTCCCAGGGCACTGGACAATCAGTGTTTCAGATCCAACCTGGTGGGCGAGGGGGGGGATTTGGTGAGGGAGGAATGTGATGGGTAAAGAGGGTGACAGAAGGTCTGGGAAGGGGCGAGATGGAGGGACTATGGGAAGGAGTTCCTGAGAGTGGAGGCAGAGTGGCCTCCAATGATGGGGTGGACAATGCGGGGCATGTTAAGCAGGAACCGATGAACTAGAAGGAGTGGGCCCGATGGTGGGGGTTGGGTGGAGGGCAGTGAGATCATGTTGGGCTGAAAGTGAGGATCGGGATGTTGAACTGTACACTGTGTGCGGTTGGAAGCCAGTGGAGTTCTAAACGACCTGTAGCCTGTGGAGGGAGGAGTTGGGGAGGCTGACAATCAGGGAGTTTGTGTAGTTGAGCCTGAATGTTATGAATGTGTGTATTTTGTTGTTGTTGTTGTTATATGAAGGGTTTGGTGGAGTGCGGTGTGCGACAGTGTAGTGTTGGATGGGGAATGGCACAGATGTGGGTATGACAGACAGTTGACGCCAAGATTCCACAGAGAGATGCTATCAGCATCTGAGGTACAGAAGCTCTGATAGGAGATAAGATGGAGGACCTCGGTCTTGCAACGTTCAACTGCAGGACGTTAGCTTTCAACCAGGACTTGGAAGTCCGACTTGCATTCTGTGAGGACTTCAGTGATGCTGGATTATTACCCCTGCCACTCGACAAACAACAAACAAACAACAAACAAAACTTACATTTATATAGCGCCTTTCACGTCGAGAGGACGTCCCAAGGCGCTGAACAGTCAGGTCAGGACCCGAGCATTGGGTGGGGGGTGGGGAGGGGGGAGGGTCGGGGGAGGGGGAAGGAGAAGGAGAGGGGGAGAGTGGGGAGGGTTAGTGGGGCAGCCGAAGCCGCGGTCGAAGAGGAAGGTCTTGAGACCGGCCTTGAAGGAGGAAAGGGAGGAAGTGAGGGGGAGGGGTGTGGGATGGAGTTCCATAGTGTGGGAGCAGAGAGACTGAGAGCCCGGCCCCCGATGGTTGGGGGGTTAGGGCGGTGGACACGGAGCAGGCCTGAGGCTGCTGAACGGAGGGGACGAGCACAGGCTGATAGGGAGACGGTAGGTCAGAGAGATAGATGGGGGCAAGGCCGTGAATGGCTTAGACAGTGAGGACTAGGATGCTAGATAAACAGAGGCATGTGGAGTAAGGAAACTTGCCTAATGTTTCACCCTCCCTGGGGATCGCAGCCAGGCAGACTGAGATGGATTGGACTAGTAGCAACAATTGCCAGATTTAAGGAAGCGATATCACTAAGCCAGCCCAGCGCGATTTGGAAAACAGGAAGCTGACATTTCCGAAAAGTCAATTTATATATGACTTGAAGAGTTTATACGTTAAGAACAGTCTAGCTAACAGAGGAAGAGCAGACATGTCACAAGATACATCGGCTCCTCGCAGTACAAGGTATCACACTTCAGTCTTCAGTCTTGTAAACATCAATTGTAGATATATAATATGCTGCCTTTTTCTTGATTCTTTTATAAGTCAAATAATTTAAGTTGATATAACAATGTTTGTTTTGATTTACTGCCGGCTTTATTTTGAGTGAGAGTTACACAGAAGTAATAGCTTACAGTGTGATTCTGTGTTTCTCTTATAGTGATTTGAGTTTCCGTCAAAAACAGAAGGAGAAACAGAAGGAA
The DNA here is from genome assembly GCA_035084275.1 of Hydrolagus colliei. Classification (NCBI taxonomy): domain Eukaryota; kingdom Metazoa; phylum Chordata; class Chondrichthyes; order Chimaeriformes; family Chimaeridae; genus Hydrolagus; species Hydrolagus colliei. The sequence continues at coordinate 2,187,361 of CM068744.1, read as the reverse complement.
CAGAAACAGAAGGAAAACCAGAACTTCATAACGAGTGCAAATCAATTTATTACAGTGACAACGCAAATACTCTACCAAGCTGTTAAGGATGAGAAGCTCACCCAGAACCAACAAGAACAATATGAGAAAGAGGTTTCTCTTTTTATTCACAATAGCAAACGTTTCAAATTTGAATCTAACCAGAATGATCAATGTCTCCCATTCATAACTTGACAGAGTAGATCAGCTTCTTACTCATCTGTTGCATGAACTTTAATCAAAAACAACCCAAAAGGAATATTTTGCTTATTTGAGCATTTAGTTGTAAAGACACAACTTTCAGCTTTAAATCTGGAGTCTTGGATTCTGTAGTGGATTCTTAAGTTCTCTGAGATGCCGTCCGGGTGTGAAGAGCGCTATACAAATATGTAGTTATTGTTGATATCGGATAGAGCTGCAGCTTCCAACAAGAACAACAAGAACAACTTGCAGAGGAAGGTTGGAGAGGTCGGGGCGCGCCAAAGAAAGAAGAGATTTATTTAATAGAGTGAAAACCCTGAAGTCGATCTGCTCTGTGACTGGGAGCCAGTGGAGTTTAGCAAGGACTGGGGTAATCGGGGTATGAAGTTTGGTGCGAGTGAGAATGTAGGTGGCAGAGTTTTGAATGAGCTGAAATTTGTGAATAGTGAAGGAGGGGAGACCAATGAGGAGGGCTTTGGAGTAGTCCATCTGAGAGGTGACAAAGGCATGGACAAGGGCATGGACATGGACAGCAGCTTTTGGGGTGAGGGATTGTCGGAGATGGACAATGTGGCAGAGGTGGAAGAAAGCAGTGCTGGTCAGGGAGGGGATGTGAGGGAGGAAGGATATCTGGGGATTGAACCTGATGCCTAAGATTTGCGGAGAGTTTTGAGGACAGGTCGGGTAGGTTGACGAGATCAGAACTGTGGGACAGAAGATATTAATGGGAGCCAAAGAGTATGGTTTCCGTCTTGTTGACGTTTAACTGGAGGAAATTTGCGAGCATCCAGCTCTTGATGTCCAACAGACAAGCTGACAGAAGATCAGGGGATTAGAGGTCGCAACTGGGGGTGGAAAAGTAGAATTGCGCGTCATCCGAGTGGCTGGGAGCAGATTGGAGGCCAGTGGGCAAGAGGTAACTAAGGCAGGTAACGGCAGGGCTGGTGTTTCGAGGATGGAGTGGCAGCCATTTCTGGGTTCAGACGAAGCCGCCATTTCAGATTTTAACGCCCAAATCTGTGTATGGTGTTACTTCCGTCCACCAGGTTAGAATCCCTGGAACCAGGTACAGGACAGGGAATTGTATCTCCTTCCCCTCCTCTGTGATTTCTCTGCAGGCCGATTGGTGTTAACGTCCAGGTTGGGCAAACAGGTGGATAACAAAATGTGTGCCCTTCCCCCCACCCACCCTCTGAGCCACCTCTAGCCCCACAGTCCCACTAACTACTGCCTCAAGTTTGGATGTACGCATCTTGGCTGCTGGCCCCCAACCCAAACTATCGTTCCCTTAAAATGCTCCCTTCACCTCAACGTCCACACTCTGTCCTCTCTCTGACCTCCTCTACCGGACCTAGGTCCCAGGGACTAACCTCTCCCTCCGCATCCACATCCCCACCCTCTCTGCCAACCACACCATCACCCCTTTCCATCTCACACCTTCCCCAGGCAACTGTTCCCTCTACATTGGTCTTCAAAATGTCCACATCCTCTGCAACAATATCTCCCCACAATCCCACTCCGCATCCCTGGAGTCATCTGAACTCCTCCCCCTCTGGCCCACCGCCTGCACTGATTTATCCTCCTCACTCACTCTCCTCCCTAGTAACCCTCTCCACCTTTCTCAATGCCCTTAACCCCTTCACCTCCTGATTCACTAACCACACAAGCCACCTCCGCTTCCTCAAGGGTCAGTGTGGTTCATTGAACGCACTTCATAGAATCATAGAATGTTACGGCACAGAAGGAGGCCATTCGGCCCATCGAGGCTGTGCCGGCTCTGTCACCGAGCAAGTCACTATCATTAACCCCAATCACCAGCTTTCTCCCCATAACCCTGCAAACCCATCTTCCCCAGATACCTATCTAGTTTTCTCTTAAAAGCTGCTATCTAATCGGACCTCACTACCCTTTCAGGCAGATAATTCCAAATTCAAACAACTCGCTGAGTAAAAACTGTTTCAGCCCAAAACTTGGTGTATCTGGTTGCAACACATCGAAATGTACCACTCCACTCTCACCTCTGCCATTTCGTCATTCTACTCCAAGATAATCTTGGAGGCTAAGGGCAACCTCAGGTTCGTATTATCCACCACCAACCATCTCCACCACCAACCATCTCCTCCATTCACACCACCTCCCCTCCCGAACCTATGCCGCACTTATTCAAATTCTGACGAGTGTGATGAGATGCTGGATGTCCTTGAGTCCAAAATCAAGGGAATCCATTCAGGTGCCTCTGCCCTCCCAACCGCCATTCCCTCCCCATCTCCCCACACATCCAACCTCGACACATTCCTCCTCCCACACTTTCAAACATGCCTCCCCTCCTCTCTTATCACCACCATATCAACCACACCACCTGCTCCCTCGACGCCATCCCCACCCGCAGAAATTGAGTCAATTTCCACATGTACGCAGATGCCACCCAATTCTATCTCTCTAACCTCGATTCCAGGACAACTAGCATCCTGATAATTGCCTGACAGACATTAATTCTTGGATGAGAGACAACTTTCTACAGCTTAATGTCAGGAAGACGGAGTTCCTCCTGAGTGGCTTGCACCGCCATCGCCTCTACACATCAGGCATTGGCAGCATCAGTATCCATGGATGCGCACATTGCATCCAACCTCTATAGGATTGAATCATTGCCATTCACATGCCACTTAAAACATTATAAAATCCTGTAGATTTGACTGTACTCATTTAAATGTTTATTGCTTAATTATATAGATACTGCACACAATTCTCTTTCTTGGGCAAATCCAGCGTCCCCGTGTTGCACCAGAAACCATTTTGGGAAAGGAAAACATTTGGAATTCCAAATATCGCAAAATGTTCGATTTTAAATTGTATGAAACACAACTTCCAACTCGTCCACCCTACACAATTTTACTGGACATAGTAAGTACCCACAATAATAATAATCCTTACATTTATATAGTGGAAAATATAAATATATAAATATCTATATAAATGGATATTTATATAGACATCTTATTGACGTCTCAAAGCGCTTCACAGAATACAACAACGTCCCAAGGTAGGGACCAGAGCAGGGGGGGAGGGTTTGTGGTTGGTGGGAGGAAAGTAGGAAAATTAACTGTACATTTGTGGGAGAAACACGGCAGCCAAATTACGCACAACAGTGTCCCACAAACAGTCGTGGAAGTGGAGTTAGGGGAAAAAGGGGGAAAAGAGGGTAATGGGAGGGGTCGGGGGGTAGGGGGAAGGAGAGCAGGAAAGCTGACTGTATATTTGTGGGCGAAACGGAGCAACCAAATTTCACATAGCGTAATCCATGAAGTAATCCAGCAAAGAAAAATTGACATTTCAATGAAATGTCATTTATTTATGTATTTATTGGGACCGTGTCCTAAGCACTTAAAAAGCAAAATGAATTTTTGACTACTAAACATAACCAAAAATAGAAACCATTCAAATCACATTGTATGAATTTTGATATGCCAGTTAATATACTGTAGATGTATCAGAGATGTATGTACTTTATATTGAATTATGATTTTTTGTTTCAGGTGGTGACATTGAAAAAAGCACAAACACATGATGTTTTAGATTATTTATATTATATAAATGAAGAAATGGCTGTGAAATTACCTGAAAAACCCAAAACGGGAAATGTGTTTTGTATGGTATCATGGATGATAAATTGCTGTTACCTTGAAGGCGAACCTGCCAAATATTTTGGTGCCTCAGTCTCTTGTGTGGGACGAAATCAGAAAAAGATTATGATAGACATATTGTGCTTCAAAACATGGAATATAAAAATGGCTCAGGTAGTGTTTAATGCTCCAAGAGAGTGTCTCCAATTTACAACAGTTGTATATTCCCAAGCTTATCATGTTGGGCAAAAGATCAAAGATCCGAAGTATATTAAGAGACCACCATGTGCCAATTGTTTAACAATATTTCCCACTTTAAAATCTTGTGATGAAGTAAAAAATGTTTCAACAACAAAACCAAACTCGCCCTTGCCATGGTCCTATGGCAACTGTGCTGAGTGTGAGTCATTAAGCAAACTTCTGAATGATGTTCAAGACATTGCCAACATTAAAATCATCACAACAACAACTTCGGAAGGCGGCTCAGAGTGCTCAAACACAAAGGCTCCTGAGAACCTCAACAACGAATCCTTCAAGGATAAAATAGAAACAAGACTGAAAGAAGAGCTGGGAAAACTTGAGTTTGTAGTGAGGAAACCAATTCCATTTTACAGCTCTCAGTAAAAGGGGGCTTTGAATATATGAAGTGGAGTACTGTAGCTTAGTGTTTAGAGCACTCTCCACGCAAGTGAGAGGACCTGGGTTTGATCTTTGGCAAGTTACCTTACTCCAAACTTTTCTATTTCCCTTGGTAAACCCGGTTGTTAGTGATTGGAGGATTGGTTTTACAGGGGTAATCATCCCTTCAAAAAGTAATAATTTGGTCACTCAATCCAAGATTGTTTGTGGAACACTGCTGTGTGTAATTGGCTGCTGCATTTCACCCACAAAATGTACAATATATTCACTTTACAGTATATTCTGTGAGCGCTTTGAGACGTCTCAAAGGTGTGATAAGGCACTATATCAAATGCAAGGATTACTATTAGTATGATAAATTGCGATTATTTTTGTTTTGATTTTTATTTGTTATAAATGTCTTAAATTGTTTAAAGTGATCAAAAACAATTCAAGGTGTTGAATTGTTTTTATAAATCCACATTATAAAGATTTTGCTTGAAAATAATTGGGTTCCATGAGATCATTTTCTTATCGAAATAACTGCAAAGTAACTAGAGTACCAATTATCTGAATTTTAAACCATTGTAATAATCTTGATGTTAAGACTGCACCTTTAGAAAAATCTTATTAATCTTGCTACAATTCCTTCCTAATCCCTATGTTTTTCATTTTAACATTGGACGCCATTTACATATTATCCAGACTGGATAAAGTTGCAAATTTACTTCAATTATGTGTAAATATTGGATGAATTTGTATTGCAATATTAAAATGTACATTTTATTTACTATAAAAAATCATCTGTGCTAAAAATTATTGAATATTTCTGCGTGTATTGAAACAGTGAGCTGGATTATTGAATAGGTGTCATCAAAGTAGCAAACTATTATCTTTCTGATTAGGACACCGCGCGCTTTCAAGCTGTTGGGAACAAATACTGTATTAATGGGGAAATAAAGACTGTGATTGCACTTAACCTGGTTATAATTTGTGCTTCATGTATTATAACATTTGGAGGTAATAAAATGTATTCCATGACCAATTGTCCTGTAATGTTTTGTAATGGATCAATGCAATCATATTTATTCATAAAAGGCAAAGTCCTGCTGATCTGTAATAAAAACAGAAGTGTCTGCTGCAGCAGGTCAGTCAACATCTATGGGTTTATTTTTGTGTGGAAAAGATGTATTTATTTTGAAGTGTAATACAGTATTTGGTACAACATCTAAACAGTACATTGCAATGGCCTACAAACAGCTATGATGTAAGTGGCCAATATTACAGTATTTAGTACAGTCTTTGTTTGAGAAATTATTAGCCATGAAACTGAAAAACTCTCTTCTCTTTCCAAATAATACTATGGGATTTTTAACATCCACTTGAAGGCAGACACGAACCGGGTTTACTATTTAAAATGAAGCACAGCACATTCAGGAAGGCATTCCATTGAAGAAAGTATTTGTCTACTTGACAGGAGGCTTGAACCCAACAACTAGTGACACAGCTGTGAGTGTGCTGCCAGCTGAATTCATGTTGACATATTAAATACTTGGAACTAAGGGTTTAACGTTATACAAAGAAAAAGAAGGAATTGGTATTAAAAATATATTTTTAAAATTGGTATTAAAATGCTGTTTAAATTAATGAAACACTGTATCGGGTCCATTTGGGTTAAGTACTAACATCCAACAAAAACAATTTGCATTTACTGTATATATTTTAATATTTAACTTTCATCTTATTATTGCAGGACATCAGTAATCGTAATACATATGAAAGGCACATTCTCTGGAATATGTTACTTCAATTAGAACATAAGAACATAAGAATTAGGAGCAGGAGTAGACCATTCAGCCCCTCCAGCCTGCCCTGCCATTTGATAAGATCATGGCTGATCTTCTGACCTAACTCTGATTACCTGCCCTATCCCCATATCCCCTAATCCCTCTATTTTTTCAAAAATCTATCAGTCTCAGCCTTGAAAATGTTCAAGGACTGAGCATCTACAGCCTTCTGGGGGAGTGAATTCCATAAATTCACTACCCTCTTAGTGAAGAAATGTTTCCTCAACTCTGTTCTAAAAGGCTGACCCTTAATTTTAAGACTGTGACCCCTGGTTATAGATTCTCCTACCAGGGGAAACAATCCCTCAGTGTCTACTTTATCCAGACCTTTAAGAATCTTATATGTTTCAATAAGATCCCCCCTAATTACTTACTATTAAATCATAAACATTACACTGAACTTCTGCAATCAGCTTTTTATTAAATATTCTCTATTTCATTTTGAAGGACACCACATTTAATTATACTGTATTACAAACATTACACTGTACTTTCAACATAACACTACCATCCAAGGGGAATTAATACACGAGGTGATTAATGCAGAATCAAACACACCCTACATTTTTTTTTGTGTGTGACTAACTTTTACATGCTAATATAATGATCATTATATATTTTGAATTTCAAATTGGAAGTTTACACCACAGCAAAATACAATTACATTCACTGTACATTCAAAATAGCATTTAGATCATAAGGAGAGATCCGGTAAATCTGGCAGACATTTACTTTGGGATCAAGGTGGTTTGCCGGAATGTAGGTAGCATTAATATTGATGTATTTTTGTGCAACCAACCAACCTACACAACCAAGCCATCACCCATCAGCTGCTGATCCCCCGGTATCAGAGAAACCTGATGGATTAACGGCTGTATTTCTCTGATGAGAGTGTATCTAATGTTTTAAGAATGTTATTGTTCTTGCTCAGTTTGTTGCTGAACTCAAAAGACAGGGCCAGAGATTTGGCCAGAGACACATTACCTCATCTATACATCTGCCATTCAGCGATGTATAGTCACACTAATTGGAGAGGTGGGGAGGTGCCTGGAGATGAACTGATCTGTAAGTGTAATAGAATACAAAAGTAACACCATTACAATTGCTCAGCGAAGAAAGACCAAAGTCCATCCAGTTCACCTTCCACCATTCCTGGCAGTCACTATCACATCAATCAATCAATCAATTGAAACTTACATTTATACAGCACCTTTCACATCGAGAGGACGTCCCAAGGCGCTGTACAGTCAGGTAGGGACAAGAGCAATTGTGGAGGGTGAGGGGGAGGGGGTGGTGTCGGGGCAGGATGAAGAAGAGCAGGAAAGCCGACTGTATATTTGTGGGTGAAACGTGGCAGCCAAATCGCGCACAGCTGCGTCCCACAAACAGTCATAATAATAACAAGAATAATAAACCTTGTATTTGATGTAACACTTTTCACATCTTCTAGACGTCTCAAAGCGCTTCACAGAGTATATTGTAATGTGAATTGACTGTATTGTATATTTGTTGGCAAAATGCAGCAGCCAATCGCACACAGCAATGTCCCACAAACAGTGGGGTCGTGTCACACACTGTATTCTGTAATGGGAGTGGGTGGGTGGGTGTGGGAGAGAGAGAGAGAGATTCTGAAGAAGGCGTTTCACTCACTCAGCAATTGCCTTGTTGTGCAAAGCCACATTTGCTTCCCCTGCACTTGCAGAGTTGGGGTTTGCTGTGCAAGCTTCAGGTGAGCAGCCCAATGGGTGGCAACGAGCTGCAGGTGTTGAGAGCCACGCCTGGTGTTAACCAGCACCTGGTCAAAAGGTTGAGGGGGGGGGGCGGCCACCACTCCACACTAGCTGTGCACCTCTCTCCCCTCCCTGAAGGTTAGATGGATGGTCTACAGACTGTGAGACCAAGAGCAGGCGTTGCCTGTTGGCGCAGTGGTTGCAGTATGGTGCCAGCTTCCTTGTTTGGGTTAGTAGGACTGTGTTGAGATGAACCTTTCCTGGCGGGCGGTGAATGTGGAGATGGTTGTTTGTTTGTGTTGTGACTGTGGGCTTGTCCCTGGGCAGGTGGATCGCATTGCTGCTGTTGGTGTCTGTGGTTCCTGGGGTGTGGACACAGCCAGCGCCTGCAGGTCAGACACACACCACACTCTACCACAGCCCTGCTGTGCCTTACACTGAAGCTACTGGGTCTGTGGTTATATAATAATGATAATAACCCTTACATTTATGTAGCGCTTTCCATGTCTTATCGACGTCTCAAAGCGTTTCACAGAATACAACAACATCCTAAGGGCAGGTGGGGAGGGAGAAGACAACAGGGAAGAAAGGGGGGAGAAGAGGTAGGGACCAGAGCGGGGGGGGGGGGGAGAGGTCGTGGTTGGGGGAAGGAAAGTAGGAAAATTGACTGTATATTTTGGGAGAAACGGGGTTGATAATGATACAGTGATTGTTTTACTCTTCCAATTGAATCAAGTAGTTTAGCAAAATCACTAAAATTATACATTTTAAGCCTTTGAAACTTCAAATGGTGGTAGGTGGTGGGGGAGAGAGAGAGAAGGGGTTCAGTGTTTTTATTTAATTTAATGTGATTAATCTGAATCCAGGTATTTACTGAGTACACGCAAAAGTGATCCTCTGTGTTTGGTGTTGTGTTTCAGGCTTTTTGAAGAGTGATTGCCGTGATGGTCTTTTTTGGATTGGACTGAATAAAACTCACCTGAGTGGGAAGGTGTGGCAGATCAGTGTGATTGGTAAGTCTGTATTGTAATATAATCTCCAGTGAGAATGTTCTCAGTTACACCACGTTTAAGATAAGGAGGGTTATAATGGTGTTATGAAGTACTATTTATATAATTTGTCTGCTTTGCCATATCTATGCAGCTTTTTAACAATGAATGAGTTAACTTGCCTTTGATCTACTCTTCCAATCGAGTCAAGTATTTTAATTAAGCAAAATTCACTTAAAGGAAACCTCTGTGGAGAGTGTTTCAAATTTCAACTTGGGTCAACGTTTTTATTTTTAATTTAATGCTTTTTATCATAATCTGGGTTTTTTAATAATTGCAGGTAGATACAAGCAGCTCATTCTATATTTTTAAGAGAAAAATCGCTGGGTTGGTTGAGTTTAAAACTCAATCAGTATTTTTACACAGTAATGTGAATGGCATTCTGTCAAAACAGCAAAGCTGCTAGAGAAGACTAGATTTTCGAACCAAGTAAATGTTTTAATCTTAATGTAATATAATCGTTCATTATTTAAAGGCAAATGTACCATTTCATTGAATGATTGAGAACTGGGAGGATAGGGGTGGGTGTGAATGTATTTACTTGTACATAAATGCTTTGGAGCCAAAGAAGCTTTGTGTAATAACTGTCATGTTTTGGAGGATGTTAGTGGGGATTTTTCTGAGGAACATCCCGAGGTTTGTGGATTTACTTTTACTTATTTTACAAAAAGGGTGATCTAACCTGCACCAGCAAAACATTGGCTCCGGTAACTAGGATTTTCTTTATTATTTAGATGAATCTGGTGCAGAGTATCTTGTAACTCCAAAATTTGCATCACAATGTGGTTACACCATCTCAATGGATCCATTGGATTTTGTTGAATTTCGGGCCTCTATCCTTGCCTGTCAAGTCCATAATGTAGTGAGTATACTTTATGGTAGAATATTTGCCTTTAGTTATCCACGTATGCTACAATTATGGTTTGTTTTGCAAGTGTTGGAGGTCCCATTGCTGGAAAATCACATTTCAAACACTTTGCTCTTCAGTCTAATATTTTTCCCAAATCCCTCTGATGTCAACAACTATTTGGAGCCTTTGAGTTCCCCATTGGCTTCTTTCCATTCTTAAAATAATCTTGCAATATATTCCAATTGCAATTTGATATCCTACTCCAGATGTATTATCACTGGGGTATTTTTGCGTTCAAAATAAATCTTGGCAAAAGAGCTTTCTTTAAATATAATGTTGTAAAACTAAACTTTCCTTCAGCTTAGTAATGCTTTAACATCTGTACAGGTGAACTTTGGTTCCATGACAATCTTCAGATTTTTTTCTGATCTGACCCAATTGGTTTCTTTAACATAATATCATGAGGTTATAATATATTAATAGTACAGTACACACCTGGCTTATTACCCAGAGTTTGAATCTAACTATCCCAGGCCTTACACTAAATGGATGGGGAAGCTGACTGTAGGCGCGGTTGAACAGAGAGGTCTTCAGGCGTGGCCTGAAGATGGGGGTGAGGCGATGGGGGTGAGGCGATGGGGGTGAGGCGATGGGGGTGAGGGAGTTCCAGAGTTTCGGGGCACAGTGGCTGAAAGCAATGCCGCCGATGGTGGAGCAGAGGATTCGAAGAACAAGGAGGAGGCCAGACCCAGTAGAGCGGAGGCAGCAGCTACTGCCGAGAGGAGGTACGGAGGTGCAGAGGAGTGCAGAGATTTAAATACAAGAGTGAGGATCTTGAAGTTGATCTGCTCTGTGACAGAGAACCAGTGAAGTCTATGTGGCGAGGACTGGGGTAATCAGGAAACCAAGTTTGGTTTGGGTGAGAATGCGAGTGGCGGAGTGGCCTGGATTTTATGAATGGTGGTGGAGGAGAGGAGACCAGCGAGTAGTGCACTGGAGTAATCTAGCCAAGAGGTGACCAAGGCATGGACCAGGGTTTTGGCAGCTTTTGGGGTGAGATATTGGTGGAGACGGGCAATATGGTGGAGATGGAAGAAGGCGGTGCTGGTGAGAGAGGGGAGGAAAGATAATTTGAGGTCAAACCTGACGCCTAGGTTGTGTACTGGTTTGGAGAGTTTTTGGGGTGGGTCAGATAGATGGAGGAGGTGAGAGCCGTGGGACTGAAGACTTCAATGAGAGCTAAAGAGTATGGCTTCCATCTTCTGTCTTGTCAACGTTTAGCTGCCGGAAGTTTGTGCTCAATAAGTAACTATTTTGTTTTTACAAAGGTGCAAATGTAATGCCACTCTCAGAATTCTCTAACTCTCCATATGTATTATTTTGCATTACTGGTATTGTAATACACTTAACTAGATCGAGCTTACTCCCTCTCCCACCACATTTAGTTTACTCATCTGAATCTTTCCATACCAAGTTGGCATGTCTCATAGTACTCCCATTTTGGTGGGTTGTCCAATTCTATAACATTGCTGCCTGTTTATTTTTCTTGCAGGCTGATAAAATGTTCACCCTGAAAATACAAATCAAGTTATCTGTCAATGCAGCCATCATTGCAACATACACAGAAACCGCTACTTGTATTTATCCTGTGTGGTTTATGAGGGAAATAATTTGTGAAGAAAACTACATGCAGGTAAAGAGAAGCGTCTTGGCATCCTCCTCCAATTTGAGGATCTCTAGAATCCAACGTGACTGATTTCCTTTGACATCCTTGCATTGTTGGTTTATGTAGCATTGGTTTCATTGTCTAGGTATCTGTACAGAGAGCGATACCACCCATCGATCAAGATTATCCCCAGGATGCTGAAGACTGGATTTCCATATTTCCAGAAGTAAATGTATTCTATTTACCTTCTCCCCTTACCCTGACATAGCTCCACAATTAAAATAATTTCTGTAAAACTTGCATCAGTGTTCTGTATAGAGACAGGGGCAACTAAACTGGAGTGACAGTACTTTTTTTAAAAAACGATAAATCATAATAATCCTTGAATTTATTTTCTGAACTACTTGGTATTGAAAATAGCTGTAAAATAATCTTCACCTCCAGCGATTGTCTCAACTTGCATGAATGTACTCGAATGATTTTCTGAGTTAACTGAAGATGAAATATTTTTTATTTTCACCCACCTGGGGGGAGGAGGACATCTGCGAGTACTTTACAGAGCAAGTGGGTTGGAGAGCGCGGGGAAGAGAAAGGTCACTCAAAATCACAGTTGAAGGGATTGAGCTTTGGGAATGATGTCAATGAGTATCCCTCTCAACCCCCAGTGGAATCCATCTAAATTTGGTCTTCTGTATAACTTGACCTCAAGGGCACCAATTGCCCATCCCAGCTGCTTGGATAGTTTGCAATAATTCTTTGCTTTTTCTTAAGACTTATTCTTTAATTGCACATTAGGCAATTATCGCAGCAGGTTCAATCTGGCAAGTCATATTTCAACTCCCTGATGAGAAAAGAAGCAACACTGTGAGTGAAGCACATAAGATGGGTTACGGAATCAACACAACTGTAACTCGCATTCTGTTTCGTGCCCCATATGGTACAAATGAGAGTGAAATTGTTTTGGTGAGTAAACTAGTTTTTTGTTCTAAAATTGAACAGCAACACAATTATGTTTCTCTAGCACGTTTTACGTCAGAGGAACCGAGCCATGTATTGATGAGTTGATCTAATAGCTTATTGGCCTTTCCCTTTAGGTTCAAACGATACCTTTATCTGTAATCCGATCAAGTACTTTCTACAAGGAGTTCTGGATGATTCTACTTATTGACACTGCAATGGCTTGCCCTGTTGGTAAGAACTTTAAATATATAGTCTTTGGCTTGTACCTTGAGTGTAAACTGTAGCTATATTTAGGCATTGTCTCAAGAGGTTTCAGAGAAAATCTTGAATTATTTGTCTCCCTCAGGTAATGATACAATCACTGAGGATGCCGTTAGGTGGACAGTTCCAAAAATCTTTACTCCAATTGTGCAAAGTGTAATTAAAGATCAAAAGATCTTCATGGGAGTGAATGGCAAAAAGCTGAATGAGAAAACCATTGACCAGAGACACTACACCCTGTATGTTAATGAGAACATTGTTTCCTTAAATATCCCAATTGGAGCAGAAGGTGGATACTTCAAGGTTAGTGAACTTAAGTTGGTCCAGTCTTTGTTAGTTGAATAGTTAACAGATACTTATTTAAAGTGGATAGAACAGTAAATGAGCTCTAAGCCCATTCTGCTCTCTCCAATCTGTTATGCAGAAGGCTGATGTATCCTTGTGGTTCTTTGCTTAATACTAGAACTTTAAAAGATTACAAGTGTTTCAGACTCAGATTTTTGTTAAACAAGACTTGCTGCGATTTAGGGCTATAAATAACCTTTCTATATGCTTTGATGTGTTTTAGAGTGACGTAGTCAAGGGTCAGTATGGTATCCGGTACACCATTCATCTTTTCTTGGAATACCAATGGCAAGATGTCAGTGCCTGGGAAGAAAACAAATTAATCATGATTCACCCAATCACTACTCCTATTCTCCGACCACCCTTTCTCACTGATGGTATGCACCATGATTAGATTTTTTTTTGATTCCTGAGTAAAATAGTAGTGTAGCTACGTTTTCAAATTCTATTCACAAAATTGCACCAAAAAGCTGTTGCAAGTTGAGGGACCTTCCTCACCATGCATTTGCTATTCTGGATGTATTCTATCTTGGCAATCCCTTGATTTTTTTTCAAATGGAAAGGCTACAGAATACAGGATAATTTCAAAAGAATGAAGACTCCCTATTACCATTAACACTACTGTATAAAGGGCATAGAATTGTTTTACACTGGCTATCGTCTAAACGTTGAACATATTATCAGATAAGACTACTAGAACCCTACCGGTAGGTTCTCGGACACAAAACATGAACTCTGGTGAGCAAAATACTGCAGATGCTGGAAATCTGAAACAACAACAGAAATGGCTGGGAACACTCAGCAGGTCAGGCAGCATCTATGGAGAAAGGAAAAATTAGTCAACGTTTCAGGTCAACGACCCTTCATCAGAACTGGAGCGAAAAGATTAACAACTCTGTTCATCGTTAAAAGCCTCTCCCTCCAAACATGCCCCAGTTCTGACAAAGGGTTGTAGGCTTGAAACATTGACACACACTTCCTCTCTCCATGAATTCTAGTGAATTTGAGTAAGAATATTGACTAGAAATGAAGTTGAACACCATTGTTCTAAACAACTTGGCAACTTGCCATTTCACTTATCACAATTGAAATACCTCTTTTTTTATCCAAATTGATATTCTATCTAATCCAGCCTGATAATTATGACATGTCTTAGTAAAGGACTTGCGGCCAGAAGTACTGACATTTCATCTTTTGTATATTTTTCTTAAAGATACAATTCCTGAACACCGGCTATTCAACGTTACACTGGGAAACTTTCTTCTTGATGTGGAACTGATAAAAGTGACTCTGGGACCCCTATCCTTCCCTGTGGACGAAGCTAATCAAGAGGGATACTTAGTATATGAAGCTCCCAACCCAAATGGAACCAAAGTTTATGTTCTTGAAGTCCCAATCGAGTCACCACCTGTAGAGAGAAAAGTATGGCGATATCTCTAACCTTCACTTAATGCAACACCAAAAATATCCTACTGACCCCTTTCTTTTACTTCAGTATATAGGAGATGGTGTTCAACAATATACCCTTGATGTTATCTACACACTGGCTGTGGTACCAAGAAATCTAATTTTCACATATCCTGCTCAACTAATAATGAATCAAAGTGATGTCGGTAAGTGTCTTCCTTGTGAAAACTAAATCACTTGTTCAAGGCTCTAAGCAATGCTGTAATTTTTCATTTCAGTGTTGCCCGTAGCAAGTGGGTTTTGCTACAAAGAGAGCATGGCCTTGATAGTGAAAAGGGGCAGCTTGGACCATTTCTGGATTCCTTTCATTGGGAAAGTACGACTGACTCAGCATATAGCAGAACAAAGTGGCTACGTTTACCGAGATAATGGTACCCATTTTAGTGTGGATGTTCCATTTCATGCCCCTGAAGTTGTCTATGAGGTAAGGTTGAATATTAAATTGGTGGCTTAGTTTATAACGTACCCTTGTAAGCTGTCTAAATTTCTGGGCTTCCTTCGCAGGTGATATACAACCAAGGAGTTAGAAGTAGATTTGACATTACGTTGAAGGACAACAAAACTCTGAAGGTGTTGAGTAGCTTTTCTGTTTCCTGCAGTTTTCCCACAACTGATCTGATAGGTGACTTGAATTTATCATTTGTTAACTTGGCACTCTGTAGCAAATTTGCGTTCTTGTTTTGACTTGACTCATCTTCTCTAGGTTGCTTTCCAAATGGTACGGTGATTATCACGCTGCTGAAATTGGAACTGCCATTGGGAATGGAAGTCACACGAATTATGCTGAGGGATAAAGCTTGCAAACTGAAGAGAAGTGCTGGAGGAAAGACTGTGTACCAGTTCTATGTAAACTCATGTGGAACAAGCAGACGAGTGAGTTTTATGGATTTATATTCAAATGTCTGGTTAACTGGTAATTGTGGTTAAATTAGCTTGTGTTTTGTTTCAGTTTGAAAAAGATTACATGATCTATGAGAATGAAGTGGCATACTTTAAAGAATCCCAACCAGCAAGTGACCCAATGTATCGGTAAGGGCAGATGTGTCTTCGTTTGTGATGACAGAAAATCTTATTCCATCGAGCTCTCCTAATTCCACTGGTACTGTTCCCACCCCCTACAAACAGCTGTCATCAACCCATCCTCAAAACCTTCCCAAGATCCATCCCTACTCACCAGCTATCGTACATCTCCAGCCTCTGATTCCTCTCCAAGGCCCTGGAATGAGCTATAACGTCCCAGCTTTGCTCTTTCCTTTCCCGCTATTCCCTCTTTGAAACCGTCCAATCAGGTTTCTGGGCTGCTCACATCACAGAAAACAGCCCTGGTCAAAGTCACTAACAACATTCTGAACATCTGCGACCAGGGCTCTCTCTGCCTCCTTGGCCCCCTTGAATTCTCTGCGAGACTATTGACCGTCTATTCTCCTACATGGCCTATCTCAGCTTAATCGTCATGGACCTGCCGTTGCTGGTTTGATTCCTACCTCTCCCACCATCTTTACCTTGTCGCCTCTATGGCTTCTCCTCACAGGCATGTGTGGCATCCCTCAGGGCTCTATCCTTGGCCCTCATCTTTTCAATTTCTTTGTTTCCCTCTTGATGACATCTGTAGACATGGGGTCAACCTCCACATGTATACGAATGACAACCAAGTGTACCTCTCTGCCACCACCCTTGATTCCAGCACCATTGCTGTCCTTGTAGACCGCCTGTCAGACATCAAGTCCTGGATGAGAGCTCACGTCCTGTAGTTGAATGTCAACAAGACTGAGGTGCTGACAGTATCTCCCTCCATGAATGTGCTGTACTGGGACTCCTCAATTAACGTCAGGGATGTGTTCTTGAAAAGTGCAACTTTAATTGAAACTATGTCCAGCGAAATCTAGATGACTATAGAGTCCTAATGCTATCAATAAGGGGTTACGTTCCTTTAGTACATTTCTGGTCTAAATTTTCTTAAAGTAAGCAGACAAACACAGATTGGTGGAATGGGCTGACATGTGGCAGATGGATTTCAATGTGGATAAGTGTGAGGTGATACACTTAGGTAGGAAAAATGATAGGAGGCAATATAGACTTGGTAGCTCAATCTTAAGGGGGGTGAACGTACAGAGAGATCTGGGTGTTCAAGTAAGCGAATCATTAAAGGTAGCAGCGCAGGTAGATAAGGCAGTAAAAAAGGCATTTGGTGTCCTGAGCTTTATTAGTAGGGGCATAGAGTATAAGAGTAGGGAGGTTATGGTTAATCTATACAAAACACTGGTTAGGCCTCAGCTGGAGTACTGCGTCCAGTTGTGGGCACCTGACTTCAGGAAGGACATTAAGGCACTGGAAAGGGTGCAGAGGAGATTCACGAGAATGATACCAGGAATGGGGAACCTTAGCTATGAGGACAGGCTGGAGAAGTTAGGACTTTTCCCATTAGAGCAGAGAAGGTTACGCGGGGACCTGATAGAGGTCTTCAAGATCATGAAAGGTTTCGACTCAGGCAAGACAGGGAAAAGCTGTTTCCGCTGGTAGGTGTGTCTGTGACCCGTGGTCACAGTCTTAAGATATCTACCAAAAGAAGCAGAGGGGAGGTTAGAAGAAATTGTTTTACTCAGCGAGTTGTTTGAATTTGGAATGATCTGCCTGAAAGGGTAGTGAGGTCCGATTCGATAGCAGCTTTTAAGAGAGAACTAGATAGGTATCTGGGGAAGACGGGTTTGCAGGGTTATGGGGAGAAAGCTGGTGATTGGGGTTAATGATAGTGACTTGCTCGGTCAAACAGCCGGCACAGACTCGATGGGCCGAATGGCCTCCTTCTGTGCCGTAACATTCTATGATTCTATTCTATGAATATTAAATATAGACCAAAAAACAACATGTATTGAAAATTAGAATAAATGTTTAATAAACATATAAATAAGGTAAAAATACAATGAAGAGAACACTGACTGGAGATGGTTGATGTGGTCAGGCCCCTCTGGGGATCTGTACAAGAGGGAGACAATCCCATCCCTTCATCTGAGTGGCTCCTCCCTCCCACTGACCACATCAACCATCTCCAGTCAGTGTTCTCTTAATTGTATTTATTATCTTATTGATATATTTACTAAACAACTAATATAAAATATCATCAGCTATTAATATCCCTTCAATTAATCCAATTTTTCTAACTTTATTAATTCATCAACAACGTATATTGGGATGACGTATAAAGAGGAGTTCCTCTCTAGAACCTCAGCATCCTATTTGACCCTCACTGTCCTTCATACCCCCATATCTCTGCCATGACTTGCTTTGCCTTTCCTCACCTCCAAAACATTGTCTGGCTCCACCACCATCTCACACCACAGACCCCTAAGACCCTTATACATGCATTAAAAACATCCTGACTTTACTCTGCAAACTCCCTACTTCTTGACCTCCCCAACTCCCCCTCCATCGCCTGAAAATCATCCAGAATTGTAACCTGGGTCTTCTACTGCACTTGGCTCCGTGACCCTGTCACCCCCATTCTTGCCCAACTCACTGAGTTCCCATCAAACAGAGGAGTTCAAGCTCCTTGGCCTCACTTCAAATCCCTCCATGGCCTTGCTTCATCCTACCTCTGCAACCTCCTAACCCTCACCAACCTGCCCACTCCCTTCGCTAAGCAGGCTCCCGCCTGCTTCAGGCCCCTGGCTCGCCCACTCCTCCATTGTCAGGCAGGCCTTTAGCTACTCTACCACCACCCTCTGGAACTCCATCCCAAGGTCCCTCAGCCTAGCCTTCTTCAAGACCCATCTAAAGACCCCCAGTCTTGTTCCATGCCTTCAGTGACCCTCCTTTCCCCACTGCCCTCCACCCTCACTGAACCCAACCACCAGCTTGGGTCCAAACCATTAATTGAGACAGCCACTTGATGTGAAAGGCCTTTCACAAATATAATTTTGTATTGTACAGGATTGCAATCTCTTGCCGCTACCACATAAATGGCGCTCTGCACTTTCAGTTTGAAAACAAAGCAAATCCTCGACCAATTGCTGAACCAGGGTATGGACCTATTACACTGGCTATGGAGCTTGACAAAGGTCAGACTATTATTAATAAAGACTAAACTAGATATTGTTCACCCCCCACCCACCTTTGACGCTAGGTTGTGAAACTGGACTTGTGACTAAATTTCTAACATTATAAACTCTTACAGATGCCCTATACTCTGAAGTCTATGAAATCTTTGAGTATCCGGTAGTGAAGTATCTGACTGAACCCCTCTACTTTGAAGTTCAATTATTGCACAATGAAGATCCACAAGTCGAGCTGTTCATGCACGATTGTTGGGCAACCTCATCCCGTGACCAAAATAGTTTACCCCAGTGGTCTATCGTAGACGATAGGTGAATATTTGCTTCTGGTCTTTTTGTTTGGAGGGGGTTTTGAGGGGAGAGAAAGAGGGAGAAGTTGTGGTATTAATTTGTGTTCTGTTTTTACAGTTGTGAGAGCAAGGCTGATACACATATGACCATCTTCCATCAAGTAACTAGTAGTCCCAGGTTTAAGTATCTGTCTCACTTGAAACGGTTTGAGGTGAAAACTTTTGTTTTTACTTCAGTTGCCCAGCAACCTTTAGTGGGAGAGGTATGTAGTTCAGTATTATTAATTTATTTGGTGGGGGGGTGGATTTGACAAATTCAGTGTTGACCTACACGTCCTCTATTCTAGGTTTACTTCCACTGCAGTGTTGTCGTTTGCGATTCTAAGGAAACCAACGTGGGTGATGTCTGTCCTGGGCAATGTGTACCACATAAACAGAGGATGGGTAGGAACAAATTAACTTATCTATTTGTAAGTCATGTAATCAACGACAATGTGACTGACAACACTATATAATCACAGGTCGGAGTGCTGGCACACACCATCACTTTGAAGGATCCGTATCATCTGGACCAATACTGATCCTAGCACAAGTTCCTGGAGTGGGAAAGCAAAGTGAGAAAGGTTGGACCTGGGCACTTCTCTAATTTACAGCATCAGTGTTTTTAATTGACATTGTTACTAATGGGGAATTTCCTTCCTTTCAGATGTTCAATTCCATTCTTACTGGCCTATGTTACTGGCTGGAGGGACAGTCCTACTATTTGGTTTTGTTGTACTTGGCGTCAATACTATGAAATGCTAAATGAGCAGTGGACATTATTGCAAATAAATAAATAAAATTCAAAAATTGTGATTCATTGTGTGCATAGGTTAGGATGTATGTAGTGATTTTCTGTAATATTCTGTGAAGCGCTTTGAGACGTCTAGAAGATGTGAAAAGCGCTATATCAAATACAAGGATTAGTATTATTTCCATTTTTGCAGGCAAAGTAATTTTGGTTCCAATATTTTGGCGCTGAATCTTCAGCTGCTAGCCATGATGATCAAAAGGATTGATTAAAATGGAGAGTATACACTGAATTCCCACAAAAGCTTTAAAAACATTCATTCATTTGATTTGCCTATTATCCACATTGTTTAACAATTTCTCTGGGTCACAAATCAAAAGGGAACATCTCTGCAAACCACTCTACACTTGTCATTAAAGAGAACCGTTGTGAGATTCATTCCTTTTCACACGACTGTAGTTAAAACTAATCTAAACAATTCATCATCAGATTTATGCAGTCTTGTTCTTGCAAATCAATTTTATTTAAACCACCCCATTCTAAATGATGAATACAATTTTGCTGAACTGCATTCTCATTAAAAATGACACTTTTATATCATAGCCTTGTATTGCTTGTGAAATTTGAGATGTTGGGTTGTGCTTTTTGCCGTCATAATTTTATGGGTGTGTATTCCAGTTACATTACATGGGACGTCCTCTCGACGTGAAAGACACTATATAAATGTAAGTTTTGATTGATTATTTCAATATATGGCATCTTCCTGATGTGAAACACACTACAAATGTTATTTTGTTGATGAGTCAATAGCCCTTAGTTGCAATATGTGAGTATGTATAATCATATTATACAAATTATGTAACTTCCTGCTATACCATTGTTTGATGGCTTCACTTATCTAAGTATTGCAGTTCTACTGAAATTAATGCTTAATTAATTAAATGTTCTGGTGCATGTAAAGTTCCCATGACTCGGGATTGATACCTGGACAGGGTGAAACCTCAGGCAGCTTTGTTCACCTGGCAGTAAGTAGGAACCCTAATAGTCACATTGCTTTTCTAGGGGTAATAATATATTTGTGTGCGATTGGCTGCTGTGTTTCACCCACAAATACACAGTCCAACTTTACAGTATATATTCTATGTAGCTTTGTCTTTCAGATGTCTCAACAATATGATAAGGCACTTATCAATTAATGCAAATAGAGTACGTCGGACACATTCGGACGGCCTTTTTGTCTGACTTAAGAGGCATCTAAGGTTACCTGAAATACCATTCCTGCCCAGTAGAGGAGCTGCAGGGCCTCTGTATATTATGTAGTGTAATATTGTTCTACATTATCGAAGTTCTGGACACAGTGAGTGAGAACATTGAGTGGTGACCAGCGTGGACTTTGCCTGGAGTAACTGGATTTTTGTCCAAATCAACTGACATATTTAAAACTGGTAGAAAAAAAATTACAAATGAATCGGGTGTGCTTTGTGTTTAGTTTATCCAATGTCAAGAATCATCCAGCAAAAGTGGATTCCACTGGATAAATCTAGTTTTGCCATTAATTTCCTAGTTTAATTAACCATTAACCTTGCTGGTATTTGCTGCCATATTTGATTAAGCTAACACTAACCTAGTATTCTTTCTAAGATACAAATACTTAAATTCTATTTAGTGCTGATTTAGTGTGCATAATAGGTATTGAGCAGATTTCTGTAAATTGAATTGTATATTTAAAAAGTGCATTGGTTTCACAAAAGTAAAACCAAATGCTATTGCTTGAAATTTAACTTGAAGCTAGAACTTTCAACTTTAAATGGTGCATATCTTCAAATTCAGGGTTTGTATATCTTCTTGATTTCAAGCTCCTCCTGATATCCCTGCATAACGTGGGTTTGCACCTGAAACAAACAATTGAGGGATTCAAAACTTAACTGGTCTAATTGCTTCTATTCTAGACTCTCAATGCACATTGTGTGTCTTGAGTGTCAAGTCACCGATACAAATCCTCCCATTTCAACATAAATCACAATTGTAGTGTTTGTTTTGGTTAATACACACTTTAGGAAAGTAACCATCATCAATGATGGCAGCTGAAGTCTTTCATATTTTGATATGTGAAAGACCAATCTTGTAGCTTTTTTCATAACTACTTTCAGAACCGAGAGGGAATAATTCCTTGCTAACATAAATCAAGTTGCTGAATTACTGTCCTGTTTATTTTTTTAATATATATATATTAAATCACTTCAAGCTTTCTCAGTAGAAATGTCTCAGTTCTGCTAGTCTCTGCTTACAGGCTAAACTGCATTCCCAGAGACATGCCAGGGGACCTCATCTACACCTTCTCTTTGCCTTTGACATCTCTCCTAAAGTGGAGTGACCAAAACTACGTATAATATTCTAATTATTTATGCAAATCTAACAATTTGTATAAGTGCATTACACCTTTGATTTCATTATGTCCATATTTAGATTATTCTGAGTATGGATACATTTTTCCTTAATTCTTCCAAGTACTTGCTATAAGAGTCATAGAATCTCACGGCACAAAAGGAGGCCGTTCAGCTCTTTGCCATAAGATTCTATGAGTCTGTGCCGGCTCTTTAAAAAGAGCAATTTAATTCCACTCCCCAGCTCTCTCTCCCCAGCGCAAACCCATCCTCCCCAAATAAATGTCTGCCTCTCTTTTAAAAGCTGTTATTGAATCGGCCTCCACCACCTTTTCAGGCAATGCATTCCAGATTTGAAGAACTCGCTGATTGAAAAATAACTTGAACTTGAAAAATATTTAGAATGCCATACAAGCTGGACAAAGCCATTAATCTACTGTGGAGAGACGGTTGACAATGACTTGCTCTGCAAACATACCTGGCCACTCAATTCTGTTGAACACATGGCTCTTATGATCCTGTGTGCGGAAGCACTTGATGCAATAGTCAAAATTGTCACATTGAGTGCAAACAAATCTGGTGCCCAGTATTGGATCCCTTCCACATCCATCGCACCTACTCAGTGACACGGGGAAAAAATCAATCTCTATCCATTGTTTTTTTTAATGCATAATAAAACTTTTACAATGATGTATGCTAGTGTAATCACACTCTACTGCCATTTGAGTCCAAATGGATTTTTCTTGCTTCTTGCCACATTTCACATTTGTGCTTTTCACTGTTTTCTTAGGAAAGTATCTCAAACTGCTTCACATGATTCTTGTAACGTGTAGTGACTGTAGGCAAACACAGCAGACAGTTTGCACGCTGCCCTGACTCACAAACAGCCCTAAGGTGAAAGCTCAATTTTATTTGTCAGTTTGCTGACCAGGACACCATGATAAACTCCCTTTTCTAAAGATTATGAATCTTTAGCACCCACCTGAAGAGGCAATGGAAAAGCCCCCAGAAAGCAATCCATTAACAACTGACTTCCTACTTTATTGCTAGGAAAATGGAGGCATGTGGATTGTGGAGTAAGGAAACTTGCTTTAGGCTTTTATCCAGTCCAGGAATCAAATTGGGTTATTTTGCTTATGTGGAGAGTGCTACGGGACTCCACTATGTTGGTATGTGGGCTGGGGTGGTACAGTAAAGGAGATTTTTAGAGGGAAGGGATACCACTGGATGTTGTGGCTTAAATTGGAGCCAGCGACAAAGGAAGGAGAAGGGTTCAGGTTCTGCAGAGGAGTTAAATCAAAGAGCATGGCCTAAAGGATAGTAATCTCAGGATTGCAACCTCAACCAGACACTAGTCTTTATAGACACGGGGAGATTAGAAATCTTAATGTGTGGGTGGCACATTGGTGCAGGAAATGGGCATTCTGATTCCTGGGACATTGGGAATATCCTGGTGAAGAAATGGTTGGTTTACGATGGATGGGCTTCACTTAAACGCAGGAGTATCCTAGCTGGGTTGGACTACGGTGTGGGGCAGAGTTCAAACCGGTGTGGGGAGAGGAGAGAGGGTTTTTACGTTAATGTACATTGTTAGAAATAAAATGGCTGAACTGGGAGTGGAAAAGCTATAAACAGAACAATTCTTGTAGATTAACAATACTCACAAAATAAAGGTTTCTGTAACGTAGTGTATCCATCCAAAATCAATATTGTCTTCCTGTGGAAATCTTGGTTTTTTAAAAAAAAATCAACAAAGTTTAGAAAGCAAATACTCAATTTTCAATAAACACTTTTTGTGTCATGTTTACAATAGCTGCCAAGCTTTAAGGAGCCATTATCCTCCTTAGTGTGTATCTGGAGTGAGGGTACAGGGTCTCCTTTGAGCTGTACTGCTTTATTTTGTAAGCGTTATTAATCTACCACAATTTTATGGAGTGCCTTTCAATGAAATGTAGGACTGCAGTACTGTGTGTGGCGGTGCTGATGACAGCCTGGCTCATGGAAAGATTTAGAGGAACCCAAAGAGCAGGGATTCTTCTCAATCAACTCCTGTTAACCCTGGATCCCAAATCCAAATGTTGTCCCATTTGAATAAGCAGTGGGAAGCTCGCCAGATAGTCCTCTCCGTGGCTAGCTATTTGGCCTTATCTGGATAAACCCGAGCAGTTTCCCAATACTCTTCTTGGGGCTCCAAGCCTTGATTCTTGCCTAATACTTTCCCTAAGTACAGAAGACGTGTGTGTGATTCCAGGGAGAAAATGTGCATCCCATCCCAAACAAAGGCTAATTTCCATACAACAGTGACATGGGTCTGTGGGACTCGCGGTCTCGTTTGGTGATGTGTTTCTGTATGTGTCACCCCTGTACCTTTGTTGAAGAAAGGTATTCTATTTCACTTAAATGCCCTCACATCAAAGTCAGAATGAAATATAGCAGAAAAAGAGAATGGAAAGATAAAAATTAAAAATTAAAATACTTTTTTTTTCACCCTGATATAATCAGTAATAATAAGACACCTACTTGACTTGTTGTATCTGTGTTTGAGCATTTTCTAAGCGCTGTGCGTGTCTAATGACTGTTTTCTGCCCAACGCTTATGGCGAGGTTGTCAATGTCAGCCCTTGTCATGCACTTTACGTTGTGAGGTGTATTAAGACCGTGTAGTTTTAAAAGTTTGATTGTATCTTGATTGAGTAAATGGAGCCTGCACCAGTCTTCCATGTTGCTCACAAGCCTGTGGAAAGCAGCACAAATGTTTGTCAAATACATTTTTGAGTGCAATATTTCAATAGAATTTAAAATAATTTCACCGTTCAAAATAATATTGCCTATTCTCACAGCTATACACAACACAAAAGCACTCTAATGGCAGAGCTTCAGCTGGCATCATGACACCCAGATAGGGCTCGACTGGTGACTAATGCTTCAGGGGGCTATACGAGCCTAGAAAGGCTCTGTGCAGTTATTAGCTCTTGTTATTAGTACAGAAGGAACAGTACCTTTACATTATTAATATCAGCTCACCACACACTGAGCTTTGGAAATTTAATGGATGTTTTAAAAGTGATGGAAAGGATAGCTTGGTGTGAACCACAACAACAAAACTACATTTATAGAGCGCCTTTCACATCGGGAGGATGTCCCAAGGCACTGAACTGTGTGTAATTGGTGTAATTGGCAGATCTACTTAATATTTACTCACAAGTTAATTGATTTGGTATAGTATTTAAGAGGTATTTCATATCAGTGTCCTTCATGCTGTCTCCTGATAATCTATCTCACTCACTGTCATCCAATAATTGTGAAAGAATTGATCAATTGGTCTGTTAATAACAACTTGAATTTATATATTTTTAAAAAGCTGTAACATTTTTTGCCCACAAAATATAAGGTTAATTCTAAGCATATTTTGTAAAGTGCTTTGAGGTGCCTTATTGTGATAAGGCGCTTTGTCAAATGCAAGGATTATTATTATTCTGTAACCTTTGTCTGTCATGTACACATAAAAGGTACAGTGTTATCTATCCAAAAATCAAAATAGTGCTGATTAAATGTAGAGATCTTTCCACATTAAACTCTCATCAAATCTTTCAAATATATCACAAGGAATATGCAAGGATTATTGTTATTCCTAGTTTAAACTCACCTGTTTAATCTCTGAAGAAGTACGTCTACAGCAGTGACCATCTTCAAATCAGGCACAATCTGATTGTATACGCAGAGCCACCATTAATAAACTAAAAAGATTACCAAACTCAGCGGGAAGCAAAGTGTTGCTCTTGTCAATCCTCCCTGTAGATCCTGGTCAGAAACTCCTCACCCGAACAAACCTGTTTCCAACAACAAACCATCACCAGGCACTTGCTGATCTGCCCATTACACCAATCACACACAGTTCACACCAAGCCGGGCTTTCTGTACAATCAGAAAGTACAATAATACAAAAATATCTTTCAAGAACAAATTTGATAGATTTCTCTTTGGGGAATAATATCTCCAGATACAATCCATAGTTTGGTACACGACGTGTAATGTGACTACCAAGGTCTTCTGTTGCCTAGAAAATTCGTAGCTTCTTATGTAAAATTGTAACAGAATTTTTTTTTAAATGTCCAAACATGTCCCTATTATCTGTATATTTTCAACCATTTTAAATAATAAGCTTGATTTCCCAAATCAGACGAGATTAAATAGTGTCTTTAAAAATGCTAAACACAAGTGAATCTTTATAAAACACTGCAATCACTCAAGCAATTTTTATTTTCCAATGTTGGAACTGAAAGACTTGCCTAGACAATGTAGATAAACTGTCACCTCACCGGGCCGTGATTCCCTCCATTTTAAAGATGGTCCAGGCGAGGACGAGGAGCTGTGACTGGGCTACTGTTGGTTGTTATTGCTTTTGTTATTTATTGTTCTTGTTGTTTGATTCTCCCCCCCACCACTTGACCCCTGGCCTTCACTCCCCCGCCCCCCCCCCCCCCACCCCCCTTCTTCTTCTTCCCTCACTCCCTTTCCCCACTTTCTCTCCCCCTTTTCCCCCACCCCTCCCTCTTCCCTTTTACCCCCCTCTCTCCCTGATCTTGCCCCCCCACCCACCTGTCCCTCCCTCTCCCCCTTACCCTTCTCCCGCTCTTCTTCCCTGACTTTACCCCATCCCACCTTAACCTCCCTCTCCCCCCTTACTCTCTTTCCCCCCTTTCTCCCCTAATCCCATTTCCATGACTGTTTGTGGGACACCGCTGTGCGCAATTTGGCTGCCACGTTTCACCCACAAATATACAGTAAATTCTCCTACTCTCCTTCATCCTGCCGCTACCCTCCCCCCACCCCCCCCTGCTCTTGTCCCCACCTGACTGTATAGAGCCTCGGGACGTCCTCTCAACATGAAAGGCGCTGTATAAAAGTAAGTTTTGATTGATTGAACCTTCCAAAGAGGTTGTCACCACATGGCTGTTTGTAGGGCCTTGCTGTACGCAAATTAGTATCTGCGGTTTGTCTTAAAAAACAATCATGGAAATAGAAACAGGGCTAGTCCCTTCAGGCCCTCAAGCCCGCTCCACCATTCTCTGGCTGATCTGTACCTCAATCACTCCACTTAACAGTAATTAGGAGTCCTGTAGCTCAGTGGTTAGAGCACTCGACCCGCAGCGAGAGATCTCTGTTTGATTCCGGGCAGGGAGAAACCTTGGGCAAGTTTCCTGACACCTGGTAATAATCCCTAAAAAAAAGAAGTGATAAAATTGGTCATTTCAATCCACATCTGTTTGTCCCATCGATCTTTGGAACAATTTTGTGCTCAATTGGCTGCCGTGTTTCACCCACAAAATATACAGTCAATTCACTTTACAGTACATTCTGGGAAGAGTTTTGAGACGTTGATAAGATGTGATAAGCGCTATATCAAATGCAAGGATTATTATTATTGTTATCAGTACAATTCATTGCCAAAGTTTGTTTTAGAAAAGTTTCTGATATAGAACAAGCTATAGATCTGCTCCAGACAAATCACACAACTTAATTTACTAAATGATCAATACAGCAATCAAAGAACTCGTCAAAAGCTGGTAATGATAAAAGTTGGTCATTAAAAGATTCACACGTAATTTTCTTGTTGATTCTAAAGTAATGCACACTCCTGCTTTATGGAGAGCAAATCACAAAAGTCTGTTTCTGTTTAGAAACACAGTGTTTATTTCTTATCGGTTGCTTTATATCAACAATACATTCATTGTTGATTACTTAATATATATTAATATATTATTATATTACTGGTAATATAAACATTAGTACCGGGACTCCTCAATTAACGTTCGGGACGCGTTCTGGAAAAGTGCGTTCTGGAAAAGTGCGACTTTAAGTGAAACGACGTACTGTATAGAGAAACCAAAATTACCATACGCTGATCGTGTAGGATTCTGTAATTAATGTATTAATTGATATCTCAAATTATATTGGCGATAATACATATATTTGAGACGTATGTAAACAATTACACCTGATAGACGCTGGTTGTGACAAGCTTTGTAGACACAAGGGATTGTGTGTAAACAGCGGGGTCTTTTCAGTTCTTATCAGTAATGTTCTCATGGAGATATGGTCTGCATTTCTCTCTTCTGGTCGGTCTCCCTGAGACAGCACAGAGAGAGAGAGAGACACGGAGGGTCTCCTATGGTACTGCCATTCCCCGTCACATTTCTCGCTGCCCCCAGTAACCTGGTGACACTCAGCAGCAGTAATTTGCAATTGTAAAATCACTATTAAATAACAAGCCACACAATTTTGAAACGTAGGATTTCCCTACGTTTCTCTTGTATTTCTGGAAGGGAAAAGTATTGCTTATGGGGACGTCTCTTAAATGTAGCAACCGGGCCCTCGACATCCAATTGATTGGTCCACCCTGAGGCAATGAATTACGTCTCTGAGTGAAATCTTCAACAGAAAAAAAATACTGAATATTTTCAACGTGCAAAACTGTGTTGTATTAGAGATGTCTTCCAGACGTGAAGGGAGCTCTGCAAATGTAATTGCGTTGTTGTTGTTGTTGCTTTACACACGAGACAGACACAAATGTACGAAGTTTTACTGCCATGACTTCAGTATCTCCTTTTTTCTTTTTTTTTCTTGATCTAGAAGTGCTTGTTGCAGACCCAGCCTGCTGTCCTCAAAAGCTGGATTCAAAGCCAGTGCGCTCTGGAAATCTTCAATGGCCTGGTCAAAAAAGCCTGGAAACACATCAGCCAAAACATACCTCGTCACTGCACATAACCACAATAACCATACACCTTAAAAAATGTAAAACGACATAATAATAATAATAATTGCACATGACACAGAGCCTTATCACACCTTCGGGGGCATCTCAAAGCACTTCACAAAATATATGATCAAGTGAATCGACTGTGTTTTATTGTGGAAAACACGGCAGCCAATTCCGCACCGCAGTGCCCCACAAACGGTTGTGGATTGAACGATCAAATTTTTCTTAAAACTGTTTGTTTTTTAAAGAGAGATTATTACCACGGAAACGCGACCCGCCAATGGACGAACAGCCAGGTAGCTATCATCTGTTAGCAGATGAACAGAGGCACGTGTATCGAGCAAACTTGACCAATATTTCACACTGCTGGGAATCGAATCCAGGTCCTGTTGGTTTGTGACACGAGCGCTCTAACTGCTGAGCTTCAGGACCTGTAACGTTGGTAACATTTTGTGTTACATA
Source organism: Hydrolagus colliei (assembly GCA_035084275.1). NCBI lineage: Eukaryota > Metazoa > Chordata > Chondrichthyes > Chimaeriformes > Chimaeridae > Hydrolagus > Hydrolagus colliei. The sequence continues at coordinate 2,157,992 of CM068744.1, read as the reverse complement.
TTACATTGTGTGTTGAGCTATTAAGCGAGTGTGAGCCGTACCAGACAACTGGGTTTCGCTGCCTGAAGTATTTTATGAAAAGCCGCAGTGGTTTCAGTGGCAGGAGTGACTGAGTTCAATGTGCTCGCTCACTAACCTTTACCCGCCAGATGGCGCAATGTGTCCCAGCAAAGCCCCAAGCAATACAACACACAACACAAACACATTACAGCTGTACAGCGTGTTTTGGGAGGACGTCCAAAGGCAGAGAGTTGAGCACTCCGCAGACATGGTCATGTTATTAACAGTATAACAACGTCGGAAATGCCGGACGAAAAAGACCAAGGTTTGCCTTTCTTCCGAACTTATCTCCCTCGTACAAAATTTTATTGACATGTCAACCTTTTAAACGTGTACAGTGCTTTTTATCATAATTGCCTTGGACGTGGAGGGCGCTTTATCAATGTAATTTTGTTGTTGTTGTTGTATGTAACTAGAAAGTTCTTGGTTCCCATCCCAGTGAGACAGATTGTGAACTGTATAAGATGGGATTTCACGATGGTCCCAGGAATGAGGGACTTCAGTTACCAGGAGATGTTAGAGAAGCTGGAATTATTCTCTTTGCAGGAGAGAAGCTTAAGGGGGAAGACTTAATAGAAGTTTTCAAAATTATCAGGGGATACGAAAGGGTGAACAAGTATATCCACTGGCGAGTGGGTCAGTAACCCGAAGACACCATTTCAAATAGTTATTAAAAGAAACAGAGTGTAGGTGAGGAGAAATTCGATTGAAGCTGATTCAATAACAACTTTTAAGAGAGAAGTAGACAGTTATTTGGGGAGGACAGGTTTGCAGGGCTGTGGGGAGAGCGAGGGGGAGTGGGATTAATTTGGACTGGCTCTTTTCAGAGAGGGGCACAGACAGAATGGGCCGAATGGCCTCCTTTAGTGATGTGTAATTCTATGAGTAATGAAACAAAACCATATTTAAAGATATTCACAGGAAAGAGAGATGATAGCAGTAATCCTGGGGTTGATGAGGTCAAACCAGATCCCTTTCACTATATTATTATTAAGTAAACACACACAGATTGCATAAAGAAACAGTTACCTAGTCTATAGCGTATCAATCCTCGATTATAATAGGGAATCTCAAACTCCTTGTTGCTTTGAATCGCTAACGTATAGTCATCCATGGCTTCGTAGAAGTCTACCCTTAAGTATTTTATTTGACCTCTGTTGTTGTACGCAGTCGCCAGGTCCAGCGAGTTGAATTCGCTGATCAAGCAATAAGGAAATGATCGATTAGTAACCTCCAGACGCCAACATCAAGTCTCACAATTAATTGAAATAACGACAACAAAACGACACTTTCACATCGGGCGGACGTCCCAAGGCGCTGGTCAATGTTTCAGACCCCGAGCTGGGGTGGGGGGGGGGGGGGGAGGGTGGAGGAAAAGGAGATTTGGGGTGATCGAGGGGACTTGATGGAGGCCAGGGAGGGGGCGGGCGAGGCGGAGAGACTGAGGGATGGAGGTCCAGAGATTGGGGACCGGAGGACATGGAGCAGGCCAGAGCCCGCTGAGTGGAGGGAGGGAGGGAGGGAGGTGGGGGGGGCGGGTTGGTAGGGGGGTAGGAGGTCGCGAAGGTAGGGTGGGGGGGGTGAGGCTGTGGAGGACAAGGGACACACAACCTGTTCCACAAACTGCAGATCATCCAGGGCTTATATACCCCCCCCCCCA